>LNAC01000140.1:2642369-2779211 GCA_002007465.1 Ailurus styani | reverse complement strand
CCCTCCTCCGCCCCTCCTTCTCCGGGGTCAGCCAGGAAGATGTCCCGAGCCGCTTTCCCCGGCTGGGGCCGGGCAGCCGCCTTGTGAGCCCCCGACCCGAGGCGCCGAGCCGCCGCCGCCCGATGGGCTGGGCCGTGGAGCGTCTCCGCAGTCGCAGCTCCAGCCGCCGTCTTCACAGCCCCGGCAGCATCGGCAGCGGCAGCGGCGGCGGCGGCGGCGGCGTCTTCCGCATCGTTCGCCGCAGCGTAACCCGGAGCCCTTTGCTCTTTGCAGAATGGCCCGCTTCGGAGACGAGATGCCGGCCCGCTACGGGGGAGGAGGCTCCGGGGCAGCCGCCGGGGTGGTCGTGGGCGCCGGAGGCGGGCGAGGAGCCGGGGGCAGCCGGCAGGGCGGGCAGCCCGGGGCGCAAAGGATGTACAAGCAGTCAATGGCGCAGAGAGCGCGGACCATGGCCCTCTACAACCCCATCCCCGTCCGACAGAACTGCCTCACGGTCAACCGGTCTCTATTCCTCTTCAGCGAGGACAACGTGGTGAGAAAATACGCCAAAAAGATCACCGAATGGCCATATCCTTTGCCCGAACCCGGCAGCGAACCCCGGCAGCTGCGCCTCCCCCTCCTCCCTCCGCTTCCCCTCTTCCAGGCTGGGAGAGAGACCCGGGGGTTGATGGGAGGCGGGGGGGTCTTCCAGGGGCTGGGAGAGGGGGCACCGGGGAGGAGTGTGGAGAATCTCTCCACCCCGAGCTGGGTTGAGCTACCGCGGAGGCTTGGGGTGGGGGAAGCCGGGAGAGTGGATTCCTCCTAAGGACCGGTTCCGGAATGAGGGCTGGGCCCTCGGGTCGTAATAGGGGCCTGGGTGGGAGCTTCGGAGCCAGTTCTGGATGGGTCAGAGTTTTCCCAAATGAGCATGGACCTGGCCGGGGCCTGGGCTCTCTGGCCAGGGCAGGAGGACCGCGGGGGCTTTGGCTGGGTTTCCTTAGGTGGCCCTCACTGGAACCCACGGGAGCTTCCAGAGCCGGAGCCCGAACCCAGCTCACTGGCTTCCCCGCGAAGAGGGGGCCGTTCTCTTAGGCCAGGGTGCTTAGGGGTTCCCAGGGCCAAGAGCCAGTGGAAGAACATGTGGCCTTCGCCCGAAGGGGGCCAGCGCTTGCCAGAGCTCATATCCCGGCCTGGACCATTGGCCCCAATCTAGGAAAGGCAGCGGTGGGTTGGGGGGCACTTATCTCCCCTGTGCCTGCTGGTCCCATTTCCTTCAACCACTGCTCAGGGACCTCATCATCATTTGGGGTGTAGAAAACCCATTTGCCCCATGTGGGGCCCTGACCTGGGAGACCCAGATGGACTATTTCAAACACAGGGCAAGAGGAAATGAGGTGGCAGGTCCTTCCTAGGGTAGGGTGTCAGGCCTTGGGTTGGATTTGGCTTCTCCCGCCCTAGGGAACCGGGAGGGGACACCAGGAGAATCAGCCTCCATGTGGACACCTCTGGGCAGGTAAATGCCTTTTTTAAAATATATATATATATCTCAAAGATCCAGAGGAAGAAGGTGAAGACCACATTTTCCTCTACTGAGATGCTATCAAAATGCAGATCCCCTTGTGTTTCTTTAAATCTGTGCCTGCTTGAAATAAACCTTGAGGAGGGCTTAACATCTGTTGAGATGTAGGCAGGCAAGGATGGGTAATTAGTCGGGCTTTCTAGCAGTTATCTAAGCATGACCCAGATTCCAAGTGGGGGGACGCACCCTGCTCCCCGGGCTGACTGGCCACTGTGCCATGCCCAAATGTGCTGCTCCTTGGCTTGGTTCCAACTGGCTGCCCTCCGTGTGCAGATGAGCGGGGCTGGATGGGCCCCTGGGGCTCAGCGATGAACCCCCATTCCTTTGTGTTTGGTTTCCACTGTCATATACTCAACAGGGCTGGGCCCCAGGTGGTCCTGGGGTTGCTTATTTGAGGAGCTCTGTGGCTGGTGGATCCATTTTTAGGGGAACTCAAAATTGAGCAAGCTTTTGGCTTCTGGTTGCCGAAATTGTAAGAGGGCTCTGAGGTTTTGGAGTGTGTGAACAGTCTACTTTGAGGGTGGTGAAAATGAGGAGGTTCAGCGGGGGTCTTTCTGGAGGGGCAAATAAGCACAATGTCATCTTGATTGGTGCACAAACCAGGAGCCCGGTCTTTGCCTCCCAAGTTCCAAACCTCATGAAGTCCCACTGAAATGCTCAGGGGTCTTGTGATCACTCTGCCTGCCTCCCCACCCTCCGCCCTTGGAGTGGTGGGGGCTTGGAGGGTGGCAAGATGTCAATGTGTGCATGCTTAAGTAACTCCAGGGGGTGTCCAGGAGGGAATCACTGGGCTGACAGGTTTCCATGTTGAAAATGGCTTTAGATCTCCTTCTGGAGCCTGGATTTGGAGTCTTCTAAGAGGAAAGGAAGGAGGTGGGTGTCCTAATGTTGTGTCCTCAGCTCACCCCATCCAGACTGAATCCTGCAGATCAGAGAACTGTTGGAGAGGGAGGGGACTGCCAGGGACCCCTCAGAAGGAAGAATCTCTGGGGACGGATGCAGGTGAATTGGGAGCATTCCGTTGGTACTTTAGGTTTTCTTTGGCTTTCTTGCTTTGTGAGTTTGTGCATTTTGTTCTCTGCAGACAGTTTTTATTCTCTTTTTGGCCCGAGGCAGCAAGCACATTATACAGCCCCACTCCGGAAGGGAAAGCTCTCCATCTCCCCAATCTATCACCAAGAAGGGTGATCCAGGTCTAAGCTTTCTGGGGGGTGGGGGGATGAGAGGAGAGAGGACGGAGAACTGGGGGCAGGCGATGGATAAGGGACTCGGGGCCAGCGCAGAGAGATGGACTGTGGGAATGCCGACGAGCCGGGGTACCAGGGCAGATGCTGGCTCATGTATCCAAACACTTCTGCCATTTAAAAGAATCTCTTTCAGTGCTTATTCTGAACTTTTAGAATAAAGGCTAAAATATGTGTACAAAAGTACGCAAGTCAAGTCCAGCATCCGTGTTCACAAAGTGACCACCGTACCAGGACAAGAAAGAAGACAGGACCAGCTCCCCAGATGACCCCCACTCACACCACAGGGTTAACCACTACCCTGACTTCGAAGCCCACAGATTCATTTTCCTCTGTTTGGACTTCAGTGGAGTCACAGGCTGTGTTCCTTTGTGTTTGGTGTCTTTTGCTCGGTAAGATGCCTGTGAGATTCACCCAGGTCGCTGCAAGTGGTTGTAGGTTGCTCCTTCTCGTTGCTCTGTGGCATTTTACTGTGTGACTCTGCCACAATGGACTTGGCCCCTCTACTTGTGATGGGGCAGTCTCCAGATTGCATCGTTAGGAACATTCTTGTACACGTCTTGGGTTGAACGCTTCTCTTGGGCCTGTGCCGAGGAGTGAAACTGCCCCTGCCATCCTCTGATGCATGTGTAGCAGGGTGTGGATTTGGAAACTGTACCCACGAAGGGTGCAGCTGACTATGCAAAGCACCTTCTTCACTGTCTTGTGGAGGAGGAGCGAGCGAAAGTTCCATGAACTTGGCCGTATGCTCATAGGACCTAAGAGTGTTACTGCCAGGTGCAGATTCCAGCATGGCACACTGGTGGAGGGGCAGCCATCCAGTCTCCATGCCCTCCGGCACTTTGCCACTGCAATGCCTGACCCTTTTGCACCCTACTCTCGCGGTGCCTCCAAACTCGAAGCCAGCAGTGAGAATAAAGTGTTCTCCTTCATTTTAGTTTTCTCTTCTGAAGCAAGAAAACCCAAATGGAAAGTCTTTGACGTTCAGATTTACATTGCTGCCTTTTTCTCTTGGAGAATTCTGGGCAGCAGGCCGTCTTGACCACACACCTTGGTTCCATGTTTTTGTTGATCGGGAGTCTGATTTCAGTGCGGCCGTGATGGGCTCTGGTGCTGGCTTCTAAGGAGCTCAAATCTGTCAGCTCAATAAGGTGTAGCTGTCAACCTTACCAGAGCCCCCACTTAATGCCACTCATTCCTTCTGACGTGCTACCAAACGCCAATGTGAATGTCGTCTTCCCCCAGTCCTGCTGATGCCAGCAAATCTCCCACTGAGCACGATGCAAGAACTGGGGCCGTTGCAAGAGCCATGGACCCAGGTCTGTGTGCTGTTACACTTGGCCTCCTGAATTGCACACAGGATTCCAGCTTTTCACCCGTGTTTTTGGCAATCTCAACAACGAGCCGAGTCCCATAACATCAGGTAACCTATGGACATGGGCCGATTGGTGTTCCCCGGTTTTTTAAAAGAGGAGTGTTCTGTATGGGAACCAGAGGGAGCCCTGGGAGAAGCTGGAACATGTTCTCAGCCCTCTGCTCATCCTGAAAAGTAGAATGTGCTAGAAGATACTACTATAGAAGGCAAGACAGTGTGACCCCTGTGAAACTTCTACTAGACCAGCGTGGCTGGTAGTTCCAGAAGAGCAGAATTCTGGGAAGTAAGAATTAGCATGGCTTTTCCATTGGGATTTTTCCCCCCCCACAAAGGTGCAACCCCTCCTCTGCAATCCCCCAACCCCAAAAGCTCTGAAAACCAAAACATCAGATCATAGGGGGTAAAATCCTACCTTGAACTGACCTGAGTTTATAGTCTTTACATATAGTCTTGATTTATCCCACATGGTGTGCGTTATGGTGTGTTTTGATGCAGAAATGTTTGATGTGCTTGATTAGGCCGTGCTGCTCCAGCTCCCCACTATGGGTGTTATGTATGCCTTATAGTGTTTCCCAAACTTTCATGTGTGTGAGGATTTTCTTGTTAAAATGGTGATTCTGGCCCAGCAGGTTGGGGTGGGGCCTGGAGTTTTGCTTTTCCAATAGTCTCCTAGGGATTGCCCCTGCTCTGATCTGTGGGTTCCCCTGGGAGTAGCCAGGTGTATCATAGATGCATCCTGGGACCTTTTTCTTTTTTTCCCCCAAGATCAGGTTTATTGGGGTATAAATTTCTGTTAACAAAATTCACCCTTTTTGCATACAGTACTGTGAGTTTTTGATGGATGCATGCAGTCACGTAGCCACCGCCAAAATAAAGATAGGGAATGGTTTCAGGGAGCCTACCAGCTCAGTTGGTGGAGTGTGTGACTCTTGATCTCAGGGTTGTGGATTTGAGCCCCACATTGGGTGGAGAGATTACTTAAAAGTAAAGTCTTAAACAGTTTCGTCATCCCAGGATATCTTGTAATGCCTTCTGAGTCAGCATCACCCAAGACCCTTGCAAGCACTGATCTGTTCTCCATCTTTATGTTTCTGCCTTTTCCAGGAGGTCATATAAATAGAATCATACTGTATGTAGCCTTTGGAGACTTGCTTCTTTGATGCAGACATTTGAGATCCATTCATGTTGTTGTCCATAAGAGTAGTTCATTTCTTTTTAGTGCTGAGTAGTATTCCATGGGATGGCTGGACCACAGTCTGTTCCTCCATTTCCCAATTGAGAGACATTTGGGAAGTGTCCAGGTTGGGCGATTGTGACCAGAGCCACTGTAAACATTGGCAGACGGGTTTTAGTGGGAACATTGGGAACGTACATTCCGTTTCTCTTGGGTAAGTAAATACCCAGGAGTCAGATTGCTGGGGTGTGCGGTAAGTATACCTTTAACTTTGTAAGAGACCGCCAAACCATTTTTTCAAAGTGGCTGTGATCATTTTATGTTCACATCCTCATTATCCCTTTGAAAGCACTAATATCTATACTCCAAAGCACATCTGGCTTCTAGGGTTTAGGTAAAGGATTGTGGGTATGTATAGACAGTGGTGGCTATGGTAGCATTATGTACAGTCAGAGAAATGGGGAAGAGTGAGGAAGGGGGTCTCTGGTGTGGGAAAAGGGAGTCTCTTCCTTGGAACGCATTGGTTCTGCCATTCACAGTAAAAAGTCAAGCTCTGAGGCTGTGAGACTCCTGCCTGTCATCCTTGTTCCCTACTGCACCCCACCACACAGGGCACAAAGTAAGTACTCCATAAATGTTCGTCCAGTGAGTGAAAAAGCCTCTCACCACCCATTTGCCCACCATATAGATCTGCTCTGCCCTTATGACAACATTTTAGGTTTTCAGTGGGTTTTAGGTCCAGGGTATGGGGAGGGGGGGACAGAAAGGGTATGTGTACATGAGGTTATCAGACCGAAGAAGGTCTCTGAAGGTAGAGTGCTTGAGAAGTTGGGGGACAGTGGGCCCTTGAGAGTGAAGTCTTCCTTCAGGGGCATGGGGGAATGTCTTGTGGGTATTTTAAGCTTACATACCACCCCTCCCCCAGTCCCCAGTAGCAAGGCACCTAAGCCCTCCCTTAACAATGGAAAGCACCACCGAGAAAGTGGGTTCAATCCACATATCGTCAAAGCCCAAAAGCCCCACAGTTAATACATTTTGGAGAATGCTAACTCAGCTCTTTGGGAAGGATTGGTGTGGTGCCCCGAAATATGACAGAGGAGAGGGAAAGCATTCTGTGCTCTGGGATGGCCAGGCCCAAGTTTGAGTGGCTCCCTGGCCAGGCTGTTTTGAGCATCAGAGCCTCATTAGGAGGGTACTGCTTCTGATAGATCTCCCTTGGAGGACTCCTGGGGAGGTCCAGTGAGTTCACACAAGCTAAATGCTCACTCAGGTCAGTGTCTGGCACACAGAAGCCCCAAAATACATGAGTTGTAATGTTGGAGAGCACTTTTTCCCCTAACAGTCTTTTCTGGAAACTTTGGCTAGAAATCAGGTTCTCTGGGTAGGAGTGGGAGCAAAGCCTCCCCCCACCCCCGCCGACCCCGTGACTGGCCAGTTTGGATTTGTTAATCTGAGTGTGGCACTCTTTAAAGCAACCCTCAGATGTTCTGTATTCTCTCTCTCTCTCTGGAAGCTTTAAAGGGGGAAGATTCATGCCCACTTGACCTATTTTTCTATTCCCTTTAGTCTAAGATAAAATTAATTTTCTTCCTCTCCCTTGATCCCTCCCTTTGTGGGTGACAAGGTGAGGGAATTTTAAAGTGTGTAATTAGCTTCCCTGTTCTCCCTCACACCCCATCTCCTTCTTCTGAGCTGGCCAAGAGTCCAGCCCAGGATGGAGACCAAATGCCTTAGGACAGCTGCTGTGGTCACCCCAGGCAACCAGTGGGGGTTTAACAGCAGAACCCTGCTCAGCTTTGGGGTTAGAATGTATTGCTCCCCACCAATTCCTGGCTTTCTCATTTCTCACCTGTCCCTTACCTCCTAGGAGAATAGAGAAGGCAAAGAACATTCTAGGAGAGGGAACCAGGGGGTGGGCTCCGCAGCGTGGGTTTCCGAAACCACTGGGCATTAGTCCTTTTCTGGATAGGACGACCAGATGTCCCAGTTTGCCTAGGACTGTCCTGGTTTTGGCATCTCAGGAAACCCAGTAGTTCTGGGCAAACCAGGACACTGGTCACCCTACTGGTGAGTTTTTAACACCCAAGAAGGGAGAGAGGAGGGGAACAAGAGATGGTGCCAGTATGTGGGAAAGAAGAAGATAGGTGGCTTTTCCCCTCTGAAAAGCTGGGACTTTTTATTGGAATGATCTGTGCATTTGGAAGCCGCCTATTTAAAGCAGTTAATGCGAGAGAGATCCCGGCTCTGAAGCGAAATTTCTGAGTTAAGTCCAGATCAAGTTTTGTCGTCTCTCTTGGGTCAGAGATGACTTTTGTCTTCTGTTCAGACTGGGGACATCCTCGGATCTTCCGTGGAGGTGCTCAGGACTCAAGTTGGACTTGGAATCTGGAATTAGCAGTCCCTCCCCAGAATGACACTATTCCAGAGGCAAGGCCCCCTCTCTGGAGCTGTGAGGGAAGCTCAGTTTCGTCGCCCACCTGCCAGTAAATAATATTCACGCTGTCAAGTACCGTTCTCCTTTTAGGTCTGTGTGTAAAATATATATATAATTTTAAACCAATTTCTAAAATATTTTTATACAAGCTTTTGCAGGAGGGCTAAGTCTGATTGCAAAAATAAATTGACAGATGTGTCTCAGAGGAAGCACTGATGCAGACCTAGAACTTGCCAGCAGGAGGAAAGGGAGGGGAACATGGTTTCCGACCTTCTAGAACGTGCCATGCTCTTTTATCTCATTGATCTTTATTATTTTCCTCATTAAAGGTAACGGGCATGGGAGACTATGCCGACTTTTAGTTGCTCCCATGAAATGTGTGGCACATTATGGAGTTGAGGTAGGACTGTTTCTGTCTGAGCACTGGCACCAAGGAGTGGAGGTAGGGAAGAGGCAGGACAGGGGAGGTGACTTAGGATGGAGGCAAAGCATATAGGGCTTCAGGATAGGTGACCCACGCTGCACATCTCAGCTTCAGCCCCTAGTAGAGGAGCCTCAGTCTCCTCATCTGTAGAATGGGCAGAGTGGCCCTACATCCTGGGAATTCTGGGAGGATTAAAAGATACTGTGCACAGAAACTATGTGGTGGATATGATTATGCTGTGAAAAAGATGGCCTTCAGACTCCACAATGGTGAAGGCTGGGTTCGTGTGGCCACCACGCTGGCCCTGAGCCCAACACCTACAGGGGTGGAATACATATCTGTGGGGTGTTTTCTCGTGCTTCCCATTAAAAGCCTATTGCTTTAATCCTGTTCCGGGTTCACCATACACTCTTAATACTATCTCTCCTTCCACTTGTTTTTCCTTATTTATTGTAATAGTATATAGACACGCTGGTGGACTAGGTACCTAAGTCACAAACTAGAACCGTGGTCCTCCAGGTGTGGTCTCCAGCCCTCCAGGGTCAGCATCACCTGCTGTAGGGCAGAGGTGCTCACCCTTGAGCATGCATCAGCATCACCTGGAAGGCTGTTTAAACACAAGGGGCTGGACCTCACCCCCACAGTTTCTGATTTAGGAGGTTTGGGGTGGAGCCTGAGAACCTGCGTTTCTAGCAAGTTCCCAGGCTGTGCTGCTGCTGGTGGTCTGGGAGCACATTTTGAGAAACCCTGAACTAAACATAACCAGTAACTTAATTCCGCCTGTAGTCTCGGACCTCCCTTCTCCTCCTGCTCCTCCCCCACTGCATTCCCCAAAGGCAATGTCTCTTGGATGCTGTCTCTTGGATTGCGTGTGTCTTCCTCCCTCTCTCCCTCCCTCTTTCTCCTTCTTCCCCTCTTACAGGTTTTATCACATATTTACATACACCTTGACATAAATTTAGTTTTCCTGGTTTCTGGACTTTGTAGCCTTCTGGAACTTGTACTTGGCTTTTCTACCCAATTGCATGTTTCTAAGATTCATCTGCTATTATGTAGCTGTAGGTTATTTCCTTTTCTCTGCTTAATATTGCATTCTGTGATGATACAACAATTTATCCACTTCCCTGGGTGATGGACATTTGGGATGTTTCCAGTTTGCATGTGTGCATGAGTGCACATGCACACGTGTGTGTTTGCTATTTTGAACGGTGCTGCCGTGAGGAATAAATAATTTTTGAATGAATGAATTCAAGGTGTTAATTTTAGTCTGTGTACTTGGGAGCCTAACTTCAGCTAGAATCAGCTGAGATTCATAAGCGTTTATGGAACACCAGCCATCTGACAGGCCCTGGCTAAGCTGGTTCTCAGTTTCCTCCTCATTCTTAGGGCTGCGTCAGCCAGATGGCCCCCATTCTTGCCTGGGGAGTTGGGGTCTCGAGCTAATTGGAATAGTCAAAAACATTTATGGACTTGAATTACCTTTGGAGGAGTTGTTAGAATGCAAAAGTTTTAAGTGTCTGGCCTGTCCCTAGACACAGTGCTGCCTTTTAAGTCACGCATCATAGATGGATGTTTCTGGTCTAGAGGGAAGGAGGGTCATCCCATGCAGTTAGTATCAGATGAGTGGATGGATGGATGGATGGATCTGTGGGTGGTTGGACAGATGGATGGAAGGATGGGATGAAGGAAGGGAAGGAGGGAGAGAGGAAAAAAGGGAAAATGAACGGTGTTGGATAGCTGGGTGATCAGATGGGTAAATGGATGGGTTATGGATGGATGAGTAGATTGGTGGATGACTGATGGGTGAATATTTGGGTGGATGAGTAGATGGGCAGATGACTGCACTGGATTGAAGGGTAAGGAGATGGATGGGTGAGTGTGTGGGTGGATGTTGAAGATAAGGGTGTGTCTGGCAGGGTGGTCGTCCGTGTTGGGTGTCTGTGATATTTAGTGTCCTTATTGGGTTGTTGGTGACCAAGGCCCTCCACTTGGCACCTTCGTTGTACGTCTCTCAGCATCAAATGAGTCTTGCATGCTTTTTGTGAAAATCAGTGAGATTGTGTGTTTAGGGCTTACCTCTCGAATTAGAAGAAGGCTCCTTGAGGGCAGGGGACAGTGCTTTAACTTCCTCATACCCCCCAACAGTTCCTGTGCTATATCATGCATAAATGTTTGTTAATTGAGTAATGATGAGGAAAATAAATGGTGTTGTTGACAAAGATTATGAAAATTCTGGGAACACCTGGTTTTATTTATTTCTGCACCGGGACTGGAAGTGGAATTCCTCGGAATTTACCCCGTCAGTGAATAGTGGTGGGCTAGTGGAATAGCTCCCTTCTGAGCAGACTGGATAAATGCCCTCCAATTCCTACTCATTGACCACAGATTACAGATTACAGATGCACCACCTTCCTATAAAGCCCCACACGATCCGGTCGCTGTTTTCTCTTTGTCTCATCTCTTTTATTCTCTGCCCCCTCCTCTCTGTCTCAGCTCCACTGGCCATTTTTGCACACACCCTGCTCATTTGCATCCGAAGGCGAAGGCGTTGGTGCTGGCTGTTCTCTCCACCTGTCTTCCCATGGTTGACTCCTCTTTACTTAGGTCTCAATGCAAGACTTGCCTCCTCCAAGAGGCCTGTCCTTTTAATTTATTGAACACCTGAATATACAAAGAATATAATATATATGTGTACTCTCCTATCTAGAGGGAATCTCTGAAGATGTCTTAATGTGTTTCATTCTGTCCCTTTTTATAAGCTTTGTGAACACATTTCCATGCCACTAGATATCCTTGGAAAGCATCAGAGCTCCCATGTACTGTTGCACAGGCTGTACATTGCAAAGGGTATCATATATCGTAGACATCATGGAGCTGTACATTTATTATTTCAATTTCCCAGCTGATGAAAGCTTAGTATCTTGTTCTAGAAAAATGAAGATATTATGACAACTTTTTGACAGATGGACCTAACAACTTGAAAAAGGGGTGTCTTATTTAAATTCACACAGTGGTGCTGTATGGGTTGGCAGCAACCCCAGAAAAGACTGCTGTTAATATCTGACAGTACTCCGTTTTATGGATGTATCCTACTTCATGAAACCACTTCCAGTTGTGTGTTTGTTTTGCTTATAAACAACAGTGCAGCAGACATCTTTGTGCCTCTTTGTCCAAGGCTCTGATTATTTTCAGAATAAAATTCTGATAGATAAGGTGCTCAAATCTGGAAACTGTCACCTGCACTGTCTTTGAATCCGTAAAAGAGATTTTTGAGACCAGGAGACTCAAAGTTCAGGAAGTTGATGGGAAGAGGCAGGGAAAGAACTGCTGTTTGGTTTGGAATTTTTCCTGGGCTACATGGAAAGAGTGCTTTCGAACTGGGGGTGATTTTGCTCACCAAGGGACTTTGGCAATGTCTGGAGATGTTTCTGGTTGTTGTGACCGTGGAGGGCAAGGTGCTACTGGTATGTTGTGGGCAGAAGCCAGGGCTGCTGCTGAGTGTCCTAAAATGCTCAGGACACCCCGATCTGTCCCCCCTCACATCCCCTCCCCCCGTAAAGAATCATCCAGCCCAAGGTGTCAGTAGAGCTGAGATGGAGAGATCCTGATGTAAAAGATGTCACAGATTTCCTGGAGGGGAGTGGGTGGATTTCGGGTTTTTGGGTGACTTAAATTGAATTTACAGTTTCTCTTCCTAGCTGGGTGTCTAAGCCAGCTTTCTGTGAACTTTAGATCCCACACGACCAGCAACAGGCTTGCTACCGACAGATTCGTTGATGTAAATATAGATGAGTATATAGAAGGAAATCTCAGCCGGAGTTGGAAAATGTTGGAATGAAAGCTGCTGCGGCCTTTCCTTCTCCTTCTGTTGCCCAGTTTTTAAATCGTGTCTCACTTCTCTGGGCTTCTGGTGTGGTGGGTGCTATTGGTGTAGACCACGGTTCTCTATTCCCTTAGTCCCAGCATCCTGGGCTGGCCTTGTGCATGAGCAGGAGACAGAGCCTGGGAAAGATTAGCTTAGAGATGGGAGTGGGGAGAGGAGTGCATTCATTCATTCATGGTGAATTCACTCATTTATAAATGTTTATTGAGCACCTATTATGTGCCAGGAGAGAGGGGGCAGATGAGGTCAGGAAGGTGACAGGATATGACTGTTTCCTTAGGACAGAGTCCTGGAAATGGCACCGCTGGGTCATGTCAGGCTTTGGAGCCAGATTGCAAGGAGCAGAAAGTCCATGTCCTTTCAAACCCGGAGGTCTCCTTTCCTCCCTTTCCTTGGTTACATGGCCCAACTGGTTTGCCCTTGATATTCATCTCTGTCAGAGAGATAAGTGAAAAGTGGAATCCCCTTGGAGTACAATGTACACTTTCAGGAACTGAAGAAGTACAACATTTTCTGGGTCTGTGCGGGCCATCTGCATTTCCTTCATGATGTCCCTGGTCATGTCTTTGCTGTCTTCTCTAGAGATGTTCTGCAGACGTCTTCTGGGGAAATGCGCCAGGTGTAGACACTGAGGGGTTCTGTGGCTCTGTGTGGGGTCTGAGGCAGCCCAGCGTAGTGATTGAGAGGGAGGGCTGTAAAGCCAGTCTACTTGGGTTGGAATCTCGGCACTTCCTTCCAGTTGCATCATCCTGGGTGAGTTGCCTAATGTCCTGGGCCTCCTCTTCCTCATCTGTGAGATGCATATAACATTAGTGTCCACCTCGTGAGGTTGTTGTAAGGCTCAAGCAACACCTAGAACAGTGCTTGGCACACAGTGGATGATAAATAAGTTCGGCTGCACTGTTGTTCAGGGGCCAGGCATTAGTGCAATAGTATGCATTTCTGTGTACCTCTGTTGGTGTATCAGGCCACAGTAGCCACTGTGTGATTTAGAGCAAGCTCTCCAAGCTTTAGTGCCAGCCACTGCTCTTCTAAATGTCCAAACAGGATCCTTCATTCCCCCCCCCAAACTTGATGAGAAGCAACTGGACCATTTTCCACATTCATGATGGGTGGGCCCTCTCCTCCCTCCTGCTCATTCATGTCCTGGATTTCACTGGAGCCCCGGCAAAGATGTGCCATATTCTGGGAGGACATGGGAACCGTGTGCCTTTTGGGCAATGGTTAGTAGCTCCTCTTGCTGGAGAGCTTATGACTCTCAGGGTGTGTGAAGACTGCTTTGGCTGACTTAATCTTTATATCGGCCCCAAGAGCTCAGCGGGTTTATTTTTGCCCCCATTTTACAGATGAGCATACTGAGGTTCAGAGAGCCAAAGTCGCTTGCCAAGGTCACACATCTAGGGAGTGGGGAAACCTCACTGGACAGGTCTCAGCACAGTAGGGGACAAAGGCCCAGAGGGGCAAAAGCTCAGGTTGTGTCTGAGAAGGCCTTCATGCTCCAGAGAAGTTGGGAGTGCCTGTGGGCAAGAGCTGGCACAAGGGAGTTGTTAAGGGACAGAGTTTGAGGTCACCCAGGACTGGGTTTCTCTGTGTCAGTGCTGTGGCCTTTGGGATGCTACCTAACTTCAGAGATCCTTAGTTTTTTCATCTGTACAATGTCTGTGGGTAGAGTAGTATTTAAGTCCTAGGGAGGTTGGAAGGATGAAATCGATGGTGAATGTCAAAAATCGTGCTTGGCACAGAGTACCTGCTTAGCAAGTGGCAGAAGCTCTTTATTTCCTCCCTGGTCTGGGCACTGGGACACAGACAGACACAGACAGCTGTCCTGATGTGGCTGACATTCTAGCTGGGAAGACAGACCAAGGACCAGGTAAAGGACACCGTTTAAGTGTAGTAAATGCTATGGCACGAAAGTAAAGCATACAAAGTAAAAGTAAAGATAGGAGATACAGCAGAACAGAGGGCAGAGAGTGTTGGTGCTGAGCCAAGCCAGGGGGACACCCACGAGGGGGGTGGGCATGATTCTGGGGAGCAGGGAAGGTGAGGAGCAGGTGGGGTGAGCCTGGAGGTCTATTTCATAGGTGGCTTTGTCTAGGGAATGAAAGGGGTTGGATGGAGAGACCCAAGGGAGGTCTGGTAAAGGGGACAGGTGAGGGGCCCTGAGCTGGTGGGCCATGCTGGAGAAGGAAAGACGGAGAAGACCTAAGGGATTCCCTCATTTCTTCCTTTCTTGGAAAAGTGTTTCTCATTCTTAAAGACACAGGCAAGGGGATCGCATTCCAGGTTATTTTTGTCTCTAGGTTATTTAGGAAAGTTCTAAGGCACTATTTTTTCCCTAACCTGTTTGAAGTCCCATTTCTTTCTTTCCTTGGGGATTGTATAGACCATGCTGGCCAGTACAGTAGCCACTGTACTGTACAAAATGCAAGAGTCAGGCCCTCAGTTGTAAGAGCCACATTTCAGGTGCTAGATTGCCACATGTGGCTAGTGGCCACTGAACTGGATAATACAGATCTAGCACATGTCATCGCTGTGGAATATAGGACATGCTGTTTAGAACCTGCAACAGCAGCATCTCCAAGGAGCTTGTTAGAAACACAAAATCTCAGTCCCCACCCCCACCTCATATCTGTTCAGTCCCAATCTGCATTTCAACAAGATCCTCAGGTTGGCTAGACTAGGAATCACCTAGAAGTTTTAGAAATGCTGATGCCCTGAAGGCCCCCCCCCCAGATGCTGGTGTGGTGTTGGTCCAGGGCTGTCCCTGGACCTGGTGATCTTAAAACATTCCCAGGTGATTCTAAAGTTCAACTAGGATTGGCAGAGAGTCCATCAGGTGGTTAAGAACTCTTGGAAGGCAGGTAGATTGGAGTTGGAGCTTTGTGACCTAGGGCAAGTAACTTGCCCTCTCTGAGTCCCAAGTTCCAGGGCCTGCTGGCATCTCCCTCCCAGGGCTGTGAGGAGCAAATGAGGGGATGGTTCAAAGTGCTGAGCAGGGGGCTTGGGATGCGCGTAGTGAGTGCTCCGTACATAAATGTGTTAATTCCTTAAAATTGAGGTCAGCAGCCTTAGAGCTAATAGTTGGAGTGGAGGAAATGAGACTCTTTTTTAAATGGCTTTTAAAAATTGAGTTAAAATTCACCTAACATAAAGTTAACCACTAACCATTCTGAAGCGCACAGCTCGGTGATATTTAGCACGTTCACGTGGTTGTGTGACCATCACCTCTGTCTTGTTCCAAGACATTTTCATCACCCCAAAAGGAAACCCCAGTCCTCATCAGGCCATTCCCCACTCTCCTGCCTTCCCCTACCGCTCTACTCCACCCCTGGCTATGACTCCTCAGGTCCTGTCTCTTGGATTGACCTATTCTGGTTTTGGAGTTTGGGTAGATCCTCCTCCCCCCCAACCTGGCATCCAAGGGAAGCTGTGAGCTCTCTTCGTGTCGGGGTCTTCCTGGCCCCCACCTGTGGCCCCCTCGGGCACCCCGGGCCTGCCATCATCCCAGGTGAATGCCAGCAGCAGGCCCATGTTGTGCTCTCCTGGCGCCGCCACGAATGAGAGGTTTCATCCCAGCTGGATTTCTCCTAGTTAAATATTTCATAAAGAAGACCTACAACTCGTGACGCCAGGAGCGTTTGATAGTGAAGTTAATGAGGGAGAGAGAGTCGCAGGCGGCCCCCGGGTCCCTGTCTGAGCCCCACAATCCCGTGTCCCCCAGCTGTGGCCTCCCTCTGTCTTTAGCCCTGTGTCTGGCACAGAGCAACCACCTAACAGATGAATGTTCAAAGGGCATGTGGGGGGAGGGGGAGGGGGAGGAGGACAAGGAGGGAGAGAGAGATGAGGGGGAAGGAAAACAGAGGGGCAGGGCCGGTTGGGGGAGGGGTCTGAGGAGCAGAGACTGAGGTGTAGGGAGGCCACAGAGGATGGTGCTCGGGGGTGGGGAGAGAGACACCGAGGAAGGAGAGGAATGGGAAATCCAGAAGAAGCAAAGAAAGAAACAAGAGGGAGAACACTGTGTCTTGCATCTTCCCCTCCCCTTTACCCTTAACAATCCTTGCCTCCCTCTGTCTCTCCATTTCTCATTTCCTGACTTGCTTTCTTGCCCGGCCTTCATCCTTTTTCATTTCCTGTGTCCCTCTTATCTTTCCATCTTCTCTCTGGGTTTTTTGTCCCCTTTCCTTTCCTCTTCATAAGCCATCCCTTGGTGTACGTGCCGTATTGTGTCTTGTCAGTCTTTGGCTGAGCGAGTGAGTTGAGTGAGTGTGTGTGTGTGTGTGTGTGTGTGTGTGTGTGTGTGTGTGTGCGTGCGTGCGTTCCTGAGAGAGACAGGCCGGTCCTGGGGAAGAATACAGGAACGTAGATGGACGTTTTAAAGACTAACCATGAAGCAAACGTCCATTTTGCACAGGTCAGGAGCCAGAGACACCAACCCCTCGGATTCCACCACAGGCCCATTCTGCCTCACAATGCATCCGTGAGGACTGTATGGGAATCATTAGCTTGCTTGTCTTTGTGGTTTCACCACCTAGGTGTGCATCCCTAAGCAATGTAGTTAAATGTTCTGTGGTTTTGAACTTTGTATAAATAAACTTCGGTGATGTGAATGGTTTTGTGTTTTGCTTCATTGGCCTGCAATTATATTTGTAAGATTCATCCTTATTGTGGTCTCTGTGGCTCCTTCGTGGTCATATTTGTTCACTGGTGACGAACATGTGAGTTTGTTTTCCTTTTCGGCACCATCATGGGCCACATCACTTGTTGTTCATGGTTTTGCTGCATGCATGCAGGAGTCTCTTGAGCATAGAGGCCTTGGTGCAAAATTTCTGGATATTAAAATTAGTGCATCTTCAATTTGACTAAGTATATGAAACTGCGTTGTGAAGTGTTCGTGCTAATCTACAGTCGTGCCGGGAGTGACTGAGTGTTCAAGTTGCTCCACATCCTCACCAACACTTGCTATTGTCAGACTTTAACTGCAGCCCTTCTGTTAGATGTGTGATTTCGGTTGTGATTTGTCTGTGTTCCCCGATTACAAAATGGCTGAATGCATTTTACTGTCTTTATTGGGCATTGACGTACCTTCTTTCGTGAAGCATCCTACATGCCATGTCCACTTTTTTATTGGGTTGATTTTTTTTTTCATATTGATCTGTAGATGACCCATGTCTATTCTGGAAATAGGTCATTCATCATTATATGCTGTGCAATATCTTCTCTTGGCTTGCCTTTTGATCCTTTTTCATGATGTCTTTTGACAGCAGTGGTTCTTAATTTTGATTTGGTTGAATTTAGAAATCTTTTCCTTTACAGTTTGTGGGTTTTATATGTTGTATAAGGAAACCATCCCTACCCTGAGGTCATAGAGATGTTGGATGTTATTTCTAAAAGTTTTATAGTTTTTCTCACCATCTGTCTTCAATCAATTTGAAATTGATTTTTGCATATAGTGTGCAGTACAGGTCCAATGTCCATGAGAGTTGTCCCAGCACCATTTATTCCAATGACTTGCCTCATGGTCTATGAGACAACCTCTCTGACTCTTTAACTCCTACTTCCTTTGGTTGGATCTGTTTTTGTACTCAGCTAGTCAAGCCACAAATAATTTTCGAGTGCTGATTATGTACCTGGCACTGGCTTACAGCAATAAACGCAACAGATGTGGACAGTGCTTTCATGGAGCTTACAGTCTGGCAAGGATGACAGATAAATAGTTGTGGCTACTTAGTTTATTTACAGTCACAAATGCTATAAGCCCTGTAAGGAGAGACCACTCCAGCTTGCTTGAGAGGAGCACGTAAACCGCCCCCCGCCCCCGCCGCCAGAGAAGTGTGATAAACTGAGTCCTTAGTGCGACTCTGCTAGAGTGGGGGTAGGAGTGATAAGAAAGATGTTCTGACCAGAGGAAGCAGCACGTGAAAGGTCCTGTGGCAGATGTTTAGTTTAGGAAGGTGGTATTTATCCTAAAGGCACCATCCAGCCACTAGAGCAGCAATACAACAAGATTTTGTCTGTGATTGGCCCCACTGGCTGCTGTGTGGAGAATGGATTATGCCCCAGACTAGAACAAAAAGCCAGGAGACCAGTGAGGAAATGGCTGTAGTCCTTCAAGGAAGAGACCGTGTGCCTTGGACTGGGATGGTGGCTGTGGAGATAGAAATCATTGATCAGACTGAAAGTTGTTTTGAGCTGGCATGATCTTTTCCCCCTTCTTCTCCCCTCTCTCCATTTCTGTTCCTTTTCTGGTTGAGTTTTCTGGGTGAGGAAAGCAGTTTGTGTTCATGCCAAGGCTATGTGCTCCGGAGGATGTATTTGCCACAGATGGTCTTTGGAATTCTAGCCAAGAGAGTAGCTGGACAGCCCCTGGCCCCCAGGGTTTTCTGGAAGCAATTCAACTATGGCCGTTTATTAATAACAATGACAACAATGAGTTTTGATAGTCTTTCCTTCAAAACACCTTTAGTTATTGCTTCATTTGTCACCCCCAACCCACCCTAGGAGGTGCGTGGGGGAGAAAGACAAGGATTTTATTTTATTTTATTTTATTTTATTTTATTTTATTTTATTTTAAATCTTTTTTTAAAAGATTTTATTTATTTATTTGACACAGAGAGAGAGATTACAAGTAGGCAGAGAGGCAGGCAGAGAGACAGGGAGAGGAGGAAGCAGGCTCCCTGCTGAGCAGAGAGCCCGATGCGGGCCTCGATCCCAGGACCCTGAGATCATGACCTGAGCCGAAAGCAGAGACTTTAACCCACTGAGCCACCCAGGCGCCCTAAATCTTCTTTTTTATTGTTATTATTTGCCCCAGGGGTACAGGTCTGTGAATCATCAGGCTTACATCTTTCACAGCACTCACCATAGCACAAACCCTCCCCAATGCCCACAACCCACCCACCCTATCCCTACCCTTCCACCCCCCAGTAACCCTCAGTTTGTTTCACGAGATTAAGACTCTCTTATGGCTTGTGTCCTTCCTGATCCCATCTTGTTTCATTATTTTTCCCTCCCTACCCCCCATGACCCCCTGCACTGCCCCTCAAGTTCCTCATATCAGAGAGATCATATGATAATAAGACAGGGATTTTAATCTCAGTTTTATTATAGAATGAGGGGAAGTTAATTGGCACCCCTGAGATCGTACAAAAGATGTTGGTTTGGGGATTGGAATCCAGTCCTTGACTTTCAGGCCCTGTCCCCTTAATACAAGGTCACACACAGTTCCCCAAGCACACGCTTGCAGACCACTTCCTCCTGGATACACCTGAGTAATTTACAAGACCTCAGTTTCCTTGACTATAAAGGGAGAATTAAAATAAAATACCTGGTCTGAACTTTAGACCTCACACACAGTGAGGACTCATCACATTTACCTATGTGAATCCATTAGTGCCTTTCGGTTTCCAGGGGCAGAAAACTCAAAGGGGCTTAAGCAACAAGAGAAGTGTTTAATAGCTCATGGATGGAAGAGTCCAGGGAGTGAGGGTGCCCAGTTTATCTGGATCCAGGGATCAGATGACATCATTAGGCCTTGGTTTCCGGGCTCTGCTTTCTGAAGCTGGCTCCATTCTCCTTGCGGCCAGGACATGGCTGCAGTTCCAATGGTTTGGTCCTCCCAAAATAGCCAAAGTAATTCTCTTTCTCAGCCATTTTCCCAGCATTTTCAGCAAATGACTTATTGTTTTTGATTGGCTTTGCTGGGGTCAGGTGCTCATGCCTGAACCAATCTCTTCGGAGGAAATGGGAGGTGGGAAAGGGATGCTCTGATTGGCTTAGGCTTGAATCACATGATGTGCTTGTGTTGGGGGTGGAGCCAACCTCAGGGATTGGGTAGGAGTCATCCCTTTAAGGGTGTATCCGTGTATGTTAAGGGCTAGAGCAGAAGTAGGGAACCTCTCTTCCTTTTTCTGTCGGCATTCTGTTGGCTAGAATTTCATCCCCTGGTGTATCAGTGAGGGTCTCAGTAGGAAACAGAAGACACTCTTCATGAACTGAATTAAGAGATGTGGGCAGGGGTGCCTAGGGTGGGGAGGATTGGCTAAGCATCGGTCTCTTGGTTTCAGCTCAGGTCCTGATCTCAGGGTCAGGAAATCCCCCCACCTAGGGATACCACACTCAACATGGAGTCTTCTTAAGATTCTCTCTCCCTCTACCCCTCACCACACCCTCAAATAAATTAATTAATTTAAAAAGAGTGATGTGGGCAGTTAACCAAAACAGAGAGGAAAGGAGGATGGGAGACAGGATATGAGAGAGAGCAAGAGATCACAAAAGACTCAAGCTGCAACCTCAGAAAATTGGCAGAATAAATACCTCAACTTCCTGCCCTCCCCCATCTCCTTCCATGGCTCCCCATTGTCCAAACCCAACTGGAAGCCAGAAGGTAGGTAGTTCAATGAGGCTATCTACACAGGTCAGCCTTCCCAGGTGTAATAGGAAGAAGAGGGATTGTGGACTCTGGGTAGCTAAAGACAGCCAGCACCTGAAGCCCACTTAACAGCAGGGGACACTGGGACATTTAGCGCATGTGTGCATCTAGGAGGACAAGGCTTAGTGGACACATCACATTGTCTTTTTCACAAACAGAAATCCGGTTCCTGGGTCAAAAGTCTACTTTGGTGCTTTATTATTATTGTTATTAGTGGTGGCAGTGATTACTGGGTGCCATGTTCCTTCCTAGCTCATTTTCTTTTCTCTCCCTCATTCTTTTCTCACTCTGAGTGGAAATCTTTTAATCTTTGAAAGGAGTTCCTTTCTATGCCAGGCTTGAGTGTGGGGCCTCTGCTTAGAGAGCTGGTATTTGGTGTCTTAGCAGGCAGTCTGTACCTCTGGCATGGCCCTCAGTTTAACCTGAGTCTGGGGTGGAGGGAAGTGCCTGGATGGGGCAGCAAGGGAAGCTTCCTGCTTGAAGCGAGTGACCATCTTGTGGGAGGTGAAGCCTAGGAGAGGCCCCTCAGGCTGAGCCCAAGGAGGTAGACTCAGGTCCCATGGGCAGGAAGCAACTGGAGGGGTTGCTTCCTGCCCTCCCTCTCTTTGGAGTCTGTCTTGGCAGCCAGAAGTAGGTGCACAAATGAAATTGTAGTCTGGATGTGCTAACAATGGCTCTTGCCCACCCTATCCCAGTGCAGCCCAGCTGTGTTAGCAGGCTTAGCAGTGTTCCCGGTATCCAGCCCCCTCCAGGATCAGCCCATCGGCTATAACAATGGCCTGTCCCCTCCCAGCCTTGCCCACTTCTTTGAACCCTTGTGATGATAGGGCCGTCACCAGCCTGCCTTCCTCCATTCAAGTTTAACTGACCTGTCCTCCCCTCCGTGGAGAGCGGAAGAGCAGGCCCTCATTGCTTCTGGCAGCCAAACCGCCAGGTCCCAACCTTCCAACCACCCCACTCTGCAGTGAGGAGGGTGGCGGACAGACCCATGTCCCCTGGGGCGGTGTGCTGGCTCTGCTCTCATGAGCTCATGGTTCCTGGTTTTCACCTTCCCACTTCTGCCACATCCCTCCTTCTGGCAGTGATGGCTGCACGGGTTCAAATCCCAGCTCAACCCTTTGGCCTTGATTGCACAGGCAAGTGACTTCACCTCCCTGTGCCTCTGTTCAAAAGTTCTGGACAATATGCCAAGTGCCTCACTTGCATCAGATAAGTTTATCCTTAAGCCTTGAGGGATAGGTGGCATTGTCATCATCCCAGGTGACAAAGGAGAAAACCAGGACAGAGAGTGGTTTAGTAACTCTTCTGGGGTCTCACACTCTGTGAGTGACAGAGGTGGGATTTGAACCCAGGCTGTTTGACTCCAAGGTCTGTTCTTAATCAGTAAGAACAATAATGATAATGTCCTAATTCAGTGAGCTGTTGAACAGATTTAATGCAATAACATAGGCAAAAAAGCTTAGTTCACTGCTCCACATAGAATAAGCATTTGATATAGTTGTGATGTTAGTGATTTTGTTATTTTATATTATATAGTTGTATGTTAATATATGTTATAAGGACTTAATGTGTTAATATGTAGTTCTGTCTTTTTGTTGTAGTACAGGGGCCAGCAAACTTTTTCTGCAAAGAGCTAGATTTTAAAGATCTGAAGCTTTGCGGGCCACAGATCTCTCTCGAGGCCACTCAGTTCTGTTGTTGCAGCAAAGACACCTATGGACAATAAAAAACATGCCACAGGCCATAGTTTGCCAAGGTCTAATCTAGTATGTGTTATTATGTATCAGCGATTTTTCCATATTCCTCTGTTTATATTCTTTTCTTACAAACCAGCTTTTCTTTCCCTCCTTTGCTCCTCCTATCTTTCAGCAAAGCATGTCAGGTCACTGGGACATGTGGGCTGTCCTAATACCAGGCTTATTTGTCTGATAAGACATGGGGAGTGAGGGTGGCAGAGACTCTAAGCTCAGGCCCCTCTCCCTCCTCTCCCCCTCCCTTATTCCTTCATTTAGTTATTTTTAAATGTGTTTATCATTGGGTGCCTGGGTGGCTCAGTCAGTTAAGCATCTGCCTTCGTCTCGGGTCATGATCCCAGGGTCCTAGGATCGAGTACTGCATTGGGCTCCCTGCTCAGAAGGGAGTCTGCGTCTCCTTTTCCCTCTGCCCCTCCCCCTGCTCATGCTCTCGCTCATTCTCTCCCTCTCAAATAAATAAAATCTTTTTTTAAAATCTGTCTATTATTCTAGAGAGATATAAAGGGTGAGAGTGAGTGGAGGGAGGGGCGGAGGGAGAGGGAGAGAGAATCATAAGCAGGCTCCACACCCAATGTGGAGCCCAACACAGGGCTCGATCTCACAACCCAGAGATCATGACCTGAGCCAAAATCAAGAGTTGGACGCTTAGGTGACTGACCCACACAGGCTCACCATCCCTCCCTCATTCCTGAGCTCTGGAAGTCACCACTCTTCTTGCCCGGAACTGATTTTCTTTGCCTTGGGGAAACCACGAGGATCTCTGAACCCCTCTTCCTGCAGTACCCCCTCACTCACCCTGCTACCGTGGCCTCTTTTCTCTGACCTGAACACACCAGGCAGTCTTATCTCAGGGTCTCCACACTGACTTTTCCCTTTGCCTGCATCCTCCTTCCCCAGGTAACCTTGTGGCCCTTCCCTCTTCTCTAGAAAAACACCTGCACATAAATGTGTTGAATGAGTGTGCCATATATCTTCATTCATTTTTACTGCTGATTTGCATTCAGTGTTATGGAAATCCCACACTTGGCTTATCCAGTTACCTGTTGATGGATGTTTGGGTTCATTCTTATTTTGGCCATTGCTAATAAAGTCGCTGTGAAATTCTTGGACCTTTCCCCAACTCTTCACTTTGGTGAACTCTTATAAATCCTTTAGGTTTTGTATGAAATGGTGCATTTTCAGTGCCTTTCCTGACCTAGCCCCCCTCTCCCTGGTTCTTTCATCATTCCTCATAGCACTTGTCACAGCATACAATGATGCGTGTACGTTGCAGGGATGCAGGTGGCGTTCTGGCCAGAACTGTCTGCTTCCAGAGTGAAGCATGGAAGACCAAAAAAAAAAAAAAAGAAGAAGAAGAAAAGAAAAAAAATCTGTAAAACAGCTCAAGGGTGGGGCTCAGTTCTCAGGTTTCCAAGGACAGAGAGATGAGGATTTGTCTGGGGAGGAAGTTCAGGGGCAGCCTCTTAGACAAAGAGGCTCTTGGCTCCTCATTCATCCATAAATCTGCAAACATGGGATGAAAAGAAAATCGTCATGAGGTCTCTGAACCCATGGGGCTCCCTGTCCATTGTGAAGACAGCGCAGCTGACAAGTCATTGTCAAACGATGTCATGTGATGTCATATGATGACAAATTGTTATAAAACCTGGCCAACCCTATGGGGAGGTGGCTTAGATCGCATGCCCAGTCCACATCTCAGGGCATCTTGACCCCTGCAGCAGAATGTCTGCATCAGGGCCAAATGTGAAGGCAGGTGAGAGTCAGGGCAGGAAAAGGTTGATCCAGGGACGATGTCACCTCCGTGAGCTCAGAACTCTGCCTGCTTTGTCCTCTGTCATGTCCTCAGCACTTCAAACATTGCCTGGCATGTAGTAGGTGCTCAGTTTACCCGTGCTGTATAGATAATAATAAGGAACAATCATCATGTCTGAGAACCAGAACCGTAAACTCCAATTGAGTTTGGTAATTGGTCCTCCATTACTTGCTGCTTGCCTGACACCACGTCTGTTTTCCTCCTTTATAAGATAGTTGGAGAATAGTGGCTGCCTCACAGGGCCGTACGTTCAGTTTTTGAATACTGATCGATTATATGCAGTGAGCAGGGCTCTGGTCTAGATACAGGAAGCAGATGAAAGTCCTTGCCCTCATGGGCTTGCGTGCTCATTGGGACAGACCTAAGATGAAAGAAAAGCAAAATAACAATTTAATTGCATAGTACTGTAGAAGATTATAAGAGCAATGGGGAGAAACAGCAAGGAAAGGGGATGGGAAGGCCGGTTGCTGTGTTGGATAAGGCCTCCCTGAGGAGGTGGCGTTTGAACCAAGACTTGAAGGAGGTGAGAAGGAAGCCATGGGGGTGTCTGGGGGAAGAGGGAGCAGCTGATGCAAAGGCCCTGAGGTTGGGTCATGCCAGCCATGTTGGAAGAACATCGAGGAAGCTGTTGTGACTGAAAGAAAGGAGCAAAGGGGAGAGTGGGAGGAAGGGAGGGCAGGGAGATGACAGGGCAGTTCGGCAGGGCCCTGTGGACTGTGAGGATGACTGGCTTTTCCTGTGAGTGAGGTGGGGACTGTGGAGGGCTCTGAGCAGAGGAGGGGTGTGACCTGACTCAGATGGTGCGTCTGAGCAGTGTGGGGGGTGAGGAATTGGGGGAGACGTGACAATACTAGTCCATGCAGGTGGGGGCAGGACCAGAGTGTTGACTGTGGACATAATAAAGAGTGTTTGGGTTCTGGCAAAAATTTTAAAATGTGGTAAAATATGTATAACATAAAATTTACCATTTTGAAGCATACAGTTCAGTGGCCTTCAGTACTTTCACGTTGCTGTGCCCCCATCACCTCTATTTAGATTCATATTTCATCCCCTAGAAAGAAATGTTATACCGGGTAGTAGTCACTCCCCACTCCCCCTCCCTCCCTCCAGTTCCTGGCAACCACCAATTCTGCATATAATCTGAAGGTTGACCAGTAGGATTTCTGGATGGATAGGTGGTAAAGGCTCAGTGAGTTAATGAGCAAATTACACTTGGGTGACACACAATAGGTGCTCATAACTGAAATGGCCATGACTCATTGGCAGCAATGGCAAGTGCTTTCCAGAAGCCTTGCTCTAAAACTAAACCGACTACCCATCTATTTGGAATTCTCGAGTCCTAGCTAGATGTGTTGCAGTCAGAACCTGTCCTATTTCCAGTTCGGGGTTGGGGTGGGCGAGGAGTAGTCAGAAGGGCCAAGCCATCCGTTCTGGAACACCGTCAAGCTCTGGTCCAGGTTTCCCAGAACTGCGCAGGAACATGTCCAGGGAGGGACAGTGCCACTGATGGGAGTCCTGGCAAGCCCTGGCCTTGGCTTCCTAGGGCCCCTGTAAAACCAGCCAGCATTTGTTGGGCCTTTGACCTGAGCCAAGATGGTGGCTTTCAGGGACAAAGCAAGAAGCGTTCAGGTTCCCTTCATTGTTGTGCCCCCACTTCCCTGTGTAGCTTCATATAAATCTGTTCTCCACTCTCTGTTGCTGTCGACCTCTCTGAAAGTAGTGAAACTCCCCCACCCCTCTCTTGGTGTTTGTGTTGTGTCGTAGTTTCTGAAGATGAGACCTCTCTACTTATGCTCTGGTATTCACTTTCTGGCTCCTTTTAGCTCTCCCTCAGCTGGTGTATTATTTTTCCTTGCTCCTTCTCCCCCCTGCCTCCACTGATCATCCTCCTCAGCATTATCTAAGTTTTATTCTCAGCTTCTGTCATGGGCAAGGCCATAGCATCTAAAGAGCGTGGGGCTGTGTAGTCCTGACCTCTGATTCCACATCTGCCACCTTTGATGCTGCTTGACTTTGGGCAAATCATTTTGTCTTCCTGAGTGGAAATCCTTCACCTGGCTTGGCTAATAATGTGGATTCTTCTCTGGGTACACAGAACAGTGTTCTTTCTCCTACCTCCTTGAAGTTAGGCATGGCCCTATGACTTGCTTTGGCCCATGAAATGTGAGGACAAGTGACACGTGTCACTTCTGGGCAGAAGGTTGAAGAGTCAGTGTATGTTTCACTGTGTTTCCTTTTGCATGCCTCCATCATCATGCATGCACAGAGATGGAGCCTCCCTCAGACTAGGCACTGGAGAGAGGACAGCACAGAACAGAATCCCCATCCCACCTGCCGTGGACACATAGCATGAGCAAGAAAATAGTTCCCTGGTGCTTTCAGCCACTGAGATTTGGGAGATGTTTGTCACTACAGTAAAATGGTAGAATACCAGGACCAGAATACCTCATCATCTGTGCACTGGGACTAATGTCTAAGCACAGTGTTCTCATGAGGGTTATGTATACTCACATGCATTTAATTTTTTTAAATTTTAATTATTTTTTAGAGATGGAGTAGGGAGGGGCAGAGGGAGAAGGAGAGAGAGAACCTTAAGCAGGCTTCATGCCCAGCGTGGAGACTAACTCAGGCCTCATTCCTATGACCCTGAGATCAGGATCTGAGCTGAAATCAAGAGTCAGTTGCTTTAACTGCCTGAGCTACCCTGGTGCCCCAATGTGCATTTAAACTAGCCAACAAATAGTCCCCTTTGCTTTCTTTCTATGAGGCCTCTAATTCCTTTCCGTATTTTTCAATCTTGAAAAAAGTTACTGGAAGGAATTGTTTGACTTTTCCTTCAAGCAGATGAATGGTTTCTAAAGCCCTGGGCACTGATTCGGTCACCCTCAAACTCCTTCTTCTTATGACCTTCTCTCTCTCCTTCCCTGATCACTTAGTATCTGCTGAGGGGTGAAGGAATTCCCATTTTAACTTATCCAAGTTTGAATTTTTGCCATCTTCCTCTTCCTTTTCCCCACCTTCTCTGTGCCTGTCCTACTCCTGCTCTTCCCACCAGGGAGTTTATACTCTGGTTCTAGAACCTGCTGTGTTTCTCTGTTCTCTTTGATTTCTTGCTTGCTTCGCCCCCTCGGGTATCAACCATAGTAGCAAATTAACAAATAGTTCTAAAGCTGTCTCAGGCTTGAAGACATTTTCTTCTGCTCACCTAAGCAGGATCCTGGAGCAATTGCAAATGTCCCATGCCCTACTGTAAATCTTTCTTCATCGTTGCAAGAGATTCAGTCAGGGTCAATGAAGACCCAAGCAGAAGGTCTTGGCCGAGGCTCCCTGATGTTCCGGCTGTGCTGGGTGTTGTATTGATTAAGCTCCTGGGACTGCTGCCAGCAGCCTCTAGGATTAAATCAATAGAGTTTGCAAAAGTAAAAGCTTCTTTTGGAGGCACAGAATATGTTGGTTTATCTTTTTAATGTTAAAGCTTCAAGGAGAATCTTCGCAGATGGCAGGGCCAGCAGAGGAAAGGGCCAGGCAGACCCACATATTTGGGGATGTATCCGGGGAGCATGCGAAGGAGCTGCCTTGGGGACTTAGGACTTTCTGGAAAGTCTGTTTGACTTGGCTTGGCAGTGCAACACCTAAGAGAGCTAGAAGAGAGCATGGAAGGTGCAGAAGGAATTGCTGCTGAGAGGTAAAGAGAAATAAAGCAGTTGTGGATTCATTTGCTTATTCAACAGATTGGGGTCCTACTAGGTGCCCAGCACTGGATGGGGTGCTGAGAATGTAATGGTAAGCCAATTCTATGGCAACTGTTCCTAGGAGGGAAGAGAAGGGGAGAGACACAAGAGAAGGTCACGTGAAGACAGAGCCAGAGGATGCAGGGATGTGACCACAAGCTAGAGAATACCCAGAGCCCCCAGAAGCTGAAAGAGGAGAGGAAGGATCCTACCCTAGACCCTTCGGAGGGAGCTTGGGCTTGCTGATACCTTAATTATGGGGTTCTGGCCTATATAACTGTGAAGGATGATATTTCTGTTCTTTCAGCCACCCAGTTTGTGGTAATTCACCATGGCAGCCCTAGGGAATGAATACAGACACTTCTATGAGGTTAGAGGTGCCTGTCAGAAGGCACAACAAGACACAGCCATCGACAGAACCTGACACTCTAGCGAGGAGGATATGGAATGAAGAGATACCCAGGTCTTCCTTCTGCCCTCCAATCTCCTGCTGGTGCTTCCCATTGACCAAACCTTCCCAGAAGGTAGGAGATGAGACAAGAGTCAGCCTTCCCTCTCCCAGGACACTGAGCAGAATGATGAGTAGATGTGGGGGGGGAGGGGCATCAGGAGAGTGACAAAACACATCCCAATGCAGGAGGCCTTTAGAAAGTGGATATGGGTACAGGAGAGAAGATTGCCTAGGGTTGAGTCCCAGAGAAGACCCATGTTTAGAGACTGAGTAGAAAAGGAGTAAAAAGGAGAGATAGAAAGGTAGTAGGAACCATAAAAGGAAGGTGTAGTCAAGAAATTTGAGCCTAAAAAGGTCCTGGGATTTGGCAGCCTTGAGGTCTTCGGTGATCCTCACTAGGAGAGTTTTGGTTAAGTGATGGGGCTAGAAGACAGCCTAGAGGATCAGGCAGAAGACAAAAAAAACTGAAGTGAAGTGGAAGCAGCATGTGGAGTCAACTCCTTCATGAAGGGGAACAGAGAAATGGGTTGGTAGCCAGAGGAAAATTTGGAGACAAAGGTAAGATTTCTAATGATGAGAGAATATTAATTTCCCTAAATTGGGTCATTCCTAGCAGTGCACCAGTATGCACTGGTATCTTCTCCCATCTACGATGCTAGAATTCTCAAATGTCCATTTTGAGGTTCAGGATCACGAATTTAACATCATCAGCCCAGATTGTTGATCTCATCCAGGAATGTACGTCTGTATGGAAGCATGGAAAAGGCAACTGGCTGGGTTCATCCAAGGATGGACTTTTCCCAGAAGAGAAAGAAACGCGAGGAAGTGATACATAGCCAAGCTGCGTAAGGTTGACAAGGAGAGAAATGAAGGCAGGGGAGGGTGCTGAGAAATGGTGGGGTCAGCGAGTGGCTGGGTTTCATGGGATGGATGTTTGTTTGTTTGTTTGCATTTAGGCGAGGAGTAAGTAAGCTGGGAGGAGGAGAGTGATGGCTAAAGAGAAGGATTCTGGGAAAGGGTATTTTGGAGATGGCCTGTGTTGCTCTTAGGCATGCATGGCTGGAGTGCCTTGGAGTTCATAGGTGTCATTGATGAAGAGGTAAGAATGTCTTCCAGTGTTTAAGAAGGAAGGGACCAGCATAGACGGTGCTCTTTCCAGTGAAAATTGAAAGTCATAGAAAGTAACCAGCTCCACCAGAGTCTTACTCCCAGCTTTTGTTTCCCTGTGGGCCTTAGTATCTTGGCTGCTGGGACTGCCTTTAACTTTGGACTTCCTGCTGAATCTAGTGGCACTGGGAGGGACCTTCATGGCGTGTCTGGTTAGAAAGGGGAGAATTTCTTGGCCTGTTTACACCCTTTCTTGTGGGCCTTCTTGTTGGCTGCACCTGGTTTAGAGAGGGTCTTATTCACCTCATGTGGCTTCTTGGGTATTCCCACCATACCTGGATTTGGAGGGTCCTTTGTCTCACTTGCTTCCTTGGGGCTCTTCTCTTTGGCCTCACTGGGTTTCCTTTGGGAAGTCATGGCGGACATCTCCCTGGGCCGGATTTTCCTTTTGTTCTTGGGGACTAATTTGAAGCTGCTGGTGGTCTCCTTGGCCCCGGAGTTCATGGCCTTCAGGGAATTTCCAGGTTTGAGTTTAAGCTAAGAGGTTGACGAAATGCTCAGAGAAGATGCCAAGGACATGGAAGATTTCACTGACCACTGCACAAGTTAACAGTACCACACATGCGGAGAAGGACTTGCTTTCCATTTTTCAGATTTTTCCCTAAACAAGTTCTTTACCCTGGCTGCTGTGTCTTCCTGAGTTACTCTTCCCCTAAATATGGACAGGGCTCATTCCCTTGCATCCATCAGGAGGTACTAAACCATTATCTTGCCTAGACTGAGGGAACATCCCAGGGAATGTGATTGTGTGAGCAGATTATTCATCACAGCTTTGCTTGTAATAGAGACAAACTGGAAGCACATAAGGAAATGTGAAATGATGATGTATTAATTCACAAGAATACTACTCAGCCTTTTAAAAGAGGGAGATCCAATGTGTCAATATGAGAAAATGGGTCCAGTGCAGTGAGGGGTGCAGCAAAGGTCAGAACATTGCATATCACAATTGCATTTTTATAAAAGGATAATATGATTTCCTATGTTTGTTTTCACTCATGTAGTGATATTTATCGAGCACTTGCTATTTGTTGGGCACTAAATGTTTGGGGACACAGCTGAGAACAATCCCCAAATGGGGCTGACATTCCAGTAAGAGATCAACGTAATAAATAAATAAAACACATAGTTTGATGTGATAAGTTGCTAAAACAATTAACAAAAAACAAGCAGGGAGGAGGATGGCAGTGTTGGTGGGGCTGAGACTTTAGACCTAGTAGCCAGGAAGGTCTCACTGGGAAGATAATGTTTTAGTACCTCCTGATGGATGCAAGGGAATGACCCCTGCCCATATTTAGGGAAAGAGTAACTCAGGAAGACACAGCAGCCAGGGTAAAGAACATGTGTAGGGAAAAATCTGAAAAATAGACAGCAAAGTGCTACTGGTGGTTATCCTTGGACAGTGGGCTGGGGTAAGGGCTTTTCACTTTTTAAATGATACAATATAAATTTTAAAACTAAAAAAAATACAATAAGCATGTATTCTTTTTATAACTAAAAGCAGATGTTATTTAAAAAGAAAGATCTTGAGAGCTGCCTGGGTGGTGTTTCTGTTCATGGTTCGTGGCTCAGAGGAAAGTCAGTGAGTAACAGCATATGATAGGAATTATGAGAATCAAGGAGAAAGAAAAGAAGAACCAACAACAATTTTTTAGAAACTGAAAAAACTTTTTAGAGATTCTTCATATCACATAATATAATTAGCCACCTTAAAGTGAACAGTTCAGTGGCATTTCATATATTCACATTGTCCTGGGACTACCACCTCCATCTAGCTCCAAAACATTTCCTACTCCCAAAAGGAAATCCTGGCCTCATGAAGCAGTTGCTCTTGATTTCCTCCCATCCCTCACCTCCTGGCAAACATGACTCTGCATTTTGTCTCTGTTAAGTCACCGATTCTGGATAGCCAAAAGGTCAAGACAGCCATCTGTGGGTGAGTAGATAAATGAATTGAAGTACATCCACACAATGGAATACTACACAGCCATAAAAAGGAACAAAGTACGTGTACACACCCCTACATGAATGGCCCCCAAAACATTATGCTGAATGAAAGATACCAGACAAAAAAGATCACATGTTGTATAATCCCATTTATATGGAATACCTGCTGGAGATTTTTGCAACATTTATTTTGAGCCTGGTGTTTGTGGAATGGATTACCTACATTCACTGCATACTGTTTTGGAAATGATTTCAGATTTTTAAAAAAGATTTTATTTATTTATTTATTTGACAGAGAGAGAGCACAAGCAGGAGGAGTAGCAGGCAGAGAGAGAAGGAGAAGCAGACTCCCCACTGAGCAGGGAGCCAATGCGCGTCTTGATCCCAGGACCCTGGGATCATGACCTGAGCCGAAGGCAGTCGCTTAACCAACTGAGCCACCCAGGTGTGCTGGGAATGATTTCAGATTTGAGAGAAGGCTTGGTCAGCCATGATGGGAGTACGTGTTGATAGCCTGCAGTGAAGGGAAGGGACTGAGACTTAGATGGGTAAAAAGAGAATAGGAAAGGTTAATAATACTGGTAGCTGTAATTGTCATAAACATAATAATACAAGCATTGATTGCATGGTCACAAGGAGATGAACCCCATCTTATGCTTTTATAAGCATGTTAGGTTTTCTTAATATTAATATCTATTGCAGGAACCAGAGTAAATAATAACTAAATACACATTTATTGAGTACATACTATATGCCAGGTCCTATTCTAAATGTATTGTGTGTCCATTCATTCTGTTCTCCACAGCCCTGTGACGTAAGCATGACCTTTTGTATTTCGTGTATGAGAAACAGGCTCAAAGGAAAAGGAAACTCTTTTGGCCAACGTCAGAACCATGCCTGACCCCCAAACCCTTTTAACTACTCTGCTCTACGACTTCTCATGTAGTATTTCCAGTTTTCTGAGCAGAAGCACGATCCAGCTGCCCTGGGTAGCCTTCTCTCTTCAGAACCAGTGTTGAAATTTCTTAGATTATATTTAAAAAAAACAAAAAACAAAACTATACATCACACCTATTTGGTGTTGGGTTTTTAATTTTCTCTTCTTTTGATTTTCCTGGTGACATAATGAATCTTTTTTCCCCCCTCTACCCTAGATGTGAAATGTAGGCCTTTACAAATGTCTCAGAGAGTGTTACTTGATGCTAGGTTTGCTTGCCCTGCCCCAGGCTTGCCACTTCTGGGTGGATGTGAAATTAAGCTGCACTGCTTGCCGCTGGCCGTGGTGCTGAAAAGTACCCAGGCGGCGCCCAGAGTTGCCCTTGGTCTTGTGTCACTACTGGAGTCTCTCTAGCTGATGGGCTGGTGGAAAGCTCTTTTCTAGGCTTGACTTTTGTTTGGTATGTGCATTGGAGAGTTCGAACCCCATGTCTGAGAACTGGACACTCTCTGGAGTATTGGACTGTAAAATTTTCATTAACATAACCCACTTGGGATGGGCTTATGAGGGCGTGGATTAGCTTGCAGTAGTTGATCATTACTACATTAAATTGTGGCAGTTGAGACTCAGTTGAGGTCTAATCCATTTGGTCTCATCCATACAGTTAAGGCCCCAGGTGTACCCCAACTCCAATTTTTAAATAAAGACAAAAGTATCCATCTTCTAATAAGGCTAAGCTGCTGAGTGGTCTTTGGGGACCACCAGCTTGCAAGCATGGATGTTGGGGTGAGTGATAGCTCTTCCAGTATTTTCTGTATGGTCGTGAGCAATTTACTTAACCTCTCTGAGCCTTAATCTCCTTATCTGGAAAATGGGGCTTGTAACCTACCTTGGAGAATTGTTGCAAGAAATGAACTGAAACAAGTGTAAAATGCTTAGCACGGTGTCTGCCCAATGAAGCGCTCGATAAACGCAGCTGTAATTATGGTTGTTGTGCCTGTTAATGGCCCCATAATAGTTTATCATATTGCCAAGTTAAATGCTGGCATTTGTTTAGCGGAGCAAGGAATATGTCCTAAATGCATACATCTAGGACCCTGGTACCCCAGCTCTTTTCCTGGTAATTGTGATGAGCATGGAACTAACATGAAAATAAGGTCTGTTTGGCTCCTCTCCACAAGTTCAACTGCCTGGTTGACTCACTGAAGTATCTGTTTCCTCAGAATATCAGGCAGCCCCTATAGTAGAGGAAAGGTCTTGATAAGTTAACAAACCTGATTTGATTTTCACAACAACCACAGGAGGTTGGAAATGAGATAAGGATGGGGGCACCATAAAGAGAAGAATGAACTACTTAGACATTCTACAAGGTCTTGCTACGGGGCTGGAACTATCAGCCCTGCCTGCTTTGCAAATCGATCTTCCTTGATGTCCTGGATCCCAAGAGCAGTTCCTGTTAGCAGATGCAGCCCTTCTTCCCTGGGAAGAATCACTTGGTCATTTCCAGTGTCACACACAGCCCCTTTCTGAGGCCTCTGTAGTCCTGACCAATCGAATTTGGGTGGGGGGGGGGAAGCTTTGTGTATCCACACTTGCCTGCAGGGCTGTTTGCTATCCTGACTTCCACAAGCCATTTCAGGAGCCAGCTTTTCCTCCCATCAGGGATGCTTCTCTTCTTTCATCTCTTCTCCCCACACTCCCTCCCCTTGGCCTCTCGGCTGGCTGATTATTCTGGGTCCCGCTGACACAGGTGCTTTCTCCCCGAACCAATCGGGGAGCAGGAAAGCTCAGCTCAGCTAGCAGAGGCATTGCTCACCGCAGCTGTGAGTTAGAACCCAGGCTTTCTAAATTGGGAGGAACAGGCACGACTCAGGGTTGGGCTGAGAAAGCCTCACCTCCCCCTGTTTGGACTACCTTTGACTTCTGCCTGGGGTGAGGCATCTTCTCCCATGCCAAGAACCCAGTACCCCATCTCTGTGTCTGTGTGCCAACCACATCAATGCATATTTTAAGAAGCTGATTGTGTTCTTAACATGCCCACTGAGACTTGGCATGGAACAGAGTGGGGGGAGAGGATGCAAAAACCAGGACCCACCCACCTTTCCTTCCTTATACAAGTGTTTATTGAGCACCTACTATAAAAATAAATGCTCTCTTAGGTGCAGAGAACAAAACAGTGAACAAAGTAGACAAAAATCCCTGCTTTCATAGAACTTACAGTCTAGCAGGGGAGAGAAACAGTGAACAAAATAAAAAAGAAAATTAGAACAGATGTTGGACCAGGGACAGGGGCCAAGTTAAAAAATAAGCAGGGCAAGGGGGTAAAGACCTTATGGGGATGTGACCTTTGAGTAAAGACCTAAAGGGAGTGAGGGAGGAAACCATGTGGGTCTGTGGGGAAAATATATTCCAGGAGAGAGAACAGCAGGTACAAAGGCCCTGGTGTGGGACATGCCTGGCGTTTGGGGAATGTGGAGGAGGCCAGTGTGGCTGCCGCTGAGGGAACACAGGGAGATGGAGGTCATGAGAGCAGGGAGGTGATGAGGGCACATCATGCTGGGTCTTGCTGGCTGCCAGGAAGACTGGCTTTTCTTCTGAGTGACATGGGAGTCATGGGAAGGCTGTGACTCCTTCATGTCAGCTGGAATTTTCTTGTCCACATATTTGTCTCATTGCAGTTTGCTCTTATTTCATCAAGATCTTGGGTCTCTTACCATTCCTCTTGCCTATGTGTGGCCAGAAGACTAGTCCAGGGCTCCTGAAGTCTCCTCCCGGGGTCAGAATGTGGAGGAGAAAGGGGAGCCCCCACCTCTCTTGAGATGACTCAAAGCCACAATTACCTGGTCTCCTCCTACCCCTGAAATAGATCTAAGGCAAACTTTACTGTGCACACAGATCCCCCTGAAGATCTTGCTAAAATGCAGATTCTGACTCAGCAGGTCAGCGTGGGGGCCTAAGACTTTGCATTTCTAAAGGATGCAGCTGATGCTCCTCTGCGGCTGTTCAGTAGCAAGGGTATGAGGCCATTGTTGCAGATTCCCATGGGGGGGGCAGGTCTGTGGACATTGGCAGGGTCTGTGTGTACATGGAGGGAGAAGGGTTAATATTTGATACCCAGTATTGCCATGTTTGACAAGAAAAAGCAGATGAGGTAGAACTGGGCAGCCTCTTTCTGTTCTCCCCCATGCTGTGGCTTCATCGCTCGACCCAGAGAGCTCTAGGCCTGAAATCCAGGCAACACCGGGCAATTGAAACCCTGATAATGCAACCCATGAAAGTGATGCTTGCTGCCAGTCTTCTGGGACTCTTCCTGGAACCTCAGCTCAAGTCTGATGGAGAGGAAGTCCCATCCCAGCTGTTTAGGGGCAGGAGGCCACACAACCCTTCCACCCCCAGGAGTGAGCCAGCAGCTCCATACAGAAGTGAGCAAGGAGCTAGTTGGCAGGGAAGGGAAGTGAAATCATCAGATTCAAATCATGGCTTCAGAAGCCTCGGCAAGGGGAGGCCAGGGAAGGGCTTGGCGTTGCTTCTCTGTATACAAATATTGTCTCTTATTTTCTGGGCTGCAGGGTGAGGCAGAATGGAGTATTTGTGCAACATAGCCCAGCTTTGTTCTCTGTGCTCCTAATGACTGTCAGCTCGGAGGCAGGAAGCCAATCAGAGGGACTCGTCGGCAGGGCCGGCTTTTGTTGGCTCCCCAAATTGCCCTGAGTGTCAGATTTGCTTTTCAGAATGTGCACGGAGCGCGGCTCAGCCGCTTTCAGCTGGAGGCAAAGGCCGAAGCTGGTGACAAAGAAGGCCTGGTTTTCCTGGTTTACTTAGACTCTTACTCCCAAGGTTGTCCATTCCAGACTTTCTTTTCCCACCTGGAAAGTGAGTATATGCTCCAGCTCTACCAGCCTATAAGATCCCTTGGTTTTATGGAGCTTCCAAGAGACCAAACCTAACTGCAGGGCCAAAGGACAGAACAAGGCAAGTTAGGCTTCCAAGGGGGAAAGCTGGGGGGAGGCCAAGGTTTTAACATGGCCAAGTTCACCAAGACATGCTCTTTGATCCTTCCACAGAACAGTGGATTCAGTGTTCCCAAGGGACATTGGGCAATATCTGGAGGTCACTTTTGGTTGTCGTAAGTTTTGGTTGTCATAAGTTTTGGTTGTCATAACTGGAGAGGAAGAGTTGCTGCTGTTCATCACTCCCACCACAGAGAATGACCCGGCCCCAAATGTCAGCAGTGCTGAGGTGGGGGACCTCTACTCCAGACTGACCAGTACCCTGTGGGTTTCCCCTCTGACACCCACTTCTCTGCACCCCGATTGACTGGGCGGTACCTCTGTGAGTCTGGCAGGGGGACAGGGAACATTCTGGTTCACCAGCTGATCAGCAGATCAGGTCCTAATGTAAAGTGAGCAGAGAAGACCCTCCCCAAGTACAGACCCTCCAGCAGGACACCCAAGCCTTGTCCACCCGGAGGAGTGTTCCCTGGATGCAGGAAGGAGCTTGTGCCTGGAGGTAGAGGGAATGCCACCTCTGGAAATAGCCACACAGACTACCCCTTCCCTCCATCAGATCTGGAAAGGTCCGCTTCTCAGAGACCTGCCCTGACCACCATACTATTTTCTTTTTATTGAGGTGAAATTCACGTAACAATTTAACCATTCTTAAGTGACTAATGCAGTGACATTTAGTACATTCAGAGTGTTTGTTGTGCATTATCTGTCTAGTTCCAAAACATTAAGCAGTCACTTCCCAACCCCCTCCCCCGGCCCTTGGCAACTGCCCGTCTGCTTTCTGACTCTGAATTTGCGCGTTTTAGACATTTTACGCACACAGAATCGAATAGTGTGTGGCCTTTTACGTCTGGCTTCTTTCACTCGCACAGTGTTTCTGAGGTTCCTCCACCCTGTGGTGTGTATTAGTACTTCATTTTTATGGCAAAGAATGATTCTTTTGCCCAGATAGACCACTTTTTGTTCATCCATTCATCCATGGAGAGACATCTGGCTTGCTTCCACCTTTTGGCTGTTGCAATGGTGTTGTTATGAACCTGTGTTTCGGTACCTGCTTTTCAGTTCTCTGGGGTGTGTCCCTAGGATATATATTGCTGGATCATGTGGTAATTCTGTGGGTTTTTTTGAGGAATCACCAAACTATTTTCCACAGATGCTGCACCATTCCACCAGCAATGCCCAAAAGTTTAAATTTCTCACATCCTTGCCAGCACTTACTGTTTTCTGTGGTTTTCTGTTTTGGTTTTTTGTTTTATTTTGTTTTTAACTCTAGTAGATGTGGAGTGGTAGCTCGTTGTGGTTTCGATTTGCAGTTCCCTAATGGCTGATGATACTGAGCAACTTTGCATGTGTTGATTGGCTATTTGAATATCTTCTTTGGAGAAATATCTACTTAGGCCGTTTGCTCATTATTTAATTGGACTGCCTTTTGTTGTTAAGTGACAAATGTTCTTTATATATTCTGGATGCCAGACTTATCAGATACATGATTCGCAAATATTTTCTCTCATTCTGTTGATTGTCTTTTCACTTTCTTAGTGATGCTCTTTGATGTACAAGAGTTTTTAATTTTGATGACATCCAGTTTGCCTGTTTTTTCTTTTGTCGATCATGCTTTTGGTGTCAAATATGAACACTGTACTTTATTTATTTTTTTAAAGGTTTACTTTTTATTATTTGAGAGAGAGAGAGAGAGAGCACGGGGAAGGGCAGAGAGAGAATCTCGAGCAGACTTCCTGACAAGCGCAGAGCCTGATGTGGCGTTTGATCTCACAACCCTGAGATCATGACCTAAGCCGAAATCAAGAGTTGGATGCTTAACTAACTGAGCCACCCAGGCACCCTGACCACTCTACTTGATTGCAACCTCCAACCTGCTTTCCTGCTTTTTCTCTGCATAGCATTCACCACCTCGTAACACTCTATATATGTGGTTATCTCACACACTCACTTCTCCTCCATGAGGGCAGAGATTTTTGTTTCTTTTACTGTAAGCTGTGTCTCCAGTGCCCAGAACAGGGCCCGGCACCCAATATGTGCTGAATTAATATTCGCTCTATGAATATTTGAGGTGAGATGGAGGAATAATGTTTACATTTTCCTTAAAAAGTCATCTGCTGGGTCTTTAGAGCAGTGAAGCTACTTCATAGGACTCTCTCATGGTGGGTGCATGTCATTACACACTTGTCCAGACCACCAAATGTTCAACACCAAGAGTGAACCATGATGCAAGCACTGGACTTTGGGTGATAATGTTGTGTCAGTGTAAGTTTATTATAACAATGCACTATTCCAGTGGTGGATATTGATAATGGGGGGGGAGCTGTGCATGTGTTGGGGCAGAGGGTGTATGGGGAATCTCTCTACCTTCCACTGAGTTTTGCTGTGAGCCTAAATAAGCTGGAAAGATTTTCCTTAATTCCTCCATACTCCCTTTGAATATATGATTTTAGCCACCATCATAGCAAATTGCATTGTCCTTGCTCTGGAGCAACACCTACCTGACGATGACAAGACCCCAATGTCTGAACGACTGGTGAGTGATGTCTCTCTTGAGGGGCCTCTCTTTCGCTTTAGAGGCAAGTTGCTATGGCCGGGGGTGGGGGGGCAGGCAGAGGGCAGAGAGGGCTCTCGGCCTTGGAGCCAAGAGCTGGATCGTGAGTCCCTCACCTGGGAAGCCTAAATTTCATGGACACCAATAATCTGGAGAGAGAGATGACTTCACGACTCACCCTCCCAGACCTGGCAAACCCAATGCTGACCAGGAGGACAGCAGTTGACAAGTGTTCACATTGTCCATAAAAACATTATGTTAGAAATGAAATTTTTGTGAAAGATGTTGACTCTACATGGAAATGGAGAGAACAATACATTGAACTCCTCACCCAGATTCAACTGTTGTCAAGACTTTGCCCTGTTTGCTTCGTTTGTCCCCTTCTATGTCGTTGGTTTGTCTTTCCTGGCCAAAATTGTTGAAGGCAAATCCCAGACAACTTGTCAGTTCTCTGCCATATACTTAAGTCTGCATTGCTAAAAATATGGGCGTTTTCTTTCATTACCACAGTGACATTTTTACACCCAACACGACTTGCAGTGGTTTCTTGGAACCATCTAACACCCCGTCAGGAATCAGATTTTTGTGTTTGTCTCAGAAATAGCATTTTTCAGTCAGCTTGGTCAAACCAGGATCCAAGCAGGGTCTAGATTTTGTTATGTTTCTTAAACCTTTTATTTTTTAAAAGATTTTATTTATTTGTTTTTGAGAGAGAGAGTACACAAGCACAAGGAGGGCAAGGAGCAGAGGGAGAAGCAGACTCCCCAGTGAGCAGGGAGTCTGACATGGGCCTCGATCGATCCCGGGACCCTGGGATCATGACCTGAGCTGAAGACAGATGCCCAACCAACTAAGACACCCAGGCATCCCTGCATAAGCCCTTTAAACTGAAGCAACTGTTTTTGCTCCTGCCCTTGACTTATGGCAAAAACAAGTCCCATGGCCCCAAGGCATGTCCCAAATTCTGATGTTAGCCTAGTTGTTTGCGTATGGTATCATTTCGCTTGTTCATCTATCCTCTGTGTCTCCTGTCATGGATGTCAGCTCTGGGAGACATTCATAGTCCTCATTCAAAGTTACTCATTTGGTGAAACTCAGCAGAGCTGTAAACTAACACTAAGATCCTTCTCGATCCCCCTACCCATCCCTAACCCCCCTGGTTCCTCTCCTGGCATTCTGACAGTGCAAGGAAGGAGAATTTTTTTCCTTTCTGTCACCTTTTCAGATCCAGTTGTAATAGCTCAAGGGTAGATAGAGGGGGACGTAAGAATTCACTTGTTCCTAATCCACAAAATATAGATGGTTTTCAAGACGTCTAAATTTTAATAGGTATGAATTATAACATGTATTCTAAAACATATCACTAACCTATTAAAGTTATGATTTCAAAACTTTTTTTTTGTTTTGTTTAAGATGAAGCTAAGTAAAGAGAGTCAGCTGGAAAAATAAAAAGCAAATAAGTACTAGTACCATGGCAAGCTGGTGGGAAAAGAATCATGAAGGCAGAAAGGATTGAAGCTTGAGAAACTCCGTAACAGATTGGGGAAAAATCCATGTAGGGGCTCTGATGGAGTGGAGTTCTGGCTTAATTTCAAATATTATAGACTATCAGCTAGAAGCCAGAAACTGGCAAGAGGTTCAGTGAGGGGCTGGGGAACGGGACACTGGCCATTTGCCAGCAAATGTGGAGGAATTACTCCAATATTTTAGCAACCTGAAGGGCTGCGCCGGTGTATACCAGCTGAGAACCTTCACAAGTGTCAGATCCAGGGGTGAGGTTGGTGTACAGGGTCCAACCTCAAAGGCCTTGAGTGATGCATGTGACAAACATACTGAACCAATGCTTTCCAGTAGAATTTTCTGCAATGATGGACATGTTCTCTATCTGCACTGTCCAATATACTAGTCACTGGAATGTGGCTACTGTGTCTGAGGAGCTGAATTCTTATTTTATTTCATCTGAATTAATTTACAGTTAAATAGCCACATGTGACCAGTGGCTGCTATACTGGACACTATGGATCCAAACAAACAATTCTGTTTGACCAAGTGATATGTGAGGTTGGCCAGAAGGAAAGAAGGAGGGTGTCTTCTCCATACTTCCGCTTCTCTTGCAAAAGCCTTTAGGCAGGAGAACTCTGGGAAGGATGCATTGGGGGGCAATGGGGATTAGAGGGTGGGAGAGGTGAGGAAAAATGGGTAGAGATCTCTGGGTGGGCCAGGTCCCAAATCCTGCCACCCTCTGCCCAGCCAAAGATCTTGACCTTACTTTCTCTCCCTTCCAGGATGATACAGAACCATACTTCATTGGAATTTTTTGTTTCGAGGCTGGCATTAAAATCATCGCCCTGGGGTTTGCCTTCCATAAAGGCTCTTACTTAAGGAATGGTTGGAACGTGATGGACTTTGTGGTGGTGCTAACAGGGTAAGTGTCAGATGCTGTGTTTCTTAGAATTATCTCAAACTATGATGACTTTGGAAACATCATGGCTGGTGTGTCTAGGCTGGGCTCAGGAAGGCTGAGTCCCTATGTTCTTCTTCATCATGCCTCTGCATCTTGCACCCCATCTCCATACCCTGGCTGCATGTTGCAGGAGATGTTTTTGGTTACAATTAGAATAATGACTTATTAGTGTTGTCTGTTTCCAAAGAGCTTTCTGTGCATTCTCATTTAATCCTTACAGCAACCCGATGAATTAGGAAATATTAATATTCCCATGGGACCACAGAGAGATCTGAAGCATAAATATGAACTTGCCTAAGATCACCCTGTGATCTGGAATTTGAACCTAATACTATGTATGTAATACTATGTAATTCCAGAACTCAAGTTTTTAACTGTCGTGCATATGTGGTCCTTTTGTCTCACTTGAGGATGCCTTTATTCCAAGTTGGTCTTGATTTCCAGCTGGTAGATGTTTGTTGGGGACTTCTGGGTGCAGTGGTCTGTGGTAGGGCTATGGAGAAAACCAAACTAGTTAAGGTACAGTGACTGCCTTGGAAGAGTTTTTTGGATCTGTATATAGGGCACCATAGTTGAAAGGTGAGTGTGTATATGCTTTTCACCAAGGACCCTCTCTATAAGGTAACAGTAGCTGTTATGACAACAATAGAAAAAACTGGATGATGTCTTACACACAACAGAAGTTTATTTCTCACTCACTGAAAATCCAAAACAGTCGTTGCTTGTTGGCAGGGCTCTCTCCTCCAAGCAGTGATTGAGGGAACCCAGGCCCTTGCCACATTGTGGCTCCTCATTGTTGACTCACAGCTTCTAACAACTCTGTGCTTGTCTGCATCAAACCACAGAAGAGAAATGAGCACACAAAGCGACACTAGGGAGGTTTTATGGACCTGGCACATGCCTCTTCCTTTCCTATTCTTTTGGCTAGAATTTATTCACATGACACACATCACTGCAGGAGAATCTGAGAAACATTTGACTGTGGTTAGGAGAAAAGAAGGTGGATTTGCTGAGTAGCCAATCTGGCTCTGTCAGGGGCCCCAAAGTCCTGTAACAGATGCCAGTGTAGACATTACCATTTTGTGCTGATTTCTGGTTCCTCTTCCCACCCACTCCTCTCCTCCAAGATAAGACTGGCTTGTCTTCGAAGACCCCTGTTCATTCCTCATAGTTCCCTCTGTGGGGTCACAGCTGTCTTCTGTGGTGTCACAGTTCTCTTCCGTGGGGTCACAGCTGTCCTCTGTAGGATCACAGCTATTCTCTGTGGGGTCACAGTTCTCCTCTGGGGTCACAGCTATCCTTTGTGGGGTCCCAGCTCCCGTCTGTGGGGTCACAGCTCCCTTGTGTGAGGTCATAGCTCTCCTCTATGGGGTCACAGCTGTCCTCTGTGGGGTCGTAATTCTCTTCTAGGATCAAATTTCTCCTCTAGGCTCTGTTCCAGAGCCTGTCTCTCCTGGCAGATGTCATGGGTCTTAGCACCCATGCTGTGTTGGCTGGGCTCCTGCAATTCAGGTTTTGAGCACATTTGTTGTTTCAGAGCAAGGTTGCTTTTTCCAAAAAAAGCTTTGTCATACTGGGCTGTTTTGGTAGAGGCATTCAGATGTGAGTGGTCTGTTGTGGATACCCTGGGCTAGTTCTAGTGGGCTTGAGTGCTCCCTGAGGTTCCTCTGTTGATTGTTCCCATAGTTCTGTGGCTTGGGACCTTGGCAGGTTCCAAGGACATTTTGTGGTATTAAGCACCCTTTTCTTACCTTAGTAGGAAACTTGTCTGTGAAACATCCTAATAGCTGACATCCTAATAGCAAATAGTTATTGTTGTTGTTAAAAGTGCATAACAAAAGGGTGCCTGGGTGCCTCAGGCCATTAAGCATCTGACTCTTGATTTTGACTTGGGTCCTGATCTTGGGGTCATGGGATCAGGCTCCACACTCAGTGGGGAGTTGGCTTGAGATTCTCTCTCTGTCCCTTTCCCTCTGACCCTCCTTGCCACATTTGTGCTCCCCCCACTCCTTGCATGGAGTACTGTGTGTTATACACAAACAATGCATCATGGAACACCACATCAAAAACTAATGATGGCGACTAACATAATAAAAAAAATTAAAAATAAATAAATAAGTCTTTTTTTAAAAGGGCGTAACAAAATATTCAGATGTTCAAAAAATAGAGAAAAATATAACAAATATTCATGTATGCAAATATTCATTCAATGAATAGTTTTTGTGCATCTATTATGTGCCAGGCTCTGGGACACAGCAGTGAACAAAATAGATAAAGTCCCCCCCTTTTGTGCAACAGATAGTCAAGTAGAGAAGAAAAACTAAATGAATGAATTAGTGAATGAATAAATATCTAGTGTGTTAGGTGGCAGTGAGGGCTACAGAGAAACAATCAACAGAGAAGGGATGGGACACGTTATGAGCAGGAGGGCCGGAAAACTTTATTGGGAAGGCAGTATTTGAATGAAACCCTAAAGGAGGTGAGTGAATGAGCCTTGAAGATAACTAAAGAAGGAAAGTGACAGGTAGAGAGAATAGCACATGCAAAGGTCCTGAGGCTGGACTATGTCTGGTATGGTTGATGAGCAGTGAGGAGGCCGGAGTGGCTGGAACAGAGTAAGTGAGGGAGAGAGTGGAAGAGTTGAGGACAGGGTGATGAAACAATAGCCTGCCATCAAAATGAAAACTTTTCTTTTTCCTTTTTATTTTTTTAAGATTTATTTATTTATTTGGGGAGGTGAGAAAGAGAGAGCTTATGTGGGGGGGTGGAGATGGAGAGGGAGAGAGAAACTCAAGCAGACTCCACGCTGAGTGTGGAGCCTGACATGGGACTCTATCTGACAATCCTGAGATCATGACCCGAACTGAAACCAAGAGTTGGACGCCCAACCAACTGAGCCACCCAGGCGTCCCCAAATGAAACCTTTCTCATACAGTGTTAAGTCCCCTGTGTTCTCTTCCCTGGCCTTGTTCCTTTTTCTTCCCCATGCAGAAACACTTCCTGAGTTTTGTGTTTATCATTTCCAGTTACATATTTGCCCTTTTATATATGTGTAAATAAGGGTATAAGAAATACGTAGTACCTATTTTACATTTTGATGAAATAAGTATATGAGAAATATATATAGTGACTTCTTACACAGTTTTAAGTTTCTCTGTAAACATTTTCTTCACAGCCTTCCTTCTGTGCTCACCACGAGATTAATGTGATTGACAAGACTAGGTCCCATTCATCCATTTTCCCTGCTGCATCGTATTCTGCAGTATGAGTATTCTACCATGTATTTATCTATTTGGGTTGTTTCCAGCTTCGGGCTATTTTGAACCAAGCTGTCCCCTCACTCTTGCCAGTGGATTTCTCTAGGGCATCTACCTGGGAGTGGAACTGCTGAGTTGTGTACTTTGTGCATCCTTGGCTTCATGAAGCATTGCCAAATAGCTCTGCAAAGTGGTTGTGCCAATTTATACTCCCTGGGGGCTGACTTTTGCTGGCAGGGGCTGGCTTGACCTTGCTGGCAGGAAGAAGCCTTTTTAAAAAAAAGTCCTTGGTTTGTTTTTTTTTTATAACATGGTTCTTGGAACATCCTGAGAAGCTCATATACCATTCAGCATGTAGTAAGTTTCAATAAATGGTCATTAAGTTGAAAGGCAGCCATGTGATAAGTTAGTTAGCCACTTGGGTGTTTGCATTTGCTTCTTGATTACAACAAGGTGATCTTTTTCCCTAGTTTTTTGACATCTGATGAAGCTAGAGGAAATACTCTTCATTGGAGACAGATAGGTCCTAAGGATGAAAAGGATGAAAGCGTTAGAATTAATGGGATTAATGGGATTCATGGATCCTCTGAAATTGCATGCAAAAATTATGTATATATGTATATTATACTATATTATATTATATTATATTATATTATATTATATTATATTATGTATATATGTATATCTTTCTGGTCTGTAGTTTTCATTAGATTCTCAGGAGGTTCTGCTCCTAACACCACAAGGAGCCACTATTCTGTTCCTTTCTTACCCCTTTTCCTTTCCCTCTTCATTTTTTCTGCCTTCCTTTCTCTTGCTTGCCTCCATGTTGCTTCTCCCATAATTAGCCACCCTTCCTTATTGTCTACTGGTTCTAGCTCTTTCAAATCAAGCACATAGCTCAAGTTTCATTACTTCAAATTCCAATGGGCTATTTGGTCTCCTGTTGGGCTGCAAGCAGTGGGGATTGCAAGCCCAGCAAACTCAGCCTTCTGTGCAACACCGCTGCCAGGCAAAACACTCTTAGTTCTGCATTCCAGGGGGAGGGGACTCGAGTGTATTAATCTGACCTGAGACAACATGGCCTTAATGAGCACTTTTTGATTAACTCGTTGTCTTCTCACATTTCTAAGCAAACCACAGCATTAAAACACCATTCATTTTTTCTTGGATTAATAAGGTTCTCGCCTTCTTCTTGTGTAAAATTTGGCAGAAAATACAGTGCCCATGGAGTTTTGTTTGTTCTGTGTAGTTTGGGGCCTCAGAGAAATTCTAACTTTGCAATTTTATCAAACCCCTTTGAAGTGTGCTTCTATTGTATTTGAAGTCTGATCGTTAAATTGAAATCGTGTAAGAAGAAGATTTCAGAAGCTTGGCTGTATTTCTGAGATGACAGAGCTTTGACTGTAATGCTCAAATATATATATAAACATCTGAGAGGTCAAATAATGCAATTGTGCATGTTAACAAAGGAGATTGTGGACCTGACCAGGGTAGGGATGAAGACAGTTGTTTCTGTGTTCATAGGCTTAGCCCTGTACCTGGCATAGGTGCTCAGTAAAATAAATGGCTGCAAAGCGGTAATACTTCTGAGATACAGAGTGTTCTGGAAAATGCACTAAGCTATTTATGGAGATGGGGACCATTGCATTGATATAGTTAAACAGCCCAGGAGTCTGTGACAGATGCTCTGACATCAGATAAGGCATGGGACAGATGAACTCTGGGTCCTTGCCAACTCTGACATTTCATGACTCTATAAAAATGATGGTTCCATTTTGGAGGGTTCTACCAACTGCCCCAGGCTTCAAGAAGTTTTGTTGAGGATCAGAAGTGAGGAAAATACCCAACTACTCAGGGACCATCAGGAAAGGATGTTGGCTTTGGTTTCATAGTATCGCTAAATTTTAGGACTCAGTGGACTCTGGCAAGTCCAGACCCTTTATTTCACTCACAAGGGAGATAAGACACAGAGAGGCTAAGTTATTTGCCTGAAGTCAAAGTTACACTGAGATGGTGGCAAATCAGGAAACTTCCGAATCAGAATCTGTGTTCATGTCAAGGAGCCTAGAACCTCAGTTTGGGAGCAGTGAGAGTGGTATAAGATGATTAATGTCTCCCCTGAGCTTCTGCCATCAGAGCCTTGCCTTTTCCTTCATTCTGTCCAAATACCCAGCCTGTGGCCCCTTTCCAGAGAGGTAGAAAGGGAGCCTCGGATAGTAATTCCAGTTCCCCCTTATACACCTGAAGAAACTGGGGCCCAGCAGGGTCAGAATGACTTGACCAGAGTTACACACCTCACGCTCTCTTCCCTTTGATCAGTTTAACAAGCACATGTCACCACTCTTCACTCTCTCCTCCTTCCTTGACCTCCCATGTTGCTGTTCTGAGTTGCCTGAAAATAAAAACAGCATTCTAAACACAACAACCAAACCCAGTTGGCGCTCTAACTCATGAGACCAACTAACATATCCTATAAATACCACCTGTATTTTATTTTAATTTCTGTCTGCATTAATCTCTCCCCCATGGATCAGTCACCCTTGGTATCAGAAAGATTCCCTACCATGTCACAAATGCTTCTTATTATTCAGAGAGTTTTATCATTGAGAGAGCTTTGATCTTTTTATTGTTCAAAGCATTTTGTTGTCATGATATTTGCTGAACTGTGTTCCACCAGAAAGAGTCTCACTTCCTAGCAGCAGGAGCTAGCTTCTCCATCTTGTAATGCGGTGACAGTGATAGTAATGATGTTGCCTGCCATGCTTGTTATTCCCATCATTTATTAAGCATTTACTATGTGCCAGCACTATATTAACAATTTTATGTGCATTATTTTTTTTTAAGATTTTATTTATTTATTTCACAGAGGGAGAGAGATCACAAGGAGGCAGAGAGGCAGGCAGACAGAGAGAGGGGGAAGCAGGCTCCCCGCTGAGCAGGGAGCCCGATGCGGGCCTCGATCCCAGGACCCTGAGATCATGACCTGAGCCGAAAGCAGAGGCATTAACCCACTGAGCCACCCAGGCGCCCGGCAATTTTATGTGCATTATCACATTTCAGTTCCATAAGCCTTTTTTAGAGATGAATCTGAGGCTCAGAGAGGTCGAGTTATTTGCAAGGGGTCCCCCAGCTAGTAAAGGGTGGATCAGGATCTCAACCACTCTACTGGGACAGTACCCTAAAACTAGGATAACCTGAGGCCCAAGTTAAATTCAAAGAGCTATATTCAGCCCAGTATCCTTATGAACATAATACGTGTTATTAATACAGTGGCAACACTGACAAATTAGAACTTGGAAGCCACTTTATAACATGATATACTATACATGTATATATGCTCAGTTGATCCTTACAGCCCTCTGAATTAAGTACCACTAATCCACCCACTTTATAGATGAAGAAACTAAGATTCAAAGAGGCTAAACACCTTGCCCAATGTCACCTACCTCATAAGTGGTAGATCTAGGATTTGAATTCAAGTAGATCTGGAGCCAGAATTTGTGTTCTTGAGTCCGACACTATTTCTTTAAAGTCAAGTTTTCCAGGGAAGTCAGGAGGATCTTTATTTTTCTTCCCCATCTTGGACTCCACTATAGCAGGAAAAAAAATGGACAAGAGAGATGTCCACAAATGGGAGATTGGAATAGACCAATGGTTAAGACCTGAACTTCAGAGTCAGTGGGATCTCTGCCAGTGATGAACTTGAGGATGTGCATGGATCCCTCCAAACCTCAGTTTTCTCACCTGGAAAAAGGGATAGTGTCTATCTCCTCAGGCTGTGGTAGGGATTAGTAAAATCAACATTGTGCCCAACACCGTGAACTGAGCCCCTGGAAAGTTCTGAGTTCTTCATAAATGGGAGTTGATGAATTGAAGTGAAAGAAATTAGAATATATTCCTTTGGAGGCATGTGGTAGATCCTACAAATGCCCTACTCCATATTCATCCTACTCACCTCCAAGTTTACCTGCCCTGGGCAGTTCCCATGCAAGCTAACCTCTTTGTACCTCCAGTCCTCTCATCTTTCTGCATCTGTGCTGGAGGGTCTTCTCCAGAATTGTAGGAGTTTGTTTGGCCACATGACAGACGTTTAACACCCCCAGGAGCAGCCCTTAGCTGGTGAGAAATGGAGTCAGTGTATAAAAATAGGACTGGCTTCCCTGTTGCTCAGTGAGAAGACTTGGAGGTGTGTTCTACCTCTCAAAGGGCCTTCCACGGGATTGAATACTAGTTGCTCACAATGATACCCATTCATTAGTGCACCCTTTATGGACTTCATGCTTTCTAGTTTATCCCTTTTAATTCCATGGATCATCTCCCAAAAGTCCTCGTCTTGGAGCCATAATAGTTTGAAGCCTAGCGGGTTAGAGATTTCAGCACCCCGGACAGCGCACAGCACACTTCACCAGATAAATACGTCCTCCTTTCTCCCTCCGCCCCTGACTGGAGTGGGGAGGGACTGAGTGAGGACCAGATGGCCAGGTGACATTGCTCCATACTGTGCCTCTTGGCCAGTTTCCTTGTGTGGCTGGAGAAGACCTTGCCATCCATCTCTCAGCAGGTTTAGGGGCTGATCGAGGTCTTGTCCTCTTGAATTGCTATGACAAACACCAGCCTGCCTCCAGAGAGACATCTGGCCACTGCTTCTACAGTTTGCAGGGCTAAATGACTCCTCTCTTCGCACCAGGGCAGGGAGGCAGTTGCCTGGCGGGCAGAGGAAATCTCAGTGGAACGGGAAGCAAGTGGGTGCCTGGGGCTGAGGGAGAGGCTGCCAAGTGAGAGACACTGTGCTTTGCTTTATCCAGGGAGGAGCTACAGGCATTGGAGATGCTCTGTTGTTACAGAGGTTGTAGAAACTGGATAGTCTCCTCTCCGGGCAGGACCTGGGCCTGACCCAGAGATGACACATTCTCGCAGTGGGGTCATATAGTAGAATGGTAAAGCTGAGGTTTGGGGGGCAGGGTCTAGGAAAATCAAAGCCCCATTTTTCTTGACTTCTCTGGCTATGATGAGCCCTTTGGTGTTGTCCGCCAATCTCAAAGGTTTAAATGCCTTCTGTCTCGATGTTCCCCAAACTTAAATCTTCTGCCCAAAGCTCTCTTGCAGTCCCCACATGGGGCGGAGTCCACAGACATCTCACACTCAAGATGTCCAAAACTGAACTCTTGGGCATCCTTCTCATATCTCTCTTCCTGTCTTTTTACATCATTGAATGGCAGCTCCATCCTTCCAGGGGCTCTGGGTAAAAATCTTGACACCTCCTCCATCATGGTCAGTCCTTTTGCAAATTCTGTAGGTTCTGTCTTCTTCTACCTCCCCTGCCACTACCTGGGCTGAGCCATCATCATCTCTCAGTTGGCTTGTTGGGGCAGGCTGTGCCCAGGTCTCTCTGCTTCTGCCCTTTTCCCCCCACAGCCCATTATCAACACAAGCAGCCAGAGGATCCTTTTAACACACAAATTAGATCAAATCACTCTTCTGCTCACATCTTTCTCATGGTTCCTGTCTTGCTCAGTGTAAAAGTCAAAGTCCTCACCACAGCCCACAAGGACCTGCATGATCTGCCTCCATCACCTCCCACCCTCATCAGCAGCCACCCTCAGTCACTTGGCATCAGCTGCACTGGGCTCCTCGCTGCTCCTTGAACGCTCCAGACACATTTCCATCTCAGGGCCCTTGCACTTGCAGTGCCCTATACCTGGTATGCTCTTCTCAATCCAATTCCTCATCTTTAAGTCTTTACACCAATGTCCCCTGGCTCCTTATCTACAATTCCAACACTTTTGACACTTCCTGTCCTCTTTCTTCTACTTAGATTTTTTTCTGTGTACTTGCCACTTTCCGACAAACTAGATATTTTACTTTATTTTCTGCCAGTCTCCTCCACTAGGTAATCTCCCTGCAGATAGGGATTTGATTTTTTCTGCTCATGGTATATTCCCCTGTGCCTAGAATAGTGCCTGGTACACAGTAGGTGCTCATTAGATGTTTTTGACAGAATGACTGAATTGATGGTACCTATAACCTTCCCTTCAAGGAAGTCTCAGTGTATAATAAACTGAGGCACAGAAGCCCCTTCCCAAGTGCCCCTGCATTTCTCCTGATCTAGATCAGATGATGCAGTTTTGGAGAACAGTTGGAAGTGTCAACTTAACTATTATATGTACTGTGGCTATGATAAGCCTGACCATTGGCTGTGGTCCTGCCATAGGAATTATGGCATGTCTTAAGCAGTGAGCTCTCAATGGACTAAAACTCCTCTAGAATCAGCTTTGTTAGCTACTTTGCACTAATAAAGTGGCACAAGAATTAACAGGATTGTGTGGAAGGGGGGAGTCTGAGCAGGGGTGCATTCTTGGGCCTGCTGTGTATGGTTATGCAGGTTGCACACTGAACCAGATAGCTGGAGTATATTTTCTAAGTGTGTAACTTGTCTACATGTAAACTTCTTTCAGAGACATCACAGGCTGAAAAGTATCAAGTACTTCATACTCAGGAGTCCTTTCCACCCTAAGAAGCTTTGATTTTAGGAGTCACGTTTTTTTGTGGTGCTGAAGAGACATGGTTGGTGCCGAAGTTCATGGGTTGTTTCCTTTTCACTGTTCACAGGCATATTTGGAGGCCACTCACAGAATCTCAGGACATGAAACTCTGGTGGTAGGAACAGAGGCAGGAAGGAAACCTAAAACTCTTTGTCCTGCTCTGGGCACTAAAATGTGGCTGGTGTTGCTTTCCTTTGCTTCACATTAGTATGCCAGAGATGTGAAGTTGAATCATTATAAGATTGAGTGGACAGGAGGGATCAGACTGAGAGGTCTTTGTAAACTAGACTGATGAGTTTTGATTCATAGAAAATAGCCCTGGATGTTTTCAAAGCAGAAACTGCAAAGTGTGTAGCAAAACTGCATTCTATGCAAATCTGACTTATACAAAATCATTGTTATGTAATTGGCACACATAGACAAAGAAAAAAGATGAATATAATAATTAAATAGTGAGGTCATTTCTACCTGCTGTTGCATTTAGTGAGTTTTTCCCAAGGAATGAGTATTATTCATGTGCTTCCTAGAACCTAGTACATCAGCTAGGAAGGTTTTTCTTCACGTAAAAGAAGAGACATCTAGAAGGTGCTTTAGCATGAAGTAGATGTTTTTGTTACCTGACTTAGAAATCCACAAATCTGTAGACTGGGATTAATTGGATGGCTCAGTGATATCCTCCCACCCGCCTCAGTGAGTTGAATTTTGACCTCATGATTTCCTGCCCCACGGTGGCAAAATGGCTGCCACATCTCCTCCTCTCACAACTCATTCAAAAGCAGGAAAGAAATGACAGGGAGAGAAAACTGTCATGGGAGGCTTTTCACTTTTATCCAGGAGAAACAAATCTTGCCCAGAAGTTCCCAGCAAGTTTCCCTCTACATCTGATTGGCTATACCTGGGTCACATGACCATTTCCAGGTTTAGGGCAGACCAGAAAACATGCATGTCTGGCATATTTGCCATTTTATGGGGGGCCAGTTCAGCTTGTAAGAAAGATGGGGGAGAGGGAAATAGCTGTTGGGACAGTTAGTGGTATCTGTCACATGAAGCATACTATTCACATTCTTTTATGTCACATATTACTGTCCACATTATACATGCTTACTACTGCCCAGGCTTAAATATGCAAAATCATACATATTGTACTTTACGGATGATTTAAAGGTTTGTCAAGGGTGTTTTGTGAGTCTGTGCAATTTTTCCCTTGTGCACTTACTTCAGAATCAGAACTTAACTCTCCCATGTAAGACAGGACATCACTTTGGGGATGTGGGTTCAATTCCTGGTTCTCATGCTCAAGAGATGTGTGACTTCTGGCAAATGATTTATTCTTCTTAGTCTTTATTTTACTCGTCTGTTAGATGAGGCTCATATTAATACTTACCTCGTTGGGTTGAGGTGAAGAGTAGATGGATAATTTTTAGCAATAAAATGTAGTCAAGAGGAGGGAGGTGGGAGGAGGATTCCTGTGGCAGAGCAAATCCTAGAATCGAGGCAATTCCATGTCTGGGATGATTTGGGATGATAATGAAAATGGGAAGGGAAGGATGGATTTAAGGACCTTTTCCCAGAAAAAAGAACATTCCAGAACGTGATAATCAACTAACTGTTGACTAGTATAATGGTAGTGTCATTGCAGGGGCGCAGGGTGCTTCTAGGGAGAACTTATTTCAGTCATGCTGAGGTTCCTGCAAGGCATCAAAGTAGAAAAGTCATTTAGACAGATGTAGATATGGTTAAAGCCTGCCTGGCCTGCCTGGCCTTGAGAGTCATCCACAAAAAGTTTGGTTAAAGCTGGAAAGTGCCTGAGCTCTGCAGGTGTGGTGGTATAATGGGCAGGAACACGGGGTCAGGGAAGCACCCCACACTGAGGGACCAGAGGGAGGAAAAGGATCAGAAAAGGAAACAGAAGTTTCAAGGGACAGGTTGTTAGGAAGAGGCAAGCCACAGTCCGCCACATCAGTTGCAGCTGAAGAGAGGAGAAAGCTTTTGGGACTTTGTAATTAGGAGGAAAAGAGTGACTGTAAAAGGTTGTCCATAGGGGAGATGGGGACACATGACATCTTGGTGGCAAAGGTCTGATTGGAAAGCAAAGGAAGGAAGAAAAACTTTGGTAGTTTCTTCCATCTGCGCCAGGGTTTGAGGGTTGAGTGACCTCATTGGAGGACTAGCTTGATTTCCTGGGTCTTTTTGCTCTCCTTTACAAAGGTTTTTTTGTTTTTGTTTTGTTGCTGGTGGTGGTTTATCAGGAATGTGAAATGGTGGGCATGTTCAGGAAGATGAAGAAAATGGACATCACATATTATTATGTATCTCTTTTCAAATAAAATTCTTGTTACATCATACTGGAACATCTGGACAGATCTTCATGAAATGGGGAGGGTACTTTTGGGATGGTTTTACTTGGTGATATGTAGCAAATTCACTTGAGAGGCTCTGTCCCATAGAACTAAGATATGCTGCACCAGGGCAGCAGAAATTGTGGTTCAACCCGCATGATTTCTCGGTAGTGATATGTGGTGAATTTCGGTTTCAGCAGTGAGTCCTACGTCAAAAGTTACTTGGGTTGTAGAGACTTCAAGTTGCAACCTTGTTTTGCCAGTCAGGTTCTTCTTGTGCAGGCAACTCTAGAAGAGAGGGCAGCCAGTATGTACACACATGGTTAGGACCATGGGCTCAGGAGTTTGAAAAGATTCAACACACAGCTCTGTTCCCAAGTTGAGTGACCTTGGGCAGGTGACTATGCCTCTCTGAGATCTTAGCTTACTCACCTGGAAAACAGGATATCATGCCCTACCTTGTAGAGTTGTTTGAAAGTTTTAATGAGCTCAAGTCTGACACATGGTAGGGTAGATTTATGGATGGTATTTACTGAGGGATGGTTTGAAGAGAAAGGAAGAAGGGCTTTGGTGCTTCTGTGGACCTCAACTTCCTCATCTGTGAAATGGGAATAAGAGTTGTACCTACCTCAAAAGGTAGGAATCCACGAGATAATACATGTAAAGCACTTAGAAGCTGGCACAGAATAAGTGCTCAGTGCTGTTAGCTATTCTAACACTAATAACTATAATTATAATGATGATAATAATTATGAGTGCTTCTCCAGGCCCAGTTCCACAGACCAGTTAGTTTGCTGTAGAGAACACTGGCTCCTGATAATTTGGCATGCAACATCTAACCCCCTCTTCCAATCTGGGGAGAATACCCCTTTGTGCGTAGTACTCCTGGATCACTCTTGCTCACAAACCAAAGGTTTCAGGAAGGGGGAGTCGTCCTCTCTCCACCCCTTGGTAATCAGGGCGTGTGATTCAAACTCAACCAATCACACACTCCCTGACCAAGGAATTGGAAATCAGAATGTTTCAAACATGAAGGGATGGTTTGGGTTCCTTCCTAGCAGCCTACCATAGGGATTGTCGGTCTGGCTGCATTGCTCCTGCCCACTTTCCAAGTCCCCTCCTCTGGACTCCAGCTGATTATCTGAGCTTCCTAAAAATTCCTTTGATGCTTAAGACAGACAGCCTGTTTCTGGTGTTTGAAATCCAGAACTCAAACTGATGCTGGGACAAAGATTTGAAGGCCAGTAGCTTGTTTGTAGATCCTAGGAAACACAGATGGAGAGTAGAGGGGTGAGATAGTGAACAGAAGACAGTCAGTATAGTTTACATTAGCCAGTGAGTTAGTGCCATTTGCAATTGGTGCTTGCTTCATCTCTCTAGAGATCTTTGGGAGGCAGGTAGCACACACCCCTCAGAGTTAGCTCACCTAAAGAGCAAGGGCACTGGGCTGGGAGATCCTCCTGGGACATGAGCTCCCTGGCTCTCCTGGCTTGCCCTGCACTCAGACCAAGCATGCTTCTGTGGCTAGAACATCCTAGATGTTCAGAGTGAGCAATATGGGACACGGGCATAGCACCCACAGTGTCTGTCTAGATGGCTACACCTAGCTGGTTCTGCCGTGAGTTGTCACTCAACTCCTTAGCTTTCCTGGTGAAGCATTTTGGGGGTCAGTTCATCTTTAGTCTGCAGCAATGAGGAGAAAACAAATCTCACCCTGTTGGCCCCACATGGGAAGTGAGAACAGCTGCTCTGTAGGGAAGAGATAAAGGAGGGGCAGCTGAAAGTCAGACCCTCGACCTTTGGGGAGTTTTTGCTCCACTGATATCCTAGAGACAGAGAACTCTCTCCTTCCTGGCCTGATGGGCACTGGACTTCTGTGCAGAGAAGAACAGAGGTCAGAGTGGACAAAAGGAATAGAATGTTGAAGCAGAGGAGCCAAACAGAATCCAGGTGGGATCCAGGGTCTGGGATTGGGGATGAGTTAGCAACATTTTGCATTGTCTTTAGCTGGCAGCAATGAGTAGAATTTGTTCCAGAAAGGCAGAAATGAGCAAACTGGGCTTCTCTCACTATGAGGTGAGAATTGCATTAGCAGAGTAGCCTCTCCACTGAGGATGGCAGCAACGCATGTGTTCACAGCTGAATAAAGAAGTGTGGTTCCTATGTTCCTATTGTGGAGTCTTGTGTAACAAGTAGAAATGGCGAGTACGGAAGATCCGATCTGTGGTGGCTTAAACAAATGGGGGCTTATTTTTTGTCATGTTACAAAAAGTTGGCAGTGGGTGTTGGTTGGCATGGGCTGGCATCTCTTGGCCAACCTCTTGGCTTTCTCTTGGCCTTTGCCTCATGGTTGCAAAATGGTTGCTGGAACTTTTAGCACCATGTCCACTTTTCAAGCAGGAAGAAGCGGGGACAAGATGACCCCATCCAGCTCTGCCAACTTTTGCATCAGGCAGAGCAAAATCTTTTCCAGAAAACATCCACCATGCTTCTACTTACATCTCATGGCCAGCAGTATGCTCATGGCCACATCTAGCTCCAAGAGAGCCTGGGAAAGTATTTCACTTTTCCAACCATTCCTAGAGACTGTTCTAACTTTTGATTTTGTGTATGGTTAAAGGGTATATTTAAAGTCAGAATATTTTATTTTAAAAATGTCTTCATTTGCCTTATAATAACCTCTTCTGTACGCTTCTTCATATCAGTTATATATTGCCACAATAGTGCTGCATAACAAATAGGGCCAAAACCCAGTGGCTTAAAGTGACAGCATTTTTTAGCTTATGATTCTGAGGGTTGGTAGTTCAGCAGGGTGCTTCATCTGATCTCAGATCAGCTCATTCATGCATCTGTGGTCATCTATGGGGTAGCTGGGTGGCTCTCCTGTTCACGTGTGGGCTGTTTGTAGGCTGATCTAGGATGGCCTTGGCTGGGGCCACTGTGCTCTGCTCCACGTGGTCTTATCCTCCAGCAGGCTAGTGTGGCCCTGTTCATATGGCAGAAGCAGGGTTCCTAGGAGAAAGAGGGAATACACAGGCCTCTGGAGTGCTAGTCCCAGGAATGTAATGTCCTCACTTTGGCCATTGCTTGCCAAAGTAAGCAGTGAGGCCAGTCCAGATTCGAGGGGTGGGGCAATAGATGCCATCTCTTGGTGGGAGGAGCATTACATCATATTGCAAAGGGTGTGTGTCTAAGAAGTTATTCACTGGATCCATTGAGACCCTAATTTCTGTCCTCTGAGGACTTCTGCCCTGCCTTCTGTTAGTCATTGGTGCCACACCTTCCCCTTTCTTTTAATTCCTGACTTGTAGCAAGAAACAGGAATGATGTGTTATTATTACCGTGTCAGTCACACAGTGAAAAGGAGAGAAAGTGTCAGTAAAGGCTCTGTTGAGAGTCCAGGGCCCATCCTAAGGCCACCTGGGAACTAAAAGTAGAGACGATCATGCAGCTTGTATCAAATCTCAACTTGATACCTGAGTTCTAAGTCCTCGTGGGCAGTTGAAACAAGGGAATAGATTTCTTACCTGCTATATAAACCCAGCGCAGTTCATAGCCGCACAGCCTGGCTCCTTATGCAACTGGGCTTTTGATTTCTTTCTTTTTTCTTTCTTTCTTTCCTTTTTTTCTTTTTAAATGTCACTTGCTCCTGATTAGAGCTGAATGGAAACCTCCTCCAATTCTCTCAGCTCAGGAGGACAGAGGCCAGACTGGCAGGCATCTGGAGACCTTTTCTCCAGCCCTTCTTCATGCCCTAATTCTGTTTTGCTTCTGCCTTCTTTTTATGCATTCTCCCACCTGCCTTCCCTCCTGAAACTCCAGCTTTATGAGAACCTAGGCCAACAGGGGAGGGCAACCTCAGAGAAAGGAAATTGGCATTAGTTGAGCACCTGCTATGGGCCACACCCCTTATACACCCTCATCACCTTCCAGCCTCCCCATAGCTCCATGAATACTATCACAGTTGAGGAAAACTAGTTCCAGAGAGGAAGAGTCACTTGTCCAAAGTCACACAGATGGGAATTTCTGGACCAAGACTTGGATGCAGATCCACCCCTCTGCAGAGCCAGTTGCATTTTAGAGGGAGAAACTAGGGAGAGGGATGCCAGCCTCCTCCATCAGCAGCATCTGCTCACTTACCCCAGGACCTTTGCAGATGCTGTTGCCTGTATCTAGAATATGCTCTCTTCTCTGTGTCTAGCTAATTCTGACTCAGATGTGATATTTAAAGTATTTAACAACTGGAGTGACACGAGCACTGACCAGTTAGAAAGGAAGCCCTTCTTTTGTGCCAAGTGTAGAACTTCAGTTTGCTGCACCATAGGAAGGTCCAGGGGACTTGGAAGGGGACCAAGGTGCCAGGGGGAGCATTCACAGAACTCAAGGAAGTACATATTTACTGATACTAACCATCTCTTCCTCCAGAAAGCCTTCCTGAACTCCCTACACCATGCCTAGTATCAGGCAGTATAGGTCCCTTCTTTATGGGATCTGGTGTCATCTGTATACTGGGTTAATCACCTATCTTCTTCCTCTGGAAGACAAAGATTGAACTCAGCCTAGTAAAGAACCTGAGAGTGGCACTCAGTAAACATCTACTGAAATGAATGAATGAATGAATGAATGAATGAATGAATGAATGAATTTGTAGCTGGTGGTGGAAAGAACCATGCCCTTTGGCAGGTTTGCCCAGGCTGAGAGATGGACAGCGGGAAGCACGGGATATCCTTAATTTCAGTCGTGTTGCTCTGAAGCCTGAGAGAATGCCCCAGACACAGGAGCAGTGAAGGTTCTGCTTTCAGTCTGGCCTCACTTGGGGAGCTGTGCCGGCCAAGGGGCATCCTGGGAAGCCAAGAGCAGTGGGGGCTTTGAGAATGCAAGGGATTGGGGGAACAGCCCCTAATTTTACATTTCCTAGTCCTTTGTAAAGGAACGGGCAGGCTTGCATGTTTTTAAACTGTAGGTTCAACAGCAGAGTCGTGATCAAGAGCTGAACCCTGGAGTCATACCGACCTGCACTTCCTCGCTGTCCAGCTTAGGGACCTGGGGACATTACAGATCAGCACTGACAGTCACTGAGAGCTTACCATGTGCCCAGTACAGTCCTCAACATCGAGTAGATTATCTCATTTAATCCTCCAAGTATATCCCTCTCAGTAAGGGCTCCCTTTGTCCCTATTATACAGCTGGGAGAACAAGAACAGGCCCTAGGAGGGCACGTGGCTGGGCAGGAGGCTGGGAGAATCCGGACAGCTGGGTCCTTCGTGCTCTCCTCCACTGCTCTGCTGACCTCTGGTGAACCTTCTCATCTCTCTGAGCCTCAGCTTCCTCGTCTTTGAAATGGGGCTTGTCATACCTCGTTTGCAGGGCAAATAAAGGTGTCAGCAATAATGGTGACCTCAGGTGAAGCACTGGCTATGGCCATGTTCTCTGCAGCAAGGACCTTTACCAGGACCATCCCCTTCAGTCCCTGCCTCCCATGAGGTGCAAGCTGTCATCCCCATTTTACAGATGAGAAAATGAAGGCTCAGAAAAGCTAGAGGTTTTGCCTCAGGCCACATGACTAGGAAGTGGAGGAATTGGGGTTTCAGTGATGAAGCCTGACTCTTAAACCCAGTCAATAAATGGAGCAGAGGATGCTGATTCCAGGAGTATTGGATGCTGGAACCAGGGAGGTGAAGACTCTGCTTCCAGGCTGTGTGACTTAGCTCCAAGAGATTGCAGCTGGTGGACCTGCCAGGGAGAGTTTAGCTAGATACACGGCAACATCTTTCTTGCTAATAATAGTAATTCCTCTTGTTTACTGTGCACGTGCTCTGTCAGGGGCTGCCTGAGTCCTCTGCATCAGGCCTGTTCACTCCCCTGTTTGAGGAGGAGACAGCAAGATCCAGGTGGACAATCTGACCTGCGCCTTTAGCCAGACCAAGGCCAGCCTTAGCCAAACTCAGGCACTTGATCCAAGGCTCTTGGAACAGATTGGTTTCCATGTCTCTAGGAGCCCATCTCCAGCTGACACGTGAGGTGCTGAATCAAATATCACTCCTGCAAAAAGCTTTCATCATTGTCACCCAGACCTGCCACCCAGTTTGTCTCAGACACATCTGTCCTGGGGCACCTGGGTAGCTCAGTCAGTTGAGTCTGCCTTTGGCTCAGGTCATGATCCCAGGGTCCTGAGATTGACCCACACATCAGGCTCCTTGCTCAGTGGGGAGACTGCTTCTCCTTCACTCTCTGCCTGCTGCTCCCCCTGCTTGTGCTCTCTCTCTCACCATCTCTGTCTGCGTGTCAAATAAATAAATAAAATCTTTAGGAAGGAAGGTAGATAGGAAGGTAGGCAGGCAGGCAGGTTATTGTCTAACTCCACCACCAGAATCTCAGTCCTGTGAGGGCAAGGACTTCTGTCTGTTGTGTTCACTGCTGTGTCCTAGAGCTAGAACTGGACTTGGCAGGTGCTCAGTAAATAATCCATGACATGAATGTTCCCAGTAAAGTGCTGCAGGGCTTCAAGCCCCTGCCCCAATCAGTGCCTCTGAGGCACTCACCCTTCAGATGAGCATACCAACAGATACGCTGTTGTTTCCTCCTGGCTGTCTTTTCTCATTGTTCTTCCTTTAAGAAAAAAAGTTTAATTGTTGCGAAATACAGCTAACATAAGACATACCCTCTGAACCATTTTTAAGTGTCTAGCTCAGTGGCATTAAGTACATTCATATCGTCCTGCAGCCATCCCCACTCTCCATCTCCCAGATGTTCTCATCTTCCCAAACTGAACCTCCATCCCCACGAAACACCAACTCACTCCTCCCTCCCCCAGCCCCTGGCGTCCACCATCTACTTCCCATGCCTATGGTTCTGACTCCTCTAGGGCCCTCCTGTGAGTGGAACACGCAGTATTTGTCCTTTTGTGACTGGCTTCTTTCATTCAGGGTGATGTCCTCCAGATTCACTGATGTTGGAGCAGGTGTCAGCATTTCCCTCCTTTATAAGGCTGAATCATATTCTCTTGTATGGACATACCACATTTTGTTTGTCCATTCATCCATCAGTGGATATTTTGGTTGCTTCTACCTTTCGGCTACCGTGAGTAATGCTGCTATGATACTTGCATGAGTGTGCAAGTAGCTATTTGACTCTTTGCTTCCGGCTCTTTGGGGTGTAGACTGGAAGTAGACTTGCTGGATTGTCGTTCTTCCATTGTTTAAAAATCAAGATTTAACTCACTGGGGCCCTGGAGGTTTCACTGGCTAAACCTTTTCTCTGACCTTCTGGAACTAGACATAGGGGTGGGGGCAGACAGCTCTTGTGTCAGCTGTTTTTAAGTACATGGGGAGGAAGATGGGTAAAATCCCTTCCTTCCCACCCCACCTGCTCTGGGGTCTCAGGATACCCCTTGTTTGGGTAAGTGGCTGTGGCATCAGAAAGGCAACGTGTGGCATCTGAGACACAGTATATCACAAGTGGCTGGGAGCCCAGAGAAACCAGGGCAGGCATGCTGGGGACATGGACTGGAGATGGAGCTAATTTTAGTGGCTGGAGAGGCTGCAAGAAGAGAACAAGTGAGAGAGAGAGAGAGTGTGTGTGTGTGTGCGTGTGTGTGTGCGCGCACGTGCGTGCACCCGCACAAAGGGTGACAGAGGCCTCATGGGGGAGGATTTGCTAGATAAGTCAGGTTGGGCAAAGTAAAATAATGGGCAGGAGGCCCAGAGCCGGCCCAGAGCCAGCCCAGTGGGTAGTCAGCATGTTTGAAGGTGTGAGCCCCAGGGTCAAGGTGAGGAGGGATAGTGTTAGTTGATACTTGGAGTATAGAGACAGTTGTGTTTATGGAGGCTTGATCTCATGAGATACTGTTCACCCATGTCATCCTGACAGCCATTCTGTGGGAAGGATATTGTCACTGTCTCTCCTTTATGAGCAGGCAAACTGAGGCACGAAACTAAATACCTTCCCCCATCAGAAGCAAGGAATGAGCCAAGCAGAGAAGTGAAAATACAGGATAAAGGGAAAAACAGAGATAAGCAAGAAGGCTCTTAAAGCATAGAAGTTGGCTCTGAAATCCTTGAGGATGGTCAGGTTGAAGAGAAGAATGCAGGTGGCAGAAAGTGGCCGAGCACTGGGTTTGCGAATCAGTATAGATGTGGATGGAAATTCTGGCTCTTCTACTCACTGGCTGTTGGGCCGCTCTGACCCTCAGTTTCCTTATCTGTGAAATAGGATGATGCCACCTGTTTTTCAGCATTGTTGTGAGGATGTAATGTGTCCAGTAGGGGGCCCCTCCAAGGTAAATTCTCAGTATATGGTAGTCATGGTTTTTCTTGTGTTTGGGGACAATATTGGCAGGTAAAGGGGAATTTGGGGGGAGGCAGTGGGAGAGGGAGAGAGAGAATCACAAGCAGGCTCCACGTCCAGTGCAGAGCCTGGCACAGGGCTCAATCTCATGAACCTGAGATCATGACCTGAGCCAAACTCAAGAGTTGGATGCTTATCCAACTGAGCCACCCACGCAGCCCAAAGGGGAAATTTTTTATTCATTCAAAACTTGCTTACTGAGTTCCTACTGTACGTCAGGCCCTCGGGATATAGTGGTCAACAGGACAAGCCTGGTTCCTGCCCTTGTAGAGGCTCAGTATAGCCATACTGCACTCCTCAGCTTAATCATTCTCTGAAATTGTGATAAGAATACCAGCAACTAGCACTTACTATGAGGCAGGCACTATTCTGAGCCCTTTTAAAATAGTAGCTCATTTAATCTTCACAAAGAGCCTATAATGTAAGAGCTGTTATTATCTACATTTTATATAGGAGGAAACTGAGGCACAGAGAGGTTAAGTAACTTGCCAAAGGCCACACAGCGAGCGAGCGGGTGGTGGAGCTGAGATTCACACGCAGGAGTGTGGTCCCAGAGTCTGTGTTCTCTACCACTGTGCTTTCCTGCCCCTCTGATAGAAATAATCATTGGTCACATTGAACAACTGCTATGTTGCCGTGTCCTTCACACACACTTCATTGGGCCTTTGCAGCAATCCAGTGAGGCTGATTTGTAATGATCCCCATTTGATAGAGAGAGAAACTAAAACACAGAGAGGCTATAAGCCCCTTGTTCAAGATCCTGCAATGAGGACTCAGGGCTGCAAATTCAGGATGGCCTTGGACCACATCCCAGCCTCCAGTGGCTCACAGAAGGAAGGCTTTTGTTGGTGCCTTTATTCTGTTTTCTCTGCTTCTGAATGAAGATAAACACCCTAACCCCTTTGCTGTAAACTGTGGGATATAATTAGTTAATGGAAGGTAAATGCTTTAGAGATGGAAATTGCTGGGCTTTCCCCCCGCCCTTGGCATTGTTGCCTGCATGCTAATACAGCACCATGTGTCTTCTGTCAGACATTTTAGACAAATTCTATTTTCCTCAAAATATTTTGCCAAAGAAAGTAGCAAGCAGGAAAGAAAGAGACACAGGCAGGGAGAAGAAATCCTTCTCTCGGGTTTTAACAGAACAGCAGAGTGGTTCAGAACACCAATCTCAAGTTTGGCAGAGGCTAGTTGGGGACTGACTTCTCAGCAAGCTGGGTGCCTCGGTTTACCCATTTGTCAAATGAGGAGGATTGCCCAACCTGCCTCTCACTGACTTCCTGACTCTCTCGCTCTGTCTAATCTGCCATTAACCACGCCCATTGAGGTTTTCGTCTCGGGCATTTGATTTTTCATCTCCGCAAGTCCTACCTGGTCTTTCAAACTGGCTTCATCTTTTATAGGGGATTGTTTTCCTTCAGCAGGATTTCTCCACCTCAGCACTGTTACATTTGGGGCTAGATAATTCTTGGCTGTGAGGGGCTGTCCGTGCACTGTGGGATGTTGAACAGCGTGCCTAGCCCCCACCCAATAGATACCAGGACCACCGCCTGCCTCTCCCAGGCAGTGACAACCAAAAATGTCTCCGATGTTGCCAAATGTCCCCTGAGGGCCAGAGTCCCCACCGGCTGAGAATTGCTTTATAGATATTTTCAGGCATGATTTGTATTTTCTTAAATGTAACATGCAAAGAACTTTTTCATAATTAGTGTCTGATAACTTAAATATCTAAGTTCCTTCCGGCTGTTCTTCCAGTCTCGTTGCTTTGAGTGTTTTCCTATTTTTGTTTATGAAGCTCATTCTCCTTGAGACGATGTTAGGGGGAATTCTCTGGGGCCTGAGATAAAGGTGTATCCTGCCTGGAAAATATGCATTTACTTCCTTCCAGGTGTTTGGGGTGCTCCCATTCCAAGGCCATCTTCAACTTTTGGACCACCCACATGTTGAGAATTTAGGGCGCCAGTGTTTGCAATAAACCACGCCAGCTTGTGGTTATAATTTTGCCAAGACTTATTTTTCTCCTTCTCTGCTGAATGCCAGAGTAACTTTCTTGAAAATCTCTGGGGAAGAGAGGATAGAGTAAACTGGCTCCAGGTTTCTTACCCTAAAGCAGTAGCTCCTTGGGGCCCTCTCCTAATTCAGGGGTGTCTCCTTTTAGATTCTCAGTCTTCATGGGCCTTGGGCTTTGCCTTTCACTCCTGCTCCCCAAGAGGCCGTGAACCTCGAGGCAGCTGTTTTCTGGGTTAGGCAGGTGCCCTCGGAGCAGAAGTGGTTTTGATGCTCTGCCTGCTTCCTGGAGGCTCCTGGTTTCACTTAAATTTGAGGCTGATGATTATCTACTTAAATTGTCCAGCTTTCCGTGCTTCAGCATGAGGGACTTTAGATTTTATGCAGGATTTGTGATTGTGTTCAGCAAGAGGGCCAGTCTGATTACCCACCTGATGTATTACCAGAAACAGAGGTCTGTCATGTGGATTAAATAAAATAGCAGAGCATCGAGCGCGGTACTTGGCATGTGTTGGCTGTTTTGATCGTTACTGAAAGCGTGGCTGAAAGGGAAGGAAGAGCAGTGAAGTCTTGGTTAGGGGCATTCCCTGCAAGGCAGGGCAAAATGACTGTGGGGTGGAGAAGTCAGGAGGGGATACAGGTTTTCTTGGGTGGTATTTTAGATTTTAGCCCATATTGGCCCAAAGCCTCATTTATTTCTTGGGGTTGCTCCAAGAACCCAAAACTCCACATCGCTCAGGAGTTTCTAAAGATTTTTTTTTTATTTATTCATTTGACACAGAGAGAGAGATTACAAGTAGGCAGAGAGGAAGGCAGAGAGAGAGGAGAGAGGAGGAAGCAGGCTCCCCGCTGAGCAGAGAGCCCGATGTGGGCCTCGATCCCAGGACCCTGGGATCATGACCTGAGCCGAAGGCAGCGGCTTTAACCCACTGAGCCACCCAGGCGCCCGCTCAGGAGTTTCTAAAGGAAAATTCTCTTTAGGACTCAGTTCTGGTCCATGCAGCACTGACTGCTCCATTTTCCCTCCTCCCCCACCCCTGACTTGCTCTCCTTTCTCTTACCTTCCATTCTCTGAGCTGTTTGGAGACAGGGACCAGCTTTGTTTGTTTCTGAATTCACTAGAGCCCTGTGCCTGACAAGCAGGCAGGTCTTCTGAAAACGTATTGAATGGAGTTGCCTTCTCTTGAGGTGTACCTAGAACAGGAATCTTATTGGCCTAAAGCAATGTAAGACTATGTATCAGGGATCCCCAAGATCACCTTCAGACTTGATGACTTGCGGAAGGCCTCCCAGGACCTCGAAGCGCTGCGATTCTCATAGTCACAGTTTATTACAGGGAAAGGCTACAGATTAAAATCTTCAAAGCAAAAAGAGCTAGGACAGAGTCTACAAGGGACCTAGCAGGAGCTTTCTGTTTCCCGGTTCCCAGAGGAGTCTAAGTGCTCATTAGCAATAATGGGTGACAAGATGTATGGTGCACTGCCAACCAGGGACCCTCACTCCAGCCTCAGTGTCCAAGGTTTTTACTGGGGCTCAATCACAGAGGGATGGAGCACCCATGTGACTGACTTTAACTGCCCCAGCACCCCCAGGGACCAAACAGATACAGCATGCCCCAAGGCCCCAGATGAACACAAGCAGGCATTCACCATAAATCCCATTGTCAGCATGGACTCCCTGGTATGGCCCAAGGCCTCAAATTTCCGAACACTCTCATCAGGCAGGATATTCCAAGGTTATCCCCCAGGAGCCGATCAAGGGCTGGTCCCTTGGAATACGTATGGTTTGGATTATAGAATGTAAATCTCACCAAGTCATTCATCTCATACAGTCCTCCCAAGGATTGTTGCTCTCAGCAGGGCACTTGAGACCCTGTGTCATGTGGCTTTTGTCCATCTTGCCAGTATCATTTCTCCTCTCTAACACCATCGAACTTCTTTAAGATCCTCTAGCATCCTGTGCTTTCTCTCACTGGGCAGCCTCAGGGGTATTCATCCTTCTCTGTGAAATACTTCCTTCTCTTCCTCTAACTCTCTTGCCTTCAGGTCCCACAATTGGCATCATTTCCTCCAAAAATCCTTCCCTGAGCCTCCAACTCCATATTTGGAAGCCTCCTTTTTCTCTGAGAATACCTTTCTACCAGATTTCTTATCCTGTTATATTATCGTTGAGATTTTAATGATCTCCTTTCTTCCCATGAGACTGTGGGCTCCATGAGAGCAGGGTCCTACGTGAGCAGTCCATTGTCACATCTCCAGTGCCTGCAGCATCCTAGGTACACAATCAATGTTTGTTATATTATATGGTAATACTATGTTGTTGTAACAAGAGTTCTCAAAAGAACAGTGGCTTGAAACAGTAAAGAATGTTACTTCTCTCTTCCAGGATAGCTCTGAGCTGAGCCATACAGGTTAGCAGGGGCACCCCAATCCACAAAGTCATGCAGGGATCGAGGTCTCTACCCTTTTTTTGCTCTACCACTACCAAGGGTGTTTGGCATCATTTGCACAAAGCTGACTGGCAGAAGGAAGGGTGGAGGGGTATCCCCATCTCTGAAATCTCAGACCCAGAAGTGGCCTGTGTCACTTCTGCTCACAAACCATTGCTGGAAACTTAGTCATCACACCTAGCTGCCAGAGATGTTGGGAAATGTAGTTTTGTTGGGCAGCCAAGGGCCAGGTTGACCATAGAAGGCAGTAGGGGAGGGGTGGGTTTTGATGTGTATTCAGTGATTAATACTATATTTATTTAATCACCCTGTCAAACAGGATGTATCTCATATGGAGTTGGTTCAAAATGAATGGGCAGGATTGGGAGCAGAGACACATCGCCTCATTTTTCCCTATCTAAGGATTTTATTTATTTATTTGACACAGAGAGAGATCACAAGTAGGCAGAGAGGCAGGCAGAGAGAGAGGAGGAAGCAGGCTCCCTGCCAAGCAGAGAGCCCAATTTGGGCCTCGATCCCAGGACCCTGAGATCATGACCTGAGCCAAAGGCAGAGGCCTTAACCCACTGAGCCACCCAGGCGCCCATTTTTCCCTATCTATATTGGTTTCCTAGAGCTGCTGTAAAAAGTACCACGAATTTCCTTCCACAGAAAAATTGAAACACAGGGGTTAAGTAGCTCACTCAAGGACACATGGTAAGTGGCAGAGTCAGGATTTGAACATGTGTGATCTAACTCTACATATGTGTTCTAACCCCCTCACAAATGTCCCAAATACTTTCTGAGCTTCCACTGTGCTACGTGGGAAAAGAACATGGGACCAGGAAAGCCCATGACAGAATGAGGTAGGGGGTCTGCACCTTGATCTAAAATGCTCTGGGTCTTGTTTAACTCCTTGTGCTAAATTTACTAGAGAAGCCCAAGCCAGTTCAGCCCCAGAAGACCGGGCATTTCCAGGCAGAGCCAAATAGGAACAGAGACTGCTACTGGTTATGTGGAACCTGACTTAGTGCCTCCGGAATGGACTGTGGGTGGACTCTTCCATGTGGTGAGCCAGGTGCCTCCATTCTTAGCCCTCGGCCACTCTCTCCTGCTGTCACCACAGCCATTGGGCATGCAGAAACCCGGGCGTGACAGCTTTCCTTCCCTGTCCCTGCCCGGTGGAGTGGAAACCCCCTGGGACCCGGACACCGAGCGTGTGCAGGCAGCACAGAGCGGCACAGCTAATGCAGAGCTTCTCTCCAGCCCTCCGGATGCAAGCTGACAGATTGGCATCTGGCTGCCTGCCAACATCCAGCGCATTCTTGGCAGTTGCTTTCTGACCTGCACAAGTGGCTGCCCACTCAGGGAGGGGAACGATGGTCTCTTCTGAAAGACCGTGACTTTTGAGGTGGTCATCAGAACCGTCCTTGGAAACATTCTTAGCATTGCACTGTCCAATTCAGTCACCACTAGCCATATGCGGCTATACAGAATTTTTTAAATTGTGGTAAAATGTACACAACACAAAATTTAACATTTTAATCATGTCTAGATTACAGTTTGGTGGCATCAAGTACATTCACTCTCTTGTAAACCATCACCACCATCCATCTCCAGAACTCTTTATTTTGCAAAACTAGAATTATGTCCCCGTTAAATATCAGCTCCCCATTTCCCCTCCCCCAATCCCTGGCACCCTCCCTTCTACTTTCTGTTTCTATGAATCTGACAACTCTAAGGACCTCGTGTAAGTGGAATTATACAGTGTTTGTTCTTTTGCGACGGGTTTCTTTCACCTAACATTATGTCCTCAAGGTTCATCCCTGCTATGGCTGGTGTCAGAATTTCCTTCCTTTTAAGGCTGAATAATATTCCATTGTATGGTTACACCACATTTTGCTTATCCATTCCTCTATTGATGGCATCTGGCTTGCTTCCACCTTTTGGCTACTGCAAACAATGCTGCTGCGAACACGGCTGTACGGGTATTTGAGTCCCTGTGTTCAGTTCTTTGGGATATCTACCCAGAGGTGGGACTTTCGGATCATAGGGTGATTCCATGGTTTTTGTTGTTGTTTGTTTGTTTGTTTTGAGGAACCACCATCCTAAAATTTTAATCAACTAAAATTAAGTTAAATTTAAAGTTTGGTTTCTCAGAGCACCTGGATGGCTCAGTCGGCTAAGCGTCTACTTTCCACTCAGGTCATGATCCTGGGGTCCTGGGATCAAGCCCTGCATCAGGCTCCGTGCTCAGAGGGGAGCCTGCTTCTTCCTTCTCCTCTGCTCCCCCCACTTGTGTTCTCTCTCTTGCTTACTCTGCTCTCTCTCAAATAAAGAAGTAATCTTTAAATAAAATAATATTCAGTTTCTCACTCACACTAGCCACATTTCTAGAGCTCAGTAGCCACCCATAGTGGGTGGCTACTGGATTGCACAGCACAGATAGAGAATACTTCCATCCCTGCCGGAGGCTCTTTCAGCCCTGCTCCCACGTCCTGTGAGAACCAGCACAAGCAGGAGAAAGTCACAAGCCAGACTCCTTGCACCTGCCAGGATGGCTATTATGGCAAAAACAAAAGACAACAAGTGCCAGCGTGGATGTGGAGACTTTGGAGCCCTTGCCCACGGCTGGTGGGGATGCAGAATGGCGCACCCGCTACGGAAAACAGTGTGAAAGTTCCTCAAAAACTTAAAAATAGAACTATCATATGATCCAACGATCCCACTTCTGGGTATTTATCCAGAAGAATTGAGATCAGGATCTTAAAGAGATATTAACACCCAGTGTTCATTGCAGCACTATTCACAGTAGCCAAGGCCTGAAACAACCGAGGAACCACGGACAGATGAGTGGGTCAAGGAAACATGATTGACACATGCAACAAAATATTATTCCACCTGAAAAAAGAAGGAAAATCTGCAATATGTAACCACTCGAATGAATCTTGAGGACATTGTGCTGAGAGCAATAAGCCTCTGAAGGGTGGTTGCCAGGGGCTGGAGTGGGGGGTGGGGAGTGGCTGATCAACATGCCTAAAGTTTCAGCCAAGCAAGATGAATGAGCTCCAGAGATTTGCTGTACAACACTGTCAACAATAATGCCCTATGCACTTAAAAATTGGTTAAGAAGGTAGATCTTGTGTTAAGTGTTTTTACCACAATAAAAATAAAATGACAACAACAAAAAGTATGCTTAGCGTAAAACAGAAGGACATGGGCCAAGCTGATGAGAGACTCCTCTTCTAGCTCCACATCTGTCATGCACTTGCTAGGCGACCTTTGACAGATTTCTCAGCTACTCTGTAACTTTTTTTTTTCCTCATCAGTAAAATTGGGAGACTGGGCTCCGAATGATGAGACCCTGTCTGGTTCTAAATGTATTGCTCACCAGCTCTGGACACAGAGAAGAGAACCTTGTCAGTCCAGATCTGATATGTGGGCACCTCTGCTTTCACCTTGGGGTGATAAAGCTGGCACGTGGAGAGTTCGGAGGGAGCCTACAGGGCCCTTCTGGGATTGTGTCCAATGCCATTCCTCACATGCCTTTTAATGTCTGTACCACCTCCCTCCACCCTACAGCACACCCTGTCTCTGTCTCAGAGAAAGATAGGATTTTCCATGCCCCCAATTCTGTCCTTACTCCTGCTTCCCTCTCTAGTCACTGCCCTGACTCTCTCCAGCTTCCTGAGAATGTGGCCCACATTCTATGTCCGTGTCATCCTAGCAGCCTGTGTTCCCACACTCCCCAAGACACTTTGGGAAGGAGAAAAGTCCCCCGTGTGTAGGCCAGTTGTCTTATTCAGGCATCTCAGAACTTCTCGTTCTTGAACATTTAGAGGCATGCTGACACTCTCTTTTCAGCTCAGTAATGCTTCTTGGCTTGCATTTCTTCTTTTCTAATGACTCTTTCCCAGTCCCCATTGTGGGGTCATGAGGGTCTTCTGTCCACCTAGCGGACACCCTTCTCATAGCACACATGATCCTCAAGCCATGTCTGACAGCCCCAGGGTTTGTTTGGTTTTTTTAGCCCCAGGGTTTAAACCCTTCATTTCCTTCAAGGTACAGTCCTCAAACTCCTTAGGATGGGTTCCAGAATCAGCCTTACCTGGTCTCCGCCTGCTCTTCTGTCCCCCCGCCCCACTCAGTTCTTGTGTTCTCTCCCAACCCCCATGCAGGCAACCTTTTCATACCTCCAGGTTGTGCTCATGCAGAGCTAGCCCCCTAGGTCGCCCTCCTCCCTTCTTCATTCAGGGGTTATCTCCACTGCCCAGAGCTGAGCTCCATTCCCTGCATCATGTCCCAGAGCAAGTGCCGCATACATAGAGCAGAAGTTAAGACCCCGCACTCTGAAACCCAGCTGCCTGGGTTCAAATCCCAGCTCTGCCACTTACCACCTGTGTCTTTCAACAAGTTACAAGCCTCTTTGGGGCTTAGTTTCCTCATCTGTGGAATGGAAGTAAATAAGAGTATCTTTCTCATAAAGTTCTTTTGAAGATGAAATGAAACAATATGTGGAATAGTGTTAGCTATTATTAGTATGACATTTAATACAGTATTTTGAAAGGAAAGGAACCATGTCACATTTCTATTTATATCCATGCTCCTGATACTAAGAAAAGTGACCAAAAAAAGAAAAGAAAAATGACTAACAAGTAGTAAGTGCTCAGTGTAAGTTAATTAAAATAAACTGAATTATCGCCTGTACACTGATGACATCTGTTAGGATAGGCTACTTGCTGTAACAAACGACCCCCAGATCTCAGTGGCTTGAAGGATTGTTCCTTGCTCGTGTCACAGTTTGATCAGAAGGGGTGGTTGCGCTGTGCTCCATGTAGTCATGCAGGGACCCAGGCTCTATGCACTTTGGATTCTGCCACCCACAAGGGCTATGGAGTCCTCCTCTGGATCTTCTATAATTGGATGCAGATAGGAGAAGAGAGAGCAGAGGGTCTTCAGGAGATTTTAGGGACCAGGCTCTGGAAATGCCTTCCATCACTTCCTCCCACATCCCACTGGCTAGAGTGTCTCATGACCCTGTCTTGATGCAAGCAGTGGTGAGAAATGTAACCTAGCAAGATGCCCAGACAGACAAGAATGTGGAAACCGGAGAACATCTAGTCAGTCTGTGCGGCGACCCCCGGCCCCAGGCCTGTGCTCAGTTTTCTCTGGGGAGCTCCATGGCTAAGCAGCAGGCAATTCAAATCACTTAAAACCCCAGCCTGTTTTCCTTCCCCTCCTACTGGGTGACACCACACCCACCCCACCCACCCAGACCAGGAACTTGGACACCATCATTGCCTTCTATCTCTCCCTCCCTCCCCTCGTCTACACGAAATCTGTCAAGCCCACCACCTGAATGTTTCTGGGAGGCATGTGTCCATTTTTCTGCATCCCCTGCCCTTCCTGAATTCAGGGTTTTCATCCTTCACTTGGACCACATGGACCTGGGGCCACCATCCTGTTGGGCTTCTCCCGCCAACATCCTTCCCCCCACCCCCTCACCCACCATCTGAACTTCCAGCCAAACTATTGTTATCTAATATTCAAGTTTAGTCAAATCACTTACCGCTTAAAAAACTGAAATCGTGGTCTTCAAACCATTTTAAGTCAATGGAACCCTTTCTACCAAATTAATCTTCTTTAAATAAACTTCTAATTTTAGGGGTGCCTGGGTGGCTCAGTTTGTTAGGTGTCTGACTCCTGATTTTGGCTCAAGTCATGATCTCAGAGTCAGCATGGAGTCAGCTTGGGATTCTCTCTCCTCTCCCACTTCTCCCCCGTTGCTCTCTCTCTCAAACAAAAATAAATAAATGCACACTCTCTCTCTCTCAAAAAAAATTAATAAAAATAAATAGGGGTGCTTGCATGGCTCAGTCAGTTAGGTATCCTACTCTTGATTTTGGCTCGGGTCATGATAGAGAAACTATCAGGGTCATGAGGTCAGGCCCTACATCAGGCTCCCAGCTCAGCATGGAGTCTGCTTATCCCTCTCCCTCCCCCCACTTGCACTCACTTGCTTGCTCTCTCTCAAAAAAATAAATGAATAAAATGTTTTTTAAAAATAAAAAAATAAGCTTTAAGTTTTAGGATAACTTTGGATTTATAGAAAGGTTGCAGCGATAGTACAGAATTCCTATCTTCCCTTTACCCAGTTTCCCCAATGTTACCATCATACCTTACTGTCACAGTACCCTTGTCCAAACTAAGAAATTAACTTCAGTACATTATTAGCTGAACTTCTAAACTGTTACTTGAATCCCAACAGGTAAAGCACTAAAAAAGGAGCTTTGAACCAGAAAAGGACTTTCCAGAAAGTTCCACCTGCCCAGTCTACACCTCACTTCCCCTTGCCCATGAGGTGGCCCCTGATGCACCTCTGAGGAACCCAGTTTGAAGTCACTATCCTCAGGAAAAAAGACAAACTCTTTCTTATGACCACACTAGCCCTTGCTTAAGTCACAGCCTTCTTTCTCATTGTCCTTCTTTCAGTCATTCAACAAACTTTTACTGAGCATGTGCTGTGTGCAAGACCATTTCCTAGGTACCAGGAACACAACACAGTTTCCAGAATTCATGAAGCTGATAATCTAGTAGAGGGGAGACAAACCATGGACAATAAACTTAATAAGTGACATATGGAGTAAATAAATCATGATGAGTGTTGTAGCGAAAAATATAGCCAAGAAGGAGCAGAGGGAATGTTGGGTAGGTTGCAGTTTTAATTCGGATGGGCAGGGAAGCCCTGACTGAGGAAGTAAAAGGATTATTCTGCCTATTCTGTGTTAAAAATAGACTGAAGGAATTGTGGAGGCGAGGACACTAATTGGGAGGTGACTGGGAAGATGGATTTACCATTGACTGTGATGGAAAGGGAGTGGGGGGGGCAGATTAGGAGCTGAGCTTCGGACATGCTAAGTGTTCCCTGCCTGCTAATGAGGGGAGCTATTGTGTTAGGGTTGAGTATTTGGGGTCTGAAGTTCAGGAAGAGGAGACAGGGCTGGAGATACAAATGTGAGAGTCATCAGCCTGCAGAGGTTATTTTTAGCTATGAAAGTGGATAAGGAAGTGGATGTAAGGGGCACCAAGCACTGAGCCCCGGCCGGCTCTCCATCGTTAAGGAGGCTGGGGAGACGAGGACAGAATAGCACAGGAGACAGAGAAGGAGCCAATGAGGGGAGTGTGTGTCCTGGACATTGGGCAAGGGAAGTGTGAAGGCCTTTTGAGTAGGAGGGAATGATCAATAGTGTCCACCGAGACCAATGGGTGGATTCAAATGAGAAATGAGAATCGACCAATGGGTTTAGCAGAATGGAGGTCTTTAGTGATCCTTGCCAGAGCTGCTTTGAGCAGAGGGAGAAGCAGAGGCCCTTAGAGGGATTACTCATGGTTCTCCTAGAGAGTTTTGCTGTGAAAGGGAGAGGGGGAGAGATGGAGTGTTAGCTGGTGGAGTTCAGGGGTTTTCTTTCTCAAAGAAAGGAGATCTGACAGCAGATTTTATGCTGATGGCAATAACCCAGTAGGAAGGAGAAACACAGAGCTGCCAGAAAGGAGAGGGTTGGCAGGAGGGATATCTCCTGGTGGACCAGAGGGATGGTATTTGGTGTGGAGATGACACGGGTCATCTACAACCAGATGAGGAAAGGCACTGGATGGTTATAAGTGCTGGCCCTGGGGAGTAGACGTAAGGTGGGGGCCCATGGAAGTTCTGTTCTAATGCTTCTATTTTCTCAGTTTATCAAGGAAGGCTTTTAGTTGTTGTTGTTTTGTTTGTTTTTAGAGGGAGGGGAAATGGGGAAGAGGAGGGACAGAGGAAGAGAGAATCTTTTTTTTTAAGATTTTATTTATTTGTCAAAGAGAGCACAAGCAGACAGAGTGGCAGGCAGAGGCAGAGGGAGAAGCAGGCTCCCTGCCGAGCAAGGAGCCCAATGCGGGACTCAATCCCAGGACCCTGGGATCATGACCTGAACTGAAGGCAGCTGCTTAACCAACTGAGCCACCCAGGTATCTCGAGAGAGAGAATCTTAAGCAGGCTCCACCCCCAGTGTAGAGCCCAACCTGCAAGCCTCTCTCAAGACCCTGAGATTATGACCTGAGCCAAAATCAGGAATTGGAAGCTTAACTGACTGAGCCACCCAGGCACCTCTCAAGGAAGGTTCTTGAACAACAAAGTCTAGTTCATTCAATAATTACTTGTGGGATGGGTACTCTGGATCAGGCTGGCACTGGTAATACAGCTGCTAACAAAGGCATGGCTGAGCACCTGCTGTATTTGTACTTCATGTCCAGCAGAGATGCCACACAGGCATGCATGGGGCTGTTAGACCAGGCATCTCACATGTCAGCCACGAGTGATGTTCATTTCTTCCTCCCCACCCATCTCCTACCACTTCATCTTCCTCTTGTTTGATTTTAAGTCTTTTGGCCCCCACTCTTTCCAGAACTCTCTTCGCCCCACTCCCTACCATGATCCCGTCCCCACCCCAAGGCCAGCACGCTATCTATCATTCGGGAAAGCAAAGTTCCAAAGAATCAAGATTGTATCAATGGGCCCGTCTCCATGGCAACAGTCATGAATGAGCCAAGCAAGGTAACCCTGGAGATGGCGTGAATGAGAAGTGGTCCGTTGCCACAGAGACGTGCTGAATGGAAAGGCCCCCACTAGCAGAGATACGTCACTGAGATGGAATAGTCGGCATGAAGTCGGTGTGCCTATTTTCAACTCGGAGTTACAAAAATACATTTTTAAAAAGCTCACAATCCACCTCGTTCCTCTTCTGTGCCTCCCACCCCTTCTATACCCTTCATCCTACCACTCAACCCAGGCTCACCAGGGCTCCTTCCAGCCCCTCGAGGACACCCTGGGGACTGCCGCCTCACCATGTGTCTCCCTCCCCAGGCCAAGTTGGCACTCCTTTGACCAACTCGTGTCTGACCTTTTGAGAACAACAAGGTCCTCAGAACCCAGGAGCTGACAAAAAGAACACGGACTACATTTGGGGGGCAAGAACAGTCCATAAACTGGACCAACTCAGCCACCATCTGTGAATGTTACCTCACTGGTTCTCCATCAAGGAGCTGACTTCATAGCCCCTCCACAGAGGTACCGTCTGATCACGCGGGCAATGTTGAACACGCCCTCGGCATCGCATGGAAGCAGCAGGAGAAACTCATCATTATGTTTGCCTCCATAGGGCGATTCTGAGAGACTTGGCAGTGAGTGTACAGAGAAAACTTACCTTCCACAGTAAATGCACTATGTTTTCCTGAATTGCATACTATGTGTGTGCATTATCTTCAAAACCAGCAGAGAATGGTCATTGTGTGAGTCCATTCAGGCTGATTCCCAGTCCATAGACTGGGTGACTTATTCTTCTAGAATACGTTCTAGAGACTGGGAGGTCTAGGATCAAAGCACTAGCAGATTTGGTGTCTGGGGAGGACCCTCATCCTGCTTCACAGATAGGTCCCCTTGGGGTCTCTCCACCCCTGTGACCTAATCACCTCTCAAAGACCCTGTCTCTAAATGCCATCACATTGGGTGTTAGGATTTAGAAAAACATAGGTGAGCAAAATATTTTCCTGATGGGAAAAATGAGGCCCAGAGAAGTTAAGTGACTCACCCAAGTGGTAGAGCTGAGATTCAAAATCAGGCAGTCTGGATGCAGAACTTAGGCAGAAAAAAACAGAATGTGACCAGAGCTGTGTGCGTGCTTCTGTGTGTGAGAGTGTGTGTGTGTGCACACATGCTTGTGTGCTAGGAGAGTGGCAAAAGAAGAATCTGCAGAAGGTCAGTGGGGACCGGGCCAGGTTTTGAGGGGTTGGGACTTTAGTCTTAAAGCACAAGGGAGCCATGGAAGGATTCAGACAAGGGGTGGATATAATCAGATCTTTATTTAGAAGGGTTACCCTGGTTGCACCGTGATAGCCAGAACAGGTGTATATGAAGGAGTCCCCCTGCCTGGTACAGGGATGTCTACTCACCCTCCCTGCCCAGCAAAGTATCAAGGGACAGACTGGACATGGCCAAGTTGAGCAGTCCCACTTGGAGGTCAGACAGCAGATATGGAGTGTATCAGCCGCTTGTCCTGCTCAAACCCCAAACTGAAGCAGTCCTGAACTAATGTAGGGATCTGTTTCCCTGCTTTGTAAAGCTATCCTGTAGAAGACATGCATCCAGTGGTGCCGGTGTGGGCAGTGAGAGAGGAGCGCAGTGCAAATGAATCCTGACTCTTCCATTTCCTGCCTGTGTGACCTTGGCCAAGTCAGCCAGCCCTTCTGTGCCTCGGCCTCCTTATCTATAAAATGGGCCCAGTAATAGCTTCAGAGGGTTGCAAATGTTGTCAAATATGCAGAACATCTTATATAACAATTGAGAATGATGAGAATCCTGTTTCCAGACCACCTGGGTTCAAATCAGTTCCCTCTCTTGCAAGCTGTGTGACTTGAGGCAGGTTCCTGAAACTTTCTGGGCCTCATTTGTTTCATCTGTTCAGTGGGGTAATAATACTCTTCCTTCCTAGAGTTTTGAAGAGAATTAACTAGTATAATCCATGTGAAGCTTTTAGAAGAGGGCCTTCCTTGTAAGTGTCCAATAAATTATTAGAGACTGTTCCTGACAGGAATAATAATGCCTTCAGATCACCTCCATCGTCATCACTGCTACTAACAGCCTCTCTTCCACTGCTCTGCTGTGTCATCAGTTTTTTTGAATGGAATTCCACACATGTCCCCTCAGGGTGGCCACATTTAGCGTCAGCGACCTATCCCTGGGTACTGTTAGCTCATTTCTGGAAAGCACTTTGGAGCTGCATGTGCTTTGCAGATTGGAAAGATCACTGGGCTTGCACGATATCAAAGCCAACATCAGATCCTTGTGCTGGGCAGATGGAGGACAGGCAGTGTAGAGCTCTCGTGCTTTCTCCCCCTGACCATCTCTGCTTTGCTCTGGGCCATTTCCAGTCCTGTTTGAGTCAAGCTGGCCCCTTCCTGCTTTCAGCTTTCTTGAAAGAGGACATCTTCCTGATGAAAGGCCTAGAAGCACATGCCTGGTGCCATCATTTCAGCACTGAGAAGTTTGTCCTCAAAATCAGCGAGAATCATCAGAAGGCCACTGTCAGCTCTTTAGGCCCCAACACATGTTTCTGCAGGTGGCAGTGAGCCTGGATCCGGTGCAGGGCTCTGTTTTGCCCTCAGGTGGCCTGTCCATTCTCCTGAGCTTGAGGCAGGAACTGTGATTATTATTTCTTTCACAGACACTTATATAGTACTTACTGTGAGCCTTACTATGTGTATGTACATATATGTGTGTGCCTGTGAAGCTGTCCTAAGCACTTTGCAAATATCAACATATTTCATCCTCCCAACAACCCATTTGGTAGATGAGAAGACTGGGGCATACAGAGGTTAAGTTACCCACCCCCCAAAGATCACACAGCCAGTGAGTGAAGGGGCCAGGATTGATCACATGTACCTTATAACAGTCACCAGGCACAATTCTGTGGGCCTCACCATGTTTACACACCAATATACAACACAGTGTATATTTTTCAGACAGACTAAATGAACAGCTTTGCTTTAGGATCCCCTTGGGCTTGTCCAGCATATGTCAACTCTATGATGTGGGCTTGAACAAAACAAATTCCAGAAGACCTAGACTCAAGGGCATACAGCCTGGGTTCAAATCCTGGCTCTCCCATTGTCCTCCTGAATGCCTTCTCTGAACTTACTGTTTTATATGTAAACTGGGGATAATTATAGTCTCCACTTCCCTGAACAGCTGTGAGTACTCAGGTGCATTTATACATATAAAGTTCTTAGGGCTTTCTGGGCACAGAGCAAGCACTTGACTCAAACCAATCCCTCCCTCTCTGTTTACCTATTCATTGATTTACTGAGCAGCTACTATGTACCAGACACTGCTCTACGTGATGGGGAGATCTGTGAGCTTATGATCTAGCAGGATGGGGGTCACAAAAAATAACAGTGTGCTAGAAGGTGAAGGGTGCCATGGGAAAATGGTAAAGTTGGTTAAGGAGTTTGGCAGTGTTGGGTGGTGGTACAGGTTGCTGTATTCAATGGGGGTGGTCAGAGTAGGCATTACCGGGAAGGTGACATTTGAGCATTTGAGCAGACTGAGGTATTGGCACATATTGCTACCATTTGGAGACACTAATATGAGTTTGAACATAATGTGGGGCAAGTCTCACATATTCCTTTATTTATTTATTTGTTTGTTTGTTTATTTATTTATTTATAGAGCATTTGCATGTGTGAGTTGGGGTAGATCCAGAGGGAGAGAGAGAATATCTTAAGCAGACTCTATGCTGATCACAGAGCCCGGTGTAGTACTCAATCTCATGACCCTGAGATCATGACCTGAGCCAAAACCAAGAGTCAGACACTCAACCAACTGAGCCACCCCAGTACCCCCTCACTTACTTCTTTTAATTGGCCTGAGATCCAAAACTTGGCTAAGGAATCAGGTCTCTTGGGCTCCTTCTTGTTCCTGCATCTCATAGATATTTATTAAGATCCTGGCTTGGGGAACCCACCCCCTTCTCCACTCCCATTGGGAAAAGGGGCTTTCTCCCCTGCCTATCTTCCAGATCATGGGGGAAGTATGAAATAAAGAGTTCAGAGTCATCTTGAAGCTGGTCAGATGGTGAGGAAATGATGATATTTGCTCACAGGGAGAACAAGAGCCATGCTGAGGGAGGAGACTGTGTTAGTTAACACTAGCTGCTATAACAGATAAAACCAAAAGCCTCCAGCTTAAGAAAATACATGAGAGAAAAATAAACTTCTTCTAAAGTGCAACTGGTGAGGGATGAGATAGAGTGGAGGAGTAGGTGAGAAAGTATGGCTCCACACAGTCACTCAGGGATTTGGGGTGATTGAGGCTCTGTCTTTTTCAACATGTAATTTCCAGTATTGCTCTAATAGTCTGCTCCCAGCCAGCAGGTTGGAGGAGAGGGAGAGGGGAGTGAGAGGTATTTGTGGGCTTGGCCAGGAAGTGATGACCCTCCTTTCTGACCCCATTCCATTGGCCAGAATTTAGTCACATGGCCCCCACCTAGACACAAGGGAGACTGGGAGATGTAGTTCCTGACCTGACAGCCATTTCCCAGCCACCCCATGGAAGGAGAATGTGAATCTTCACTCAGCACTCCTGCTTGTACCATGTTTGTACCAGGAATTCAGGCCACTTCCCACCCACCCTCCAACTCTCTACGTACCAGGCACTGTTCTGAGTAATTTGCACATATCAACTCATTTTGTGCAGCAGCCCTATTCAGTGGGCACTATTATTAGCCACATTTACAGGTGATAAAACTGAAGCCCAGAATAGTTACATAACTTACCCAAGATCACATAGCTAGGAAGTGGCGGAGTTGGAATGAGAATCCAGGCAGTCTGGCTACAGAGCCTTAAGCTTAGCATAAACTTATTATAGTTACAAGGAGGCTGAGGGACCCAAAAGACATAATCCACTGTTTGGTCATTAAGAAATTGGCCACTTATAAAAATGAGTTCTGACTCAAAATATCTCACCCCAGGGCTACCATGGCCCACTGGGTCCACAACCTTCTTAATCAGGTTCTAGATCAGAGTTTCTCAGCCACAGCACTTTTGACATTTGGGGCCAGATTATTCTTTGTGTTCTGTGCATTGTAGGATGTTTAGCAGCATCCCTGGCCACCACCCACTACATGCCTGTAGCACCACCCCTACCCTGTCGTGATAATCAAAAATGTCTCCAGACATTTCCATATGTCCCCTGGAAGATGAAATTACCCCTGGTTGAAAACCACTATTCTAGATCATTAAATATTATCCTGCAATGTGGTACAAGTTCAAGGCAGACTGACTTTGAAATTGCCACCCTTGAAAAAAAAAAAGTAGAGTTTCATAAAGTCAGTAGTGGGAAATCACACCCCAAGACATAAACAGACAGGACCTGGATGGTGTTCATCTGGTTAAAAATTGATAAGGACAAATACTCCACAGGCTCTATAAGAGAATGGTTTGAATATCAAAGGATCAAGGCAGGGGTGATTGGTGAAACCCCTTGAGAATTTGAAAATAAAAATAATCCTCCTGAAAATTCATGATGCAGGAGTCAAAAGTGAAGTGTGGGATGTTATGTGCTTTCGGGCCATTTTGTGGAGGAAATTGCACGCGTGCACACACAACACATCCTTGCTTCAGTATGTGCTTCAGGTGCTGTGCCTCCTGCTGACCTTAGGGGTAAGGCAGGAATTCCTGAGTTACATTTTTTTGATGAATATTATCACTGCTAATTTTAGTGGGTACTTACTTCATCTTCACTACACCACGAGTAGGTGCTTTTACTATCCCCACTTCACGGAGGAGAAAACTGAGGCTCAGAAAGACAGACTAACTCTCCCAGGGCTGTGCAGAGCCAGGATTCAGACCCAGGCTGGCTCTAGGTGTCTTGCTTTCAGCTAGTAAGCTCCATGGCCACCCTGATCCTGAGGGGCCCCCAATTCTGGAATCTTCCATTTGCTCCCGCTGTCCTTCACGATTGACCAGAGGCAACATGGCTTCCCCATTTTGCATTAGCTGGGAAACGAGATCATGGTGTATGAATTCACAGGGGAACTTGGGGTATTGTGGGAAAAATGAAGCGGAAGGATGGAGACTTGAGGTGGGTTCTGGCATGATGAGGAACCTGCCTTTGCCTGAAGGAAGTAAGGAAGGAGATTGTTGGGGCTTGTGTAAAACTCAGGGTACCATGAGTCTGTGTAAAACAAGAAATTGAGGCGTGCTCACTAGGGGCTTTGGCCGATGCCTTCGAACGGGAACTTGAGGACTTGTTTTCTGCTAAGACAAAGAATGAAGTGACTCAGGTCTGATCTGCTCCTGCTTCCCCCAAGCCCTGCATCTCTTCTGCTTTTTTCCCTTCTTACTTTTGGATCCGGACTTCTGCTGACTCATCTCTCTGAACAAGGAAGGAGGGAGGAAGTTAGAATTGTTCATTGACCGTTTTCTTTCTTCAGTGACTCAGCTGCGATTCACATTTTAATTAATGGGGGAGAAAAATCTGATCAGCCTAAGGCATGTGTCCAATCACCCATACCTCCAGGCTGGTTGTAATGAGAATACCCCCCAAATGTAGGATGCCCTGAATTCAACTATGGCTCGTTTCCTCCATTAGTCCTGAGGACTCCTCCAGGTTCTCCAAGTTCTGGGTCCCCAGTGGGGCCTCCGGATCCAGAGGCAGCTTTTCCGAGCCCCAGAACTGTGAGTCTAATTCCCGCAGAGTTACTCTGAGGTCAGGATGAAAAATGGAGTCTCGAGCCCTCCTGGGACAGTAGAAGGATCATGGGAGTGGAATAGCATTTCCTGAGTTGATCTTTGGCTATAATCCCAGGCTCAAGCCCTACCTCTCCCCTCCCCCACCCATACCTCAGGGCCTGAAATTTGTCAGACTTGATGGCAGCGACAGTTTCAGAGTTTGAAGAACAAGAGCCCAAAGAACAAGAAGTGTCCAAATCATCGTGACCACTACTTCCTGAGGGCTTACTATGCATCAGGTGGTGTGCTCAGCACTTTTCATGAATGGTCACATTGAATCCTCCCACTGTCCACCAAGAGAAAAGGCTTTTATATAATTCTCTCTCCAACCGATGAGGAAACTGAGGCTTGGGAATTTGCCCAAAGTAGGCAGTTAGTAAATAATTGGTCAGGATACAAACCCAGCCCCTTCCCACCTGAGAGCCAGAGCTCACATCTGCTCTACTCTTCTGCCTTCCATGCAACTGAAAAAAAATTGAAGCTGACAGCTCAGTCAACAAATACTTGCTTATTGAGGCCTACCATGTACTAAGGGTCCAGCAGAGAACAAGAAACAGATCTGTGGCCTCATGGGGCTGACATTTTAGCTGCACAAGTATATTAGTCACTGTGTATTAGATAAGTTAAGATACTAATATGTGGATTGGATAAGTGCTTGCTGCTGTCACAAAGAACTCCCAAGATGTGTAAGAGCCAAACACAATAGAATTTAGTTCTTGCACACACACAAAGTCCAAAATACGTATTTGTAAACAGTGGGCAGCTCTCCTCCAAGCAGGGAGGCAGAAACCCGGGCTCCTTCCATATTTTTGCTCTTCATCTTTAACGTAGGGCTTCCAAGGTCTCTGTGCCTCTTGGCATGAAGCCACAGAAGGGAAAAGAATGGAAGAGGGCACCCAGGACATGTTTCTGGACCAGGCCTAGAAGTAGTCCACATGGCTTCTTCTCTCTTTTCACTGGCAAGAACTTAGTCATGGAGCCATGTCTACCAGCAAGGCTGGGCTATGCAGTCCAGCTGAGTGCCTGGGAAGAAGAGACAGAGAACAATGGAAACTGAGCTCCATATCTTCCTGGATCATCCCCTGAGGAGTCCTACCTTAGGACAGCTCTCAGACACCCCTGTCTTCTTCTACTTCCTCTGTTTCTTGAGCTTCCTATGGTGAGGAATTTCTCTGGCTCTGTAGTGGGGTGAGGCAAGAACCTGGTGGAATATCTTTCTCCCAACTTGAAGATTTAGTTGGAAAAGGCAACAGAGTATCCCTGCCCCTTGAGGTTAAGAGACCTGGAATCAAGTCTTTCTTCTCCAGAAACCTTTGTCTCAGAAACTGGGGGATTTCAGAACACTCAGATGGGCAGTCTTCATGGATCATCTATTCTTCCCACCTTCTCTTAGTCAAGATCTCCACAGGAAACAGAATTCACCCACCAGATGGTTTCAGATGAAGAGTGGTAATGAAGAAACTCCTTAAAGAAGTGGGGGCAGATAAAGGGAAAAAGTAAGGGATGTTGAGATCCCATGAGGGAAGCCATTGCTATCCTAACACTTCTAGAATTCAGCTGAGGCAGGACCACACAGGAAGAATTAGGCTCAGAACCAAGGAGAGAGGTTGGAAGCAATATTCCACCCTCTCTCCCTCACCTTCTGCTGGTGTCTCCCATTGACCAAACCCAATCAGGAACCAGAGCAAAGCATTCTGGGAGATGTAGTCCACAGGGGTTAACCTTACAGGGCACAGCACAAGCTGGAGGATGGACCTGGGGGGCAAACAGGGAACAATAAGCATACACCAGTGTGTGACCAACTGCATACACTTGTTTACATAATCTACTCTATAATGCAGCTCGAGAGCTGCACAGTACAGCACAGTAGCCACTAGCCATATGTAGCTATGGTATAAAATATAAATGTAAATTAATTTAAATTAGCTCAAATGAAAAATTCAGTTGCTCAGCCACATTTTAAATGCTCACTAGCCACACATGGCTGTTGGCTGCCATATTGGATAGCTCAAAATAAAACATTTCCACCATCATGGCAAGGCTCCAATGTATCGTGAGCCCCTGCAGATTATGGGATGGAAGAGAAAGGACTCAGGGGTGAGGCTGTTCAGTGAAGGAGGCAGTTCTGAAGGCAGGCAGAGCCGTGGGTCCATGGGGAGGAGGTTCTCTGAATAAAGGAGCAGAGGGAGAAGCAGGGAGCTTGAGTGAGCTGCTTTCCTGGCTAAAGGCTTACCCTAGGAGGCAGAAAAGAGTCAGAAGGCTTCAGTTCAAGGTTGACTCTGACACTTAGTGGTGTGTGATCTCAGACAAGACACTTGGCCTCGTAGAACCTCAGTTTTCTCATCATCGAAATGGGTGTCAGCCCACCTGCCATGATGACAATGCCCATGAACAGGGCTATGAAATAGGGCTGTATAGGGTATTAGGTGTTGCCATGTTGGGAAATGATCACTGAAGTCAGAATGGCCTCAAGAGAACCAATGAGGAAGATTCCTTTCTTTCCTGCACAGTGGCTCTTATTCAGATCTTCAATATCCCTCAACATGTCTTCATCTTTAGTCACTGCCTTATTAAATTCACCCCACATCTACTTCCAATCTTCCCCTGATTCCTTGAGATCTTGCCAACTTTTATGAACTCACTTCCTTTTGATTTCCTCAGGATCATCATCTTTTCTTTTCTTCTCCTCTGTCTTAGAGAAATCCATGGCCCTTTACTTTTCCAAGCCTGGGGAGTGTTGCAGAGTAATTAGAAATGTATAGGAGGTGGGACCAAAACCCAGCTTGGCCATGTACCAACTTTGTGGACTTGGAGCAGTGACTCAACCTCTCTGATCTAGAAAGTAGAGGGAATGACAGGCCCTACTTCATAGGGTCGCCACAGGATCGATTAAAACAACGCACGCTGCCTGGCCCCCAGCGAGCACTCCGTAAATGTTACCTTCCTTCTGATTCTGCTTTTTCAACTTTATAGTGAAGTAAAATATACATGCAGAAAAGCACACATTGCAGGTAGAGCTTGAGTGATTTTCCAAAACTGAACACGCTCATGTAACCAGCACCCAAAGCAAGCAACAGAATAACCCCAATGTCCAGAAACTGTCTCATTCCCCTCCAGTCACCAGTCACCCACCCTGACATAGGACGGCATAGATTTGTCTCACACATTTTTGAATTGTAAACTCGCGGGATCACAGGGCACACTCTCGTTGACTTTCTTCCCTTGCTGTTGTGTGTGTGAGATCTGCCTGTTTTGTTGCCGGAGCTGCTCGGCGTTCAATGTCATGGCTGCGTGTGCTGCACGGGTGACAGGCATTCGGGTGCTCTGTGCTTTGCGGCTATTACAGAGAACTGTCGACGCTCTCGTGCTTGTCTTTGACGGGAGGTGTTCCCAGGACTGGGGTTTCTGGGTCATCGGGAGGAGTCCGTTTAGCTCTGGTGGAAACAGCCCTAACAGTTCTGTGCTGTGGTGGGACCGGCCTCAGCTCCCACCAGCTGTGGGCGAAAATTGAGCTTTTGTTTTTATTTTGACCTGGGAGTGCCTCTCCCTCGGGAGGTGCTCGCTAAATGTCTGGGAATTAAATTGAAAATGTACTTGTCCATTTCCTCGAGAGCTTTACTCCATCAAATGTCTCATTTGGACCTTCAGGCTCTCCTTCCGCACCGACTTGGTACACTTTGCTTGCAAACTTGGACGGATCCCCTCCATATGGAGGACTCTCGGCCCCCTTGAGTCACCACATTAACTCCCCTACTCTTGTTCCGGTGTCTCGGGGACAGGTCTCCCTTCCACCGCCTCCTCCAGCCTTGAGATCAGCGAGCGATCATGACGGTGCTCTGCCGCAGGCCAGAGACCTGCCGATTCTCCGAACCCACTTGTCTCGGCCAATCCACCACCCCCTTCTCCTCCCCAATAAACTCACCCCTCTGGAGGGCCCATCTTTTCTGGAATCACTTACCTCTCTCCTTCTGGGGTTTTTACATCTGTTCCTGCTTTTTATTTAAGAAAACACTGCACTTTGAGAGAGCTTCAGGAATCACCCAAAATAGAAACGTGTCCTTTTGTGTAATCCTCTACTTTAAAAGACAAATAAGTGGAAGCACGCCTCAATGTGGAGGTTAAGGTGCTGGAGAGGACCTTGTGTCAGTGGTCAGAGCTTTCCCTTTATGGGAGAAAACACAGGAGAATATCTGTGTGGCCCGGGGTAGGGGGAGGAGTTCTTAAACAGAACTTCGAAAGCACAAACTGTAAGGCAAAATATTATACTAATAATAACGGATTAGATGAAAACTAATGTCCTGTTTGAATAAAGACATCATGGGGACAGTTCAGGAACCAAACCGCCCACATCCCAATCTTGCTTTCCCGTTTCCTGTGAATCCACAGGCGAATTACTCAACCTCTCTGTGCCTCCGTTTCCTCATCAGCCAAAGGGAAAGAATAGTATCTACCTACAGAGTTGTTAGGAGTTTTAAGCAAGTTAATATCTATAAATCCTATAGAATAGCCCCTGGTGCATGGAAAGAACTGAAGTAGAATTTGTAAATAGTGCCTAGGGTGGTGGAAAAATAACTGACCAGAGATTAATATCTTACTGCCATCTATTATGTCACCCCTTAGCCACATGCAACTGTTTTCCATGTAAATGAATTAAAAGCAAATACAATTTAAAGTTCAGCTCCTCCCCCCCACCGGCCACATCGCCAGTGTCCATACCCACATGTGGCCAATGGCTGCCACACTGGGCTGCACTGATGAAGACTCTACAAGGCAGTGTCTGCCAGTCAACAAGAATGACACGCAGCCCCAACAGGGAAACAGGCAAAACCTGTGATCAGGGACATTAGGGAAGAGAAGTCTGAAAAGCTGATCAGTACATGACGTGGCACTCAAAATCATTTGTAATCAGAACGATGAAAATTAAAACAGCGAGTGTTTCTGTATGCCTCTCATAGTGGGAAAAATCAGCACGGTGGATAAGCCAAGGATCAGCAGAATGTGTGGACAGAGGAGGCTCCTGCCCCGCCGATGGGGGTGTGGCCTGGGGGGGTCCATGTGGAAGGTCACCAGCAGTGCCAAGTTGGGTTAAGTCAGACTCACCGGCAGTTATGCCCCTAGACATCCACCCCAGGGAGATTTTCGCCGGGTCTGTAAGGGGTGGTGCAAGAATGTTCACTACAGCAGCATCTGTGCAGGGGAAGCTGGAGGCTGCCTGGGGTCCATCCCTGGAGAACGGGGATGTGGCGGATACACCTATGGAGAGCCCCAGACCCAGTGGAAGCTCCAGATGGCACATCCAATAGACCACCCAGGATAGGGCTCAAAAACATGGTTCTGGGTGAAAACAGGAAACAACAGAATATGCTTTAACTTCGTGCCGTCAATGTAAGTTAAAAATATAAGCACTCAAAATAAAGCACATGTTTTGCAAGAATGCACTCCAATAAAACCAAATTAAACATTATATTGGTTGTCTCTCAGGGGAGACGAATGAAAGTAGGGCTTGGGGATAAGAGGGAATGAATGAATGAATGAGCAGAGAGGGACATTGCACAGACCAAGGTGGAAAGATGCCATGAACTAAGGAAAGCGATTAACTTGACTCTCCCAGTTTGAAGATTTTTTTAAAGAGGAATTTTAGAAATACTTTTCCCAAGAGGAGGTAAAAGCCAAGTGATATAAAAATAAACTTGAAGAGGATTTGCACAATCTATGAATGGCAAGAATATAGACTGCATGAGAAGCAGTTAGGCTTCTAAGTACCCATTCTCAGGAAGATTTGACCCTGTCTCTTGGCAGGTGCTTCTTCTAACCTGAGGTCAGGGGTCCAGAGCAGCCCCCATTCTCTCTTCTGCTTTCTGACTATATGGACACCTCCTTGTCACTCTCCTGTCCTCTGCCCCTCCCTCTCAGCCAGTAACTTCACCCTTTACCGTGAGGTCTCTCCAGCCCCAGGGCCTTTGCACATGTTTCCCTCCTCACCCACCTGGCATATAGTAGTTGCTCCTCCACAAATATTTATTGACATCCTGACTTCCAGCCAGGAAGATCTTTCCAGAGAAAGATCTATCTCCTTTCTACACTTGGGTTAGTGGAGGCATGAACTTGACTAAAGTTCTGACAGAGGGTAAGGTGGGGTGGTGGGGTTAACCAGAGGAAGCACAGTAGAGGTGGCAGAGCAAGACTTGGGAGCTAGGCACCACATGTTGGCTATGTGACTGTGGACAAGTAGCTCACTCCCGGGTCTCAGTTTCCCTATCAATGAAATGAGAGTAGAACACTCATCTGGTAAACATTCTGGGGCATAAAATGGGATTTGAGTATATAAAGCAGCAAGCATACAACCTGACAAAGGAAGAAAACTCAACGACTTGCCTTTATCAGTGGGTTCTGGTATAACTTGGCCACAAGTAACACAAGAATAAAAATGATGATGGTGAAGAAAATAGCAAACATTTACGGAGGACTTACTAAATTCCAAGCACAGTTCCAAGCATCTTACATAAAACCCCACACCTATCGGGATAAGTGCAATTATCATCCCCATTTTACTCTTCAGGAAGCTGAGAAACAGAAAAGTTGAGTAACTTGCCCAAGGTCACACAGCTAGTGATTGGAGGGATGGGGATCTGAACCTAAGCTGCCTGATTCTTATCCACTAGAAAGGATGTTTGTTATCTACATTACAAGAAGTCTGGAGGCCAGGTGGTTGGTTGCAGGATTGGCTTCACAACTTAGTGATGTCCTCAAGGAATCCTTCCCATCTTTCCACTCTGGCATCTCCAGTGTAAGGACTTTCCTGGTAACCATTACCATTCATGGTCCCAAGATGGCCACCTTGCTCCAAGATGTTTACACAAAACTGTCAGGCCAAAGAAGAGGAGGGTTTGTCTCCTGCCATGTTTCTCCTCTCGGGGGAGGGAAACTCTTCCCCAGAAGCCTCCAGCAGGCTTTCGCTCAGGTCCTGTTAGGCACATGACCCAGTCATGTGACCAGTGCTCCCACCGAAGGGAATCCTGGGGAAAAGAGACTATTGGGCATTTTCTGACTCTTTGATGGAAGACATAGTCCCCTGGCAATGAAGGGTGTAGCATTTATTATTGGATAAACAACCATCAGTATCTTCCATGATTCTTTTCCTAGTTTAAGGCAAGTCCTGTCTTCTACCCAGTCTTACATCTCTTTTAGAGGATACTCTATTAGTTATTGCTAGGCTTTCTTACATTTAACTTCCTTATTAATTATTCACCCAGCATTTACTGAGCACCTGCTGCATGCCAGGCACAGTTTCAGGTATCAGGGATATAGTTGTGAACAAAACAGATGAAAATTCCTGCCCTGGTGGGGTGGACATGCAAGAGCAGCGCCATTCAGTGGAACTTTCTACAATGATGGAAATCAACTGTCCACACTATGGAGTACTTGAGATACATCTAATGCAACTGAGGGGCCGAATGTCTAATTTAATATAATTATATATTTAAACAGCTACATGTAAATGCAACTAATGTGACTGAGGAACTAAATGTCTGATTTAACTTAAATTAAATTAAGGGTATATTTAAATAGCTGTGTGTGGCTAGCGGTTACCATATCGGGCAACTGAACTCTAAAGGCCAAGGGATACATTACTGACTTCTCTCTCTGGACATGTCAACATATTTAGTGTCTCCCACCCTGAAAATCCTCCTTTTTCATATCCAGGCTCTTGTTTCTGGTTTGTCTTCTCTTGTTCTCTCCAGCCATCAGCCACAGCAAGACTCCCCTGTGACCTGACGCTGCTCATCCTTTGTACCTGACTCATCCATGGGCTGCCCTGGAGACCAGTGGCCTTGCCTTTCTCAAAACACTTTTGAACTTGACCCCCAGGGATGACCACTCTGCCAGGTCTCCTGCCACCTCTGTGACTTCCTCTTTTTCACCAAGCTCCTTCCTCAACACCTTGTTTCTTAAAATGTTGCTCTTCTCCAACATTCCACTGGGGGCCCTTGGCTTTTTTTCACTTGACCTATCTACCCTAGGATATCTGGTCTACCATAACCCTGTTTTCCACCACTCTTTTCTCACTTACCAGATATTTATTGAGTCCTTCCTTGGCCATAAATGGTGCTACAGGTGCTACAAAAAAAAAAAAGACCTTTGTCTTCGTGGTGCTCACATTCTAAAAGAAGGGATGAATAATAAATACAACTTAATGAGCTATATAATCCTTGAGAGTGAAGGATCTCCTTAGCTAGAGGGGCCAGGGTGATCCTCTCTGAGAAGGCAAAATGTGGGCTCTGAAGGATTTGAAGAGGGCCAGCAAGGCAAAGAGGGAGAGAGTTGAGGGGACAGGCATTTGCAGTAGAAGAAATGGCCAATATAACATTCCCGTGGCAGGAAGGAGCTTTTCCTGTCGGAGAAACAGAAGATCAGAGCGGCCAGAATATGGTGGGGCAGGGAAGTCAGTGGGAGGCAAGTCATGCAAGGTCTTGTGGTCATGGTAGAGTTTGGACCTTATTCTAAGCCTGATGGAAGCCAGTGGAAGGTTTTAACAAGGGAGTTGCAGAAAACTGGCATCTCAAACTCAACATGTCCACAGCCCAGTCTTGATCTTCCTCCAAACCTACCCTTTTCCTATTTCAATTTACAGTGACTCCATCCTTCAGGTAGCTCAGGCCAAAACCTGCAGGCATTTTTGATTCTTCTAGCTTCCATCCCACCACGCTCAGTCTTTCTATGGGAAGCCCTGGTGGCTGCCATATTGTTCTCCATAGCACTTTCCACCATCTGATATATCATGTTTTCCCATTGTCTTTTTGTGCATGGCAGTGTCCTCAGGCACCTATAGTAGGTACTCAATAAACCATCATTGAATAAATAAATTGCTGTTGCTTAGTGGCTAATTCAGAACCAGGAAGCCATTCTTCCTGTCTTTCCCACCATGACCCCCACCCCATCCAGTGAGCCATGTGAGGTGGAAAACTGGGGTTCTGGAGTCCTGGGGTCCTAGCTTTGAGCTCTTGCTCAGTGGTGTGGACCTCCATGCATTAGTAACTTCTCTGGGCTCTAGTTTCCTCTGGAAAATGGGACTCATCTTGCCGACTGCTGGGATGCAGGGAGGATTTGATGAGCCCAGGCAAGCTCCCTGATGCCCAGCAATCAATGGCAGCTATATTTAAATTGGGGCCTCCTTTGTACTCCCACTGCCTTTGTCCTAGTTCCAGCCCTCATTACGCTGGCCTGCTCTCACTGCTCCCTCCTCGCTCTGCCTCCATCACTGCCCATCTGTCCTGTCAGCTGTCAGCCTTGTCTTCACCACGCCAACCCTAATCACATCCCTCCCCTGCTCCGAAACCTTACATGACTCCCACTGTCCACAGGATAAGACCCACCTCCTCAACCTCTAGTTCACAGCCTCCAACACCAGCCCACCCATTTCTCCCCACCAATATCCTGAACGAAGCTTCTGTCTCTGTGGGGCTCTCTTGGCTATAGAAGCCTCCCCCCCCCAACCCGCCGACCCTGTCCCATCTCGTCTTAATTCCTTCTTATCCTTCCAGGGTGAGGGATGAAAAATGGTACATGTTAGGTGCTGGTTAGGATTGCACTGGGCCAGGGGTAGGTCAGATTATCTGTATCTCTGAGGCTTGAACAGGTTAGGACAAAGGCCACACAAGGAAAAAACGAAGGACCAGGGTCTAACTCTAGATCTGAGATTTGTGCTCTGCTACCTCCTTGTACTTGGGCTCCACGGTGATGCTGTCCCCAGCCCTCCTGTCTGTATTTTCAGGTCCTCCTCATTCTCGGGCCACAGGGACTCAAGCTTGAACCTCATCCGCTTGTGAGGTCACCTGAGGGTGGGGTCAAGTTCATCTCAGTGCTACCACTGTGTCCAGCGCAGCCACCATGGTTCACCTGGAAGTGTGGTGGCCCCTTCCCCCCCCCAACCCCCATCTCCCAGCTTCTGGCCTTGCCCTACAGGGGTCTTCTTGTAATACAGGTCACATCCCATCCCTTCAGTGCTCAGAACCCTCCATGGCTCCCATGTCACCCAGAGAAGGAACCAGGGTCCACACCACAGCCCACAGAGTGCTGCGTGATCTGCCCGTCACCACCGTGCCCTCACCTCCTCCCACTGTCACCCTGGCTGGCTTGGCTCCAGCTACACCGGCCTCCTCACGCTCCCTCAGCTGCACACCAGCAAAGCCACACTCATTGTTTGGTTTGGTTTTCTGTGCGGTTTTTTTTTTCCTTTTCATTTATTTCCAAGTAGCTTAGCACACTTCCTGTGTGCCGGGCACCATGCTGACCACAACACATGTATCGGTCCATTTAATCGCCACACGCCTTTGAGGCATTGTCAGTACTATTGTTATCCCTCTTCTATAAAAGTGGAAACTGAGGCACAGAGAGGTGTACTGGCTTGTCCAAGGTCACGTAGCTGGGAAATGGCAGAGCTGGGATTTGAACCCCATGCTGGCTGGGGTTCTAATACTGAACCACTTTCCTGACAGTTGGTAAAGAGCGCTGAACCCCGTAGGGTCTGCCATTCTCCCTGGCCCATCCCTGGCGCCCCTGGGCCTCCCCACGATTCATTCCAATTGTGCATTGTGAAATATATTGAATGTCACCCGACCGTGTGCCAACAGGAAGCTTCTTTTCCCCTCAATCCAGTGTTTATTACCACCATCAACCATACACCTTGTTGGGGTCATTGTAAATCACCTTTTATCCTATTAGACAGGTACAGTTAACCTGGGGGATAAAACCGAGGCCAGCAATGTAAAGTCAGCTGCCTGTGGTCACCTAGCCAATAAATGACATCAAATCTCACTCCCGTCCGACCCTGAAATCCACCCTCTGTTTTCCACTCTGGCTTCTTTCTTCCAGCATCTTGGCGACAGTTGGGACGGAGTTTGACCTACGGACACTGAGGGCAGTTCGAGTGCTGAGGCCGCTCAAGCTGGTGTCTGGAATCCCAAGTGCGTGAGTTTCCAACCCTGGAAGGGGTCTGCTCAGGGATCCCGGGAGTCCTCAGTTTCCCCTCTGCAGAGAATCTCAGAAGTGGCCCCTGAGTGCTTCCCAGTTTGTGCCAGGGCAGCCTTCTCTTGGGGGGGGAGCACTCCCAAGGGACCCCCGGGAACCTGGCAGCAGGTCTCCTTGAGCTTCTGAAAGCAAGCCAGGAGCCTCAACTATAACCACAGCACCTGTTTATTGAGTACCCGCTGTCTCTCAAGAACCGTGCTGATACATCTCAGTCAGTACGCATGACTCTGTGAAGTTGGGAGAGAGTGCTGATATCTCCATTTTACAGATGTGGAAACTGAGGATCAGAGCAGCTGAATAATTTGAGCACAGTCGTGTGGCTGAAAATGGCAGGATTAGGATTTAGCAAATTTGACCCCGAGCCTGGCCAGTAACACTGGTGGCAGTGACCGTGACCATCTATTGAGCACCTGCTGCATACTGGACACTGTAGAGAGAACTTTATGTGCCTTATCTTAGTTTGTCTTCTCAATCGCCCAATGAACCCATTTTACAGATGAAAAGACTGAGGCTCGGGTTAAATTCTGCACCTGAGCTCTGACAACTTGACAGTGATGAGCCCCAGAGCCCATACTCATCCCATCTTCTTGTTTTCTCCTCCTCCAAGGGTGCTTCTGCCCCACTCTTTGGGCACAGCTGCCATATGCAGGGTCAGACATAGGTTCAACTGCCAAAAACCAAAACAAAACAGGGCCGACCTTTTTCTGTCCCACTGCCTCAGTTAATACTACTACTACCAATTTGAAAGCACTTACTATGTGCCAGGCAATGTTCTATTTGTCATCTTAAAAATTCATTTTTTTCTCACAAGCCTGTGAGGCAGGTTCTATTATCAGTTCCATTTTACATCTGATTGGCTTCATTTGTCAGGTTCATTGCCATCTGGATTTAAAGAGTCAGATCTCCCGGACGACCACCAGTAGGGTCTTTTTTGTAAAAAGAAGGCACTTCTGCTTAGCTGTCTGTAGGATTCCAGGAGCTGCCTACATTGCATTACGGGTCATCCCCAAGCTAATACTAACAAGAAATTCAGCACCTCTGATGGTACTTTGCCAGATATGTGCTCTCTCGTTTCATCCTGAGAGGGGGGTGCTATTCCAGTCCCCATTTACAGATGAAGAAACAAAGATTCAGAATGGTGACCTGACTTGCTGAAGGTCACATTGCTAGTAAGTAGATGACTAGGTTGGGTCCCCTCGATACAGACTTAGCTAGGTGCTCAGATGGCCCTGGTTTATCTGGGGAGTGCCGTCAGGAGAGAGGGAATGAGGGCAGCAGGACGGGACGGGAAAGATGCCGAGCAAGGCTGCAGTCTCAGCCTGATCCTGTGGGGAGCTGTGGAGTGTGAGTAGCACCAGAGTTATCCTCTAACCTGAGGCAGAGAGACTGCTGGCCTTTCATCCTTCTCTGGTCACTTATTGGGGGTGGGGGGTGGGGGGTGGCGAGAAGACAAGGGCTGCTCAGGTAAGGCAGCTCTTGATAACGAAGGGCGGTTGTATGAAGAGGAGGGGCAGCGGGGAGCGGTTAGCAGCCAATACCCGCAGCAGCTGGAAGGGGCGTGCAGCAAAGGGAGAGGATACCCAGCCTGGGCACTAACCGCATGCAGTGTCCAGAGTCTTAACCACCCTGCCACACTTCCTCCATTAGCATCACCCTTACAGTGCCGGTCCCTGGGGCTTCCACCTGTCAGGAGGTGCTAATCATGAGCTGTGTGAAGTTCTTCTAATCAAGAAGCAAGGCCTCGGGCTTTTTGTTTGAACCCCGATTTTAACCATAGACTTTCCTCATAGCACAGTGGCTACAAACATACAATTTGACATCACTGAGAGCTGGTTTAAGTCCCGGCTCTGTTATTTCTGACGCCCTTGGATGAATCACCTCCCTCGGACTTGCTTCCCACCCCTGCAAAATGGGGTGATTTTACACAGGTGCCCGCTTCATGGGATTGTGCTAGAAGCCAATGAAACCATGTCTGGTTTCTCAGGACTGGAACTAGGACATTGACTGCTTTCCCGGTGTAGATGTGTGGCCAGCCTCGCTGGTGCCTCTGCATGAATTAGGAAAAGACGCCCCCTCTTGGTGGGAAAAATTAGGAAAAGGCACCCCGCTCTGGGTAAAAGCTTCCCAACACCCAGGAATATGGCTTGGGAAGCAATCAATTTCCATCCGTTCTTTAGCTAAAAGGTTATCAAATGACAGCATATGTCAAATACTTTAAAAATATTTTAAAATAAGAAGTGCCTTAACATATTACGAGGGCTTGTTCCCACTTTATGACGACCAGCCTGTGTGGTCCCTCGTTGTTGCCCCACCCCCAGCCTCGCGTGCGCTCTGGGTTCCTAGTGTTTGGGGTACTTGCTCACAGAGCCTTGGGGCTCTCTCTGTGTCTTCTCAGGTTTACAAGTCGTCCTGAAGTCGATCATGAAGGCAATGATCCCCCTACTGCAGATCGGCCTCCTCCTATTTTTTGCAATCCTTATTTTTGCAATCATAGGGTTAGAATTTTATATGGGAAAATTTCATACCACCTGCTTTGAAGAGGGGACAGGTAGGTCCAAACAGCATGATGTGGGTTTTGGTTTTTTTGTGGGTTTTTTTTCCTTTTTTTTCCCAACCTTCCTCCCTTGGGGACAAGCTCTTGGAGGGGATACGCAGGGCTTTGCTTCTTTCTCCTGGCAGCTGGGAGAACTTCCTTCCAAAATGCTGCAGGCAAAGCCAGAGGTGAGATAGCCCTTGGGGTCTTGGTTGTTCTAGGGCCTTGCATTAGGGTCCCCCGGAAGCTGTCTCAGGGGTAAGTAGTTTATTTGGGAAGTCATCCCAGGAAGTGCCAGTGGGGGAGTGGGACATGAGACCTCTAGTAAAAGGGTGTAGTGTTATCAAGCAGGCTACCATTGTGGACAGCTGGGGTTCAGTCCCATTGCGCAGGCTGGGGAGGTAGCATAGGCCACAGGCCTCAGACCTATCCCAGCCAGGGGGCAAGGGACCAAGGTGTTATCCACCAGCTTCTGTCCGACACTGACAAGGATTGTCCCTGGGTGGGCATTAATGCCCCGGCATGGCTGACTGACCTGCACACTGGGCTGGAGCAGGCATGAAAGGTGTTTTCAGGTGGGGTGGGGGGCAGACAAACAGCAGGATATGGACGGGGTGCCAGCACTTCCGCCTTGTAGGGCCCACATCCCATGCTGTGTTCTCAAGCAGGAAGAAAGGGGGCAGCCTGGTCAGGAAGGAAGAGGTCTTAATTGCTTTGTTGGGGGACAATCCCCACCACCTGGAGAAAAGGAATAGAGCAGGTGGTCCTCCTGGCCTCCCCCAGAGTGTCCCTTGGAGACACCCCAGCTGGGAGGCATGACGCCAACAGTCAGAACCTAGCGCAAGCAGGGTCCTGTGTCAGTGGCAACGCCTCAGTGGTTGGGTCAAGAAATGCAAGGTTGGGGGACAGGCAGAGAAAAGGCAGGAGGCTCATTTGTGGGACTCAGCTCTGAATCAGTAATGTGACAGGGCAGTGTCCCCCACTATCCACATACTCGGGGGACCTGGTACCTTCCAGGTACATTTTCCATGAAATCTCCTCTCCAAGCTTCTTTGCTCTCTGAACCAAAATGCCCAAGAACCAAATGGAACCGGATAAGGACAGAAGCCTGTATGTCAGTACTGGGACCACTGGCCATCTTGGTGCAGACAGGCTGGCTGGCAGTGCTAATCATGGGACAAGGGAACCATGAATTCAGGGGTTGGACAGAGTGGATGTGAAGCTGAAGGGGAACCCCTGTGAGAAATGAAAGGGGTTTTAGGCCCGTCTTGCTGGGAAGAAGATTCTGTCCATCTCCTCCTGATGACCCCCACTGGTGGAGCCATGGCCCCAGGCCACCCCAGAGGGATGGAAAACTCAGTGGGGAACGTTTATTCAAGATGTCCTTTTTCTTCCTCCTTTTCTCTTGCTCCTCCTGACTCCTTCTCTCCTGGGCTTGTGAAGTTTGCTCAATATGGGATGTCCTAATTATTTCTTTCCCCAATGAAGAAGGTGTTAATTGAGGCAGAGCTATTTCTGCTCCTGGCCTCATCACCCAGGCGGAAGCGCAGGAGGGAGAGATACAGGGCAGGGCCCCTCAGAAAAGTCAGCCGAGAGCAGAGAAACCAGGACTCCTGGAGCCTAGGTTTGGGGGTTTTATTGAGGTGGGTTTTTTTTTCTTTTTTGGTCTTTCTAGTCAAGCAGACACAACTGGCTTGGGTCTGAGTGGGGTTGTGAGGGGGCAGATGTGGGGGGAGCAGCTGGGGGGTTAGAAAGCCTCATTTTAGGAGGATGACTGAAAAGCTCGCGATTAAAAATATAAGGCGTGTGAGTAAGAGACAGATATATACAGACACCCAGGCAGCAGGTTAATTTTAAAATATATTTATAACCGAATTCCTCAGACTCTCTGGACGGTTGCTTTTCTAGAAGCAGCGCTCAGAGTGTTTCGTGATGGGGGGGCGGGGGGTTGAGGGGGGATTGAAATCAAGAGAACCACTGGGCCAAACTGCTAAGGAGAGACAGGTTTTCAGCTGCATCCCTTTATCCTTGGGAACCCAGTTCCCGCGTGCCCAGAACCGTGCCAAACACTCAGAGAAATGCAGAGGTAAAGTGGAAGGCGTTCTGCTTTCCAAGAGCCTCCAAAGTCATTTGAGGAGGTAAGACTCTTCATCTGCGAACAGTTCATAGCAATGAAGGCTGACGTGTGCTTTTATCTCCCCACCAAATATGGACAAACATTGGGGGGCTTTTGTAACCTTGAAGAAAAGGAAGGACCAGAGTTCACTGGCTGATGCATGGGGCCGCAGGGGGTGGGAACTGAGCCAGACTTGGTCCCAGGGTGGAGACAGAGAAGGTTCCAGACAGAGGGGACCTTCCCAACAAACAGTGGTTCTCATTACTTATAGGAGCCCATGCATTTTCTTCCCCCTGCTCTGAGCCTAATGTTTAAAAGATTTTGCCTTCCAATCTGTATTTGTTAAATAATAGCCCCCCTGTACCAAATCCAGCGTGAATGAGGAAGGCATTTCCAGCCACTTAAACTAGTGGACGATGTGGTCATTTCTTCTTGAGCAGTAGGTGTCACTTCTGAGAGTGGCGGGTGTCACTTTGCATGACCTACAGTTTCTATTTAACTGACACTTCAAAAGCCAGTAAGATTCACGCCTTCCGTGCTGGTTTATTTCTCTCTGCTGCATGCTGAGTGGAGGTTGGGAATTTGTGCCCATAGCACATACATTGAGAGATATTTTTGTTTTGTGGAGAGCTTGAGTTTGCACACTTGGCTGTTTGTTTTCTTGGCGGACAGTGTTGCTCTCTGAAAACCTTTAAAAGTGTGACTCACTGAATAGGGCCCTCTCATATCCACTGCTCTGGTCCAGTGGGGACATCTCTGGGTCATTCTGTGCTCCCCTGATTCCATGTGTTCCTGGGGTCTCCCCATCAGTACCTTGGAATTTAGACCCCACCTTTGGCTCCCAGCCCAACTTCACCAGGAAGTTGTCTTTGGTTGCCAGCAAAAGGGGCATCTGTTGGCATGTGTCTCTTTCCTTGTGGCATTTTTACAATCTGCCTCTTGCTGTTTGGGGAGAAAACTTAGCTCCTGTGTGTAAGGGTAAGTACTGTGTGTACTGGCCTCCCCGCCCCCAGAACAGCTCCCTGAGCCCAGTACATCTCGAAAGAAAGAAAGAAAAGAAAAAAGAAAAGGAAAGGGGAAAAAAGGAAAGAAAGAAAGGAAGGAAAGGCAAAAGGAAAGAAAAGAAAAAAAGAAAGGGAGGGAGGGAAAAGGGGAGAGAAGAGGAGAGGAGAAAAGAGGGAAAAAAAAGAAAAATCAGGCTACAGAAGAACAGCATCATGTAGATTCACATATTTGTTCTAATGGAAGCCTGGAGAACACTGCACCCAATCATCTTACAAAGTGCATGGCATATTCGCCCAAACCCTCTATATTAGGGAACATAAAGCACATCTCAATAGATCTTAAAGGACCGAATTACACAAAACATATCCTCTGACCACAGTGTAATTAAGCTGGAATTTGGTAACAAAAGGATAACACTGAAAGTGTTTGGAAATTAAGAGGCATGCTTCTTATTTGTGGATGAAATGATAGGGTATCTGAGATTTGCTTTAGAAATATTCTAGTGCAAGGCAAAGTGTATGTGGGGGGGATATAGATGAAACAAGATTAACCCTGAGCTGATAAATGTTGAAATTGGTGATGGGAACATGGAAATTCGTTATACTATTCTATTTTTTTAAGGTTTTATTTATTTTAGAGAGAGCGCATGGGGGAGGAGCAGAGGGAGAGGGACAAGTAGACTCCACACTGAGCACAGAGCCTGACACAGGGCTTGATTCCATAGCCCTGAGATCATGACCCAAGCTGAAATCAAGAGTTGGACACTCAACCAACTGAGCCACCCAGGTGCCCCTATATTATTCTATTTTTGTAAATATCTGGCAACTTTAAAAAAAAAAGAAAGAAATGCATCTTGGTTACCCATGGGTCAAAGAAGAAATAATGAAATTGCCGAGTATTTTACTTGAGCGATACTGATAATAATGCATGACAGATTTTGTGAGATACAGCTAAAGCTGCATGCAAAGGCCAATTTATAGCCTTAAAAGAAATGAATCCATCTCGAAAGTTTAGGAAATGCACAGAAAAAGTAATAAAACTTGGAGAAGAAACTAATAAAATAGAAAACAATGAATAGAGCAACAAAGCCAAACTTGAAAGAAAAAAAAGACTCATAAATTCATTCCAATATTCATTTTTTTCCAACAGTATCAAATCTTTACAGCCCCTGTTCCTCAGAGTTGGATTTCCTAGCCCTTTCCCCTGACTTTTCTCCCCTTCCCTTTCATAGATGACATTCAGGGTGAGTCTCCGGCTCCGTGTGGGACAGAGGAACCCGCCCGCACCTGCCCCAATGGGACCAAATGTCAGCCCTACTGGGAAGGGCCCAACAATGGGATCACTCAGTTCGACAACATCCTATTTGCAGTGCTGACAGTTTTCCAGTGCATCACCATGGAAGGGTGGACTGACCTCCTCTACAACGTAAGTGATGCAAGTACGGGGAGAAGTGGCCCTCCTGGACCAACCAATTCCTGAAACTGCATTGGAGGGACTCTGAGCCAGCGAGGTGGGGGTGGAGGGGAACGGGAGGCACGAGACCTTTAGGTGTAAGAGGTCCCTTGGGACATGGAAATCTAGAGGGCACACAGATGCTGCATAAATTTTCACTGCGGAACTGTTTAAATATAATTTTAGATTTTTTAATTTGTAAAGGTTGTGTGATTCAAAAGCCCACATGGACAAAAGAGTAATACCCTGGGATCTCTACAAAGGGGCTCTGTACTGGGACCCTCTCTGGTCCTCTGCCAGCCATAGTCCCTCTCTGTATGGTGAGGAGCCCATGGGGCTCAGGGGATGTATCTACCAGAAACTGGTACCACCCACCCCACTTTCTAGACCACCTTCTTGGATTATCCAGGATTCTGGAATTTTCTGCCCAAGCCCAGATTCTGTGGACTTGCATGAGATTCTTCTGTGGGTCTGTTCTCCAACTGTGCCAAGTGTCCTAGGAACATCTGTTGGCACAAATGTGGCTGGGGCTTAGTCATGCAAGCAGGAGTGCCCATGCATGTGTGCATGAAGCCCCCTGCCCTCGGGCCAAACAGAGCCTTGAGTGGGGGAGAGGGCAGGCCATGCATGGTCCAGGGGCATGGCTGGCTTTGCTCACATCATGATCCAGTGCAGACGTCTAGGTTCTAAATTCTGCCCTGACCTTCCCAGTACTTACGAAGGTATGTTTAAAAACGAGAAGCATACAGCATATTTTATTTAGTAGCTTTTAAATATTTACACAGAGTATGTGGGTCTCCATCGGTACTCTTGCCTGAGATCTTGAAAACATTAGAGACAGGCCCACCTGCCCCACTTGCATCCTATTTCCTATCCCCCCACTAGGTGCCACCCCTTCAGATCCTTGGTATATGCTCTCAGTGTTTATGCAAATATAAATGTAGTCAAATCTATATCCTCCTCCCTCTTTCTTACCCCAAAGTGTAGCATTCTATACATGTTGTTCTATTCTGTGATTTTTTTGGGTCACATAACAACATATCCTCGAAATCTTTCCATGTCAGGATATGGAGCATGACCTCATTCTTTTGTATAGCTGCATAGCACTCCATTGTTTGATGGGCCATGGTTCATTTAATCAGTTCCCCAGAGACAAATGCCTGAATGGTTCTCCATCCTCTGACAGTGAACTCAGAGCTGCCATGAGCCCTGCTGCATTTATGTCTTTTCCTCCTTGTGCAGATATAGCTGGGGTTAGTGGTGTCCACTCCCAGAAGTGGGATTGCTGGGTCAACTACTAAAGTGTATTTATAATTTTTATAGATATTTAGATGTGCAGGTTTTAGAGCTCTCTCTGCCCTAAACACAGAACACCTTCCTCACCCACCTGTGCCTTGAGAGGGCACCCCCCCCAACCCAGTCACCTGTCAGCAGCTGGAGATGGGTGGAGTTAGGGATTCAGGCTCAAACACAGCATGCCACAAGTGTAGCAACCTCATGGAGCATCCCCTGGGGCTGCTCCATACATATACCTCCGTTGACTCATAGATGTATCCTCTCTGCCTGCCTAAGTACTGAAATTGCCAGTTAAGGTTCTGCCCATATGAGCCAGGGCTTGGCCTGATGGGGAAGTAATACCATGTTTATTCCTGTGTGCAGGGCTGCTGAACTCTCCTCCTGGTGGCAATTGAGGTTTCTTAAGGAAGGTTCCCTGTTGGGGGTGGAGGGAGATTTGATCCTTTGGATCAGTGGTTCATTTTTGGGTGGGGTTGAGAGTGCAGCCTGGAAGTGCATTGCAAAAGTCCCATGGACAGTTGAGCATGTCACGCACTGCACAAGCCACCACATCTCAGGAGTGTAATTGGTATTGTAGACTACATAGGTGTCTACCATTATTATAGTTTTTTGACAACTATAAAGAATGTAAGAAGGAGACATGGTGTCCTAATTTGTATAAAGACCATGTCTGAGCATAGCATCTCTAGAAACAGACCACAGATCTGAGAAATGTTCAGTCTCTCTCTCTCTTGGGCCTCACTTGCAAACAGCTTGGACAAAAGGTTACACCCAATTGGCAAAAGCTTGCTGGGGGATTTTTATGGGTTCTAGGTCTTTGCTTTGCAAGGGTGGTGTGAGAGGAGGCTGCAAAGGGAAATAAGCCCTCCTGGAGTGAAACAGAGCCAGGGGCCAGGAAGGTAAGGAACTCGAGGAGAGAATGGACTGAGGAACAGAAGCTAAGAAAATTATGAACATAGGAAAGGGTTATGTCATGGGGTTGGATGTCCAGAGAAAGTGTCCAGAGGTTCAGAGGAAGACACTGGAGATGTGCTTAGTGGTGGGAGAGGAAGTGTGAGCAGGACCACAAATTTCCAGAAGATTCTCTAGTTATAAGCACCATTGTTGGGAGAGATACTTGTCCTGAAGCTTAGAGTTGAGCTATCTTTGGAGATACAAGGTCAGGGGAAGTGGTGGGAGCACAGAGTCAGGTACCAGACTGCCTGGGTCCCCATCCTGACTTTGTCACTTCCTTGCTGTGCAACCTTGGCCAAGTCACTTGGTCTTTCTGTGCCTCATTTCCACTTGTGCAGTGTGAGCAGAAGCATGGTCCTGCCCCACAGGGCAGGAGGACTGAGTGAGGTGGGTACGTGTGAAGCGTTTAGAGCAGTACCTGGTCCTCAGCGAGCTCTGTGTAGGGCCAAATTCTCCACCCTGTAGGCACACCTCTCAGAAACATATATGAATTTTATATCATAAAAACCCCAGCAATACCTGAGGAAGTAGAGTGAGTTGTGGGGTCCCACTTTATTCCCCCCCTCACCCTCAACCTGCTGGTAGCTGTTACTAACTCCAAGTAGTCTTTTAGAACTTTACATGTACTTACATCCCACCATCATCCTGTGGGTAGAACCCCAGCCGTGATCTGGGCCTGATGTGAGCCTAGAGGAGTCATAAAGTAGCACAAAGTGGTGGCTAAAACAACAGACATTCATTGTCTCCCAGTCTGGATGCCAGAAGTGCCCTATCAAGGCACTGGCAGAGCCAGGCTTCCTCCGAAGGCCCTAGGGGAAGATCCTTCTTGGCCTCTTCCAGCTTCTAGTGGCTGCCAACAATCCTTGGCGTTCCCTGACTCACATATTCTCTGCCCTCTGCTTGAATATCCCATCTTCACCTGGTTGTCTTCTTATAAAGACACAGGTCATGTTGGGTTAGGGCCCACCCTATTCCATCACCATCTCATCTTAACTAATGTCCTCTGCAATGACCTGACTTCCAAATAAATCTCACGTTCTGAGGTCCGGAGGATTAAAACTTCAACATATCTTTTTTTTGGTGGGGGGATACAATTCAATCCATAACACCTCCCAAATAGACTACTGGACCTGACCCCTTGTCTGGGGCTTCTCAAATGAGAACTTAATACAACCATTAGAGCTTCTCATTGTCAAAGGCGGGGGCTAAGGTGACTACCTTTGAGTTTCTGCTGCTGAGGACAGAGCTGTTGCTTTTCCAGGCATCTGGGCCCTGCTCTTGTGTTCTGCCCTCTGCCAGCCCTGCCCCCTCAATGCATCAGGCCACAGGCAGCCACAAGGTCTGGAATCTTTGTCCTCTGTATTTGTGCTAGAGCCGAGGCCCATGGGCATGGCCTCACTGGCCTCTGGCAGGTGACCCAGGGGGAGAGAGTCCAGACGCACCAGCTCCAAGTGTCTTAGAATCCATGGGCTCAGATGCCAGACGGATGCCACCTGCCTGGGTGGGCAGCACTTTATGATCCCAACATATCCTTTCTTTTCTCAATATCACTGATATCCATTCAATTATTCAGTAACTGTTGAGCACCTACTGTGTGCTCGGAAATGGGCAGGTGAACAGTGGCGGTGGGGGCAGGGGAAAGGACCCACCATGAAGAAGACAGACAAAAATCCCCACTCTGATGGGGGAGATGGACAGAAACAATAAACTTGATAAATAACAAACTGCTTCAAAGATGGGATAGAGAGAGTAAACAAGTGCATAACAGGGGACATGGTGACATGCCCTGTGAGGACAAAAGAGCACAAAGGAAGACGAGGTTAGTCTAGGTCAAGCAATCAGGGAGGGCTCCTCAGAGGAAGTGGCATTTCCACAGAGAAGGAGAGCAACAGGCAGTTGTTTGTGGGAGAATATTCTTGGCAGAGGAAACAGCAGCAGCTCACCTACATGGCATGCTCAGCCCCCTTCCAGGTTTTCCCAGTGATTTGTTCCTTTTCTTTTCTGCTTGGCTTCCTGGTTAAATAAAGCACCTTCTGGAAAAAGCCTAACCCCAACTAATCAGGAGTACTGTCAAAGGTTTATATCAGGATGTGCATCTCAGCATTATTTGTAAAAATAGAACAAAACTGGAAGCAACTGGTTCAGTTCTGTATGGTCCCTTCATATGAGGGAATATTACGTCGTCATTAAAAAGCATCTGTTGGGAGAATATTTACGGATGCAGGGAAATGCTCGCTGTATAATGATGAGTGGGGAGAATTGATTTTTTTTTTGAAGAATTAAGGTGAGGTAAACCTTATGTCTTAGCTCCAGCTGCCATTACAAAAGAGTATGCAGCAGGCAGCTTCAACAATAGAAACTCGTCTCTCAGGGTTCTGGAGGCTGGAACCAGAGGGCCAGCACAATTGAGGACTCTCCACCTGGCTTGCTGACGGCCGCCTTCTTGCTGCCTCCTCACGTGGTGGGGAGAGAGACGGCTAGCTCTCTGGTGTCTCTTCTTATGAGGACACTAACCTCATCGTGGGGGCCCTACCTGTGTGACCCCCTCTAACCCTGACCAACTCCCAGAGGCCCCGCCCCCTAATACCATCACACTGGGGGTTACGGTTTCCACATATGAACGCAGGGGCTGGGATCCACTTCAGCCAGTAGCACCTTCTGCTCTCAAGTGTGTACATTTGAAAATATACGTTAGGAAAAGAAAGTCTGGAAGACACTGATCCAAGATGGCCTCCAGGGAGTGGGGCTCAGGAATCTTTACCTACCTGATACTTCTCTGTATTATCAATTTTTCTACTGTGAGCACAATTTCCTTTTGTAATCAGGAAAAAATATTTAATTCTTAAATTACAGATTTAAGAGAAAAAAAGAGATTTTTGGTCATTATGACAAATGGGGAGGGGGAGACAAATATTTTCCGGGTATGTCCACAGTATATTGCCTGCTCTTATCTATTGTTATCTGTTCACCCCTCCAGAGAAAGTCCACACCAAAGGCTTGATTGACATAGCAATAATCAGTGGTCATTCTTATTGTTTTATTATTAAATAACGTGAAGAAAAAGCAAATCTTCCTTATAGAAGAATTCCATTTAATATATGCAGACGCTCCACCTCCAGAAATGGAGCTGAGTCTCCCCCCTCATTGGAGGGTGGGCTGGACTTAGTGACTCACTTCCAGAGAGTAGAGTAGGGAAGGGGGAGATAAAGTCATTTTACAGTGAGGAAACCTAAAGGGCCGCCCCCCACCCACCCACCCAGTGAATGTGTAATCATGTGACCCTTGATAGATGTGATGGGCAGGGGACCTCACCTCTGGTTTCCTTCCCCAAGACTCACAATCCATGTGTAATCATGAGCCAAACATCAGACAAACACAGATTGGAGGGCGTTCTGCAGGATACCTGGGCAGTCCTGTCCCAGATTGTCAAGGTCATGATATATACAAGGGAAGACTGAGAAATTATCACAAACCAGAGGAGCCAAAGGAGATGTGACAACTGGATGCAATGTGGGGTACTGGAACAGAAAGGGGACATTAATGGGAAAACTGACGCAAGTCAGTAGTTTGGTTTATAAATAACCTGAGGGGGAGAGAGTACTATCCCCCATTTTACAAATAAGAGTCAGAGGTAGAGAGCGTGGCCTGAGGTTGGCGGCCAGGGAGTGAGGGGACCAGGCACGCTGAACTGAACCCCAGGAAAGAGATATGGGGGAAGGGAGGGAGAGAGAGAGGGAGAGCAGTTTAATTTTTTTAACATTTTATTTATTGATTTGAGAGAGAGAGCATGAGTGGGGAGAGGGAGAAGCAGGCTCCCCACTGAGCACGGAGCTCAATGTGGGGCTTGATGCCAGGACCCTGAGATCATGACCTGAGCCGAAGTCAGTCACTTAACCAACTGAGCCACCCAGGTGCCCCAAGAGAGCCATTTAATTTTTTTAAAGATTTTATTTATTTGAGAGAAAAAGAGAGAGAGAGAGAGAGCATGAGAGGGGAGAAGATCACAGGGAGAAGCAGACTCCCCCGGAACTGGGAGCCCGATGCGGGACTTGATCCCAGGACTCTGGGACCATGACCTGAGCCGAAGGGAGTCACCTAACCAACTGAGCCACCCAGGCACCCCAGGCACCCTGGAGAGCCATTTAATTTTTAAAGGAGTAATTTCTTAAAACTCTCTTTAAAGTCTGGGGCAGAAGAGCCTACTTTAGAGATTTCAGGGATTCTTTCTGGTTTTTGTGTTATTGAGATACAAGTTTGAGATGTACAAGATGATGATTTGACAGATGCATATTGCCCAGTGAGTTTAGTTAACATCTGTCATGTGCTAGAAAGGCCCAAACTTGGTTTTTTGCCCCAGGGGATGGTGGCAGTATGGAGAAGCTCAGGAGGGCTGTGCTGGGCCAAAGCAGCCTGGAAGCAGCGTGTGGGTGATGGGAACTGCCTTCTCTTGTTGGATAACCAGGAAGAGCAGGGGGGAGAGGCAGGGGTCCTTAACCAGGACCCATCATGAACAGCAGGGGGGCCCTGGCAGGACCAATACTTCCTGAGTTTATTTTTGGCTGCCATTCACTGAATTTACTGGGTGCCACACGTCTTCTTGTACTGTCGATCAATCCATAAAACAACCTCATGCAAGAGGCATTTTTAGACCCATCTTCCAGATGAGGAAACTGAGGGCTTACAGGGATAAAGCGACCTGCCAAGCATGGTGAAATCAGGATTCGAACCCAGCACTGGGAACTAATCATCCCACCCCCTCCCCTCTGTTTGACTCTCCCCTTCTCTTCCTTCTGCCCCTCTGTTTTTGTGTCTCTTTTTTTTTAAGATTTTATTTATTTATTTGACAGAGAGAGAGAGATCACAAGTAGGCAGAGAGGCAGGCAGAGAGAAAGAAGGAAGCAGGCTCTCTGCAGGGCTCCATCCCAGGACCCTGAGATCATGACCTGAGCTGAAGGCAGAGGCTTTAACCTACTGAGCCACCCAAGTGCCCCTGTCTTTGTGTCTCTTAGGTCATGTCTGTCTCTATCTCCTCCTCCACCAGTCTTCTTCTCTTTTTCCCTCTTCTTCTCCACCTCTCTGCTTTTCTGTGTGTCTCTCTCATTCTGTTTTTCTCCTTCAGTTAATGTCAATTAGGAAAGCAGTGAGACTGTGCTTCTTTGATGATTATAAATGTGTGTCCCTTGACAAACGGTCTCTCGTGTTTGAAACTGATCTTGACCTAAACCCTTTTTTATTCACAGATGCTCCTTTTGGCCAATATCAAATCACCAAAATTGGGGGGACTTTGGATCACACATTCATTCAACAAACATTCACTGAATGCCTCCTATGTGCACTTACTCTTCCAGGCACCCAGGATATGCAGTGAATGGGAGACCAAAATCTCTGTTTGGGGGGAGTTGACATTTTAGTGGAGGAAGTAGGGGATCAACATAATTAGAGATTATATATGTATGTGTAAAGGGCAGAGAGTATCTTAAATATTTTTAGGCTTGGCGGGCCATACCATCTCTCTCACAACTACCCAATCTGCTGTCGTAACACAAAAGCAGCCACAGGGAAAATACATGAAAGAATGGGCATGGCTGTGTACCAATAAAACCATAATTTACAAACACAAGTGGCTAGGCCATGGGCTGAACTTTGAGGACTCCTGTGTAAGAGGGGAAAGAGAGCTTAAGGAGAAAAATTAATCAGGAGTGTAGCTGTGGATTGTCAAAGTGAGGGGTTGCAGTTCTTCTAATAAACCCTGAAGGAGGTGAGGGGGTTGCCATGTAAGTATGCTAAGGAAAAGAAACTCAGACAGACAGGATAGCCAATGCTAAAGCCCTGGGGCAGGAATGTTCCTGGCATCTATGAGGAGCAGCAAGTTGGGGAGTGAGTGAAGGCAAATGAGGGAGCTGGTGAGGCCAGAGGAGGTGACAGGACCGCATAGGCCAAGAGGCTATGTAATTTATCATCCAAACCGGGACAGTTTTGAGAGCAAATAGGGAAAGGAGGACTCAAAAAATAATTAACAGGCATTGCATGATCTACAGTGGGTATAAACTGGGACATACGACCTCCCTCATGGCTACTGTGGGACCTTGGCTCTTTCACGGTCAAACCCACACCATTTTTATCCAGTATGCTGGGAAATTGGGTGTTCTCCTGAGCTGAGTATTTTTTTTAACATCCTCTATACTTTTTCTGAATGAACCGTGCTCAAAAAAAATAGAGAAAAATAAACCATAAAACAGAAGGCACTTAAGAATTTTACTGGGACTCAGCCATTAATTTGTTTGATGAGTATTTATTGAACGCTTGCTAAGCACCAGGCGCCACGCTAGGCACCGGCAGTGCTGGGATGAATCAGTCTCTCCTTTAAGGCTCTCGTGGGCCAACCATTATAAATATAAAATACTATGTAAGTGCAGTGAAGAGGTGAAGTAGGAAAAAAAAATCTTTCTGTTGCAAGCCAGAAGGACAGTTCTAGCCCCAGCTGGGCCATCCACACCCTGTGCGAGCTGGCGAGTCACATTGCCTTCCTCAGCCTGGTTCCCCCATCCACTGGGTATGGAAACCGTGGGACTCAAGGGGTATTTGTCACTAAAGTGACAGCGGTTGTTTTGCCTGCCTCTTTGTTCCCAGGGAAACAGCCTGATCATTTGGACCTGAGATAAACAGTCTCCTGTCCATGGTCTTACTTTTTTAAAGATTTATTTATTTATTTATTGGGGTGGGGGCGAACAGAGAGAGAGAATCTCAGGAGACTCCTGCTGAGCACAGAGACTGATGCTGGGCTCCATCTCTCGACCCTGAGATCATGACCTGAGCTGAAATCCAGAGTCAGATGCTTAACCAACTGAGCCACCCAGGTGTCCCTGTCCTTGGTATTATTTAAACAACCCACCCCAGGGACCTCAAGATTATGTGCATTCATCATGCCACTAGGGCTTAGTAAGTACCTAGTGTATGCCAGGTGCCATTCTGGGCACTGGGGAGGTGAATTTTAGGGACAAAGACAGTCTATAAACAAGTGAATGTATGAATTGACAAGGTGAATCAGAGAACAAAGCATGCCAGGAAGAGAACGGATGTCTGGCAGTACTGGAGGGACGAGCTAGTCCTTTGGGTCAGGAGGACCAGGAAAGCTTATCTGAGCTGGGCACAATGGAGCTGAAGGCTGAGTGATGAGGAGGATTCAAACACACCAAGATTGAGGGGACTCTGGGCTCCAGGGGACACTGGGCTCCAGGCAGAGGCTCAGAGAACAGAAACAACTAGTGCACTATAATCTTGAACTTTACCTTTTGGTGTACCAATTTCTCCATCAGACATACCAGAGACATTCTTTTTCCCCACCTGTCTCATGAGATCCACAGAAGGATCAATGAGAAAGTGGCATTTGAAAAAGCCCTGAAGGAGATGAAGGAGCAAACCAGAAGATATCAGGGTGTGTCAGCCAGGAAAACTGTGTGATGCTGCAGTAACAAACATCCCTCCGTGACATTAACAACAAATCTCTTCTTGCTCACACTACGTGTCCAGTGTAGGTTGGCAGTAGGGGAGAGGGGGCTGTACTCACCATTGTCACTTGAGAGCCAGCTAATAAAAGAGCTAGGACATTGCCACTTGCTGTCCCAAACAGAAAGAAAGCCCCAAGGGTGAGCAAGTTTCCATCCTCCTTCTTTTCCCCAAACCCAGACTCGTGCACTTTACCTGAACTGCCAAAGGAGGTCAGACCCAGGACCCAGGGGAGGTTTGGGTCCCCCACATTCTCTGCTATCAGAATAGTCTTGGCAGCTCTAGCCTTTCTTCTTGGGAAACATAGTTCCCATTTTGTTTCCGACCAGACCCCAGGGAAAGCCCACCTCCAAATCAAAAATTGCACCCACCCCTCCCTCGACTTCTTCTCCATGAGGTGTTGGCCGTAGAGCATAGAATTGAATAATTTGGGCTAGACTGGAAGGAGAAGAAGTTCTCTCTCAGTCTCAGGGAGAAAAGCAGACAAGGGAAGTGGGAGAGGGAGGACAGCTTGGGAACTGATGATGTGGGCTGTGTGGGGAACTTGGACCCACCTCTCATTCAGTCATTCCACACATTTATGGAGCACTACTTGCATGCCTGGCATTGTGCTAGGGAATACAGCCATGAACAACAAGAACAAAAAAAGCACAATGTCCTTGCCCCTTGTGGAACTGACATTTCAGCTGGGGAGATGGACAATGAGCAGGAGAAATAGGTAAAGTGTAGAGAGGGTGAAGCTAAGGGAAAAGTTGGAGCAGGAAATGGGATTAGAAGTAAAGGGCCTCTTGGAGAAGGTGGCATTTGAGTAAAGACCTGAAGGAGAGTGAGGGAGGAACCACGTAGGAACCTGGGGGAAGAGCCTTCCAGGCAGGGGAAGCAGCACGTGCAAAGGTCCTGAGGTGGGACTATGCCTAGTGCATCTGAGGAGCTGAAAGGAGTCCATGTGAATGGAGAAGAGTTATCCAGGGGCATTAGGGGGTGGGATGCCCCTGCCATTTAGTAGCTGTATTCATTTTCTGTGGCTGCCATCACATGGAGGCCAGAAGTCAGAGACTAAGATGTCAGTAAGGCTGTGCTCCCTCTGACACTCAGTAGAATCCTTCCTCACCTCATTCTGGCTTCCTCCAGTGGCTGTTGACCCTTGGCGTTCCTTGGCTTCCCTCCACACTCTGCCTCCATAGCCATGTGACCGTCCTCCCCTGCACATGCCGTCTCCCCCTGGTGTTTTCCTCTTCTTTAAAAGGACACCAGTCATATTGGATGAGCCCACCAGCGTGACCTCACCTTAACTTGATGGCAGCTGCAGAGACCTATTTCTAAGTAAAGTCACATTCCCAGGTACCGGGAGAGTGGGGGGACAAAATGCAGCCCAGAATGGACCTTGGGCATGGAACTTTACCTCTCTTTACCCTCTAAGGAGGATGGGAAGAATTGCGTACCACCTTTTGGGGTCTGTGAGAGGATTAACTGAGCTCAGGTAGGCTGAGTGGCTGGCATTGGGTATGTTAGGCTGGACAGCATGTCATGGGCCAGAGGGCTCCTAAGCCAGTTGGAGAGCTGGGTTGGGGGCAGAGTCTGAGACGGAGGGGCTGCCTCAGTTCTGAGGGGCCTCTGCTGTTTCTCCCTGTTCCATCCTGCATCTCTCCCCCCACCCGCTGCTCTGTCCCCATCCCAAACCTTTTTCCTGAGATAGCCCAGACTTTTTCTTGTGTTGGCTGGTGCGGGCTTTCTCTCCCTGGACTATATTTAGCCTAAGAAATAGGCATGAGAAGCCTCAGCTGCTGCAGCACTGGAAAGAAAAAGCACAAACCCAGTCCTGCCTTCTGTCCAGCCCTGTTCTGCTGACTCCATTCTTTCTTCCAGAACCTTCTAGAAGCAAAATATCAGAACTTTGGGTGTTTGTTGGAAGAAGGACATGAACTAGGATCCTTGACATATTACATATTAATCATCCCCAGAACTTGTCTGTGTTGATGATGAAAGTTGGCTTTGTTTGTTAGTTTGCTTTTTTTCCCCATTTTTTTATTGTGGTAAAATACACATGACATAAACTTTACTGTCTTAACCATTTTTAAGTGTCCAGTTCTGTGGCATTAAGTACATTCTCATTGTTGTGCAGCTATCGCCATCACCCATCTCCAGAACTCATTATGTCTTGCAAATAGACTGTGTCTCCACTGAACACTGACTCCCCTCCTCCTCCCCCTCCCCCAGCCCCTGGTGCCCACCATCTACTTCCTGTCTCTGTGACTTTGATTCCTGTAAGGACTGCATCGAAGTAGAATCATACAGCATTTGTCTTTTTTTTTTAAGAATTTATTTATTTGAGAGAAAGAGAGTGCATGAGAGAGCATAATGGGTGGTGGTGGCAGAGGGAGAAGGAGGAGCAGGATCCCCACTGAGCAGGGAGCCTGGTGCAGGGCTCAATCCCAGGACCCTGGTATCATGACCTGAGCTGAAGGCAGATGCTTAACTGATTGAGCCACCCAGGCGCCCCAGCCTTTGTCTTTTTATGACTGGCTTATTTCACTCAGCATAGTGCCCTCAAGATTCATCCACATTGTGCCATGGGTCAAAATATTCTTCCTTTTTAAGGTAAAGTTGACCCCAAAAATATGTTTAAAAAGTGAAGTAAAATAAGCATACAGAAAACCTACAGATCTTAAGTGAGGAACTTGATGAATTTTCGTAAACTGGACACAGCTGTGTGACCAACACCCAGATCAGGAAACAGAACCTTCTCAGCCCTGAAAGCCCTCTTGGGCCCCCTCCCCACAGGGTGCCACATCAGGACTTCATGCATGGTTGACTAGTTTGCCTGCTTTTGTATTTTGTAGAAATGGAATCTTCCATACATGTTCTTTTCTGTCTGGCTTCCTTTGCTTGACACTAACTAACTCTGTAAGGTGTCATGTGACAAGTGGCTGTCATTCATTGCATGATATTCCATTTATTTATCCTTTCTCTTGTTGATGAGGATTCAGACCATTTCCAGTTTGGGGCTATTAGGAAAATCACCACTCTGAACAGTCTTGTACATGCTCTTCATATTTCTGCTGAGTAACTATCCAGGACTCAGAAGTGGAATTTCTGGGTGGTAGTGCAGATATGTGACTTAATTTTTGTAGAAATTCCAAAAAATTTTGTAGAAATTTTCCAAAGTGGTTGTACCAAATGTTATGGATTTAATTGTGTCCTCCATCCCCCAATTCATATACTGAAGTCCTAACACCAAGTACCAGAAAAATGTGACCTTAACTGAGCATGGGATCATTGTCGAAGATGAGGTCATTAGGGTGGGCCCTAGTCCAATATGACCGACATCTTTAAAAGAGGGGAAAGAATTTGGACAGAGAGACAGATATGCACATAAGGAGAGTGTCATGCAAAGATGAGGGTGAAGATCAGGGTGATGCCTCTATAAGCCAAGGAACTACCAAAGATTGTCAGCAAACCCCCAGATACCAGGGGAGAGGTACAGAATAGATTCAACCTGAGAGCCTCCAAAAGGAACCAACCCAGTTAACACCCTGGTCTCAAACATCTGGCCTCCAAGAACTGTGAGACAATAAATTTCTGTTGTTTTAAGGCCTTTGGTTGTAGCTCTTTGTTACCCCAGGCACAGACCACTCATACACCATATTACCCTCCCATGGGCAACATGTGGGGGGATTCCAGCTCCTTCACAGACTCCCCAACACCTAATAGAATTAGTCTTTCTTATCCTAGTATTTGTGTTTGGTGGCAGCAGGAGCAACATCATATAGGTGTGTGTGTTTAAAGGTGAGCTTTTAAAGCCCCGTTCTGCAGGTGCCCCAAAGCTAAAACCTACTATAAGGCTCCCTCTGCTCCAGCTGCTGACACCAGGGCTTCTCCAGCACAGAGGTTACATCCATGTGCTCTGGACCTCCCACCTCCTGGTTCCAATCCCATGTCTACCACCAACTGACTCTGGGACCTTGGACTGGCACTTTTATCTTTCTGGGCCTCAGTTTCCCCAGTTGTAAAATGAGCATGATGATAGAATAGGGTCATCATAAGGATTAAGTCAGTAACTAAGCTAACATAGCTAATATACTTAGAGCATCTGGCACAAATAAGTATTCCATTAGCACTGGTTTTTATATTTCTCTCTTTCTTTCTCTTTCTGTTCTTGATTTTCATCCCCTCCTCTTAATTCCTTCTTGACACAGCATTCTGCCCTCCAGAGAAGAATATTTGACTTGTATATATTCCCCCTGCCTCTTTGAAAACTGAGCTGGGCACATCTGGGAATTTTTTTGTAGTTCACATTGAGGCTGCAGGGCTTAAAGAAGGGAGACACTTGAGGAAAAGGCTCATAGCCCTGCCATATGCCTTGGTGATTTAACTTGGAAGTCAGACCCTATCTTCATGCACCTCCTCTAAGGGAAGAGTGTGACTGCATCAGGGAGAAGGAGGGAACCAGGGGATCATGTCTACATTTTGCTTGGGCTTTTTTTTTCCCTTCTTTTTTCCTGGAGTTTGATCTGGGAAGTTCTCTTGAGTTTCATGCTGGTTCCTGGGTCCTGTGAGAGCTACATCATTAAGAGGGGACTTTGTCCTTCTAATGGTACCTCTGGGGTTTTCCCCACTAATTGATCCAGTTCCATTTCTCTGTCTGGGCTTCCAGAGCTCCAGGAATCCACTGGCCAAGGACATTTGAGGGCAGATTTCCCCCTTCTCCCACCTGTTGGGTCATACCTGAGTCCCATGAACGCTCACCTGCTTTCCCTCCTCATCTCCCACAGAGCAACGATGCCTCAGGGAACACTTGGAACTGGTTGTACTTCATCCCCCTCATCATCATTGGCTCCTTTTTTATGCTGAACCTCGTGCTGGGTGTGCTGTCAGGGTAAGTCTCTGCTACTCTCCCCATCCCACACGCCCTCACCATCTTCTGACCATAAAGAGACCATCAAACCTTTGTTTTCATTCTCCAGGCATAAAATAGGACTTCCCTTGTCTTGGGTTAGCCAGAAAGTTATTAGCAAGTCAGGTCCAGGAGCACAGGTTGTGCACTACTGAGAGCACCCAGTGAAAGGACTCATGGGGGCTGGAATCCAGCCCAACACTAGCTCACAACACTGTACCCCTGGCATTGAGCAGCCCCCACCCAGAAAAAGGGGAGCTTCTTTCCAATGCAGACCTCTCATTTAGAAGTCTTTCCCAACCCACAACCCACCACACAAGAAACTTCTCTAGAGCTTTACTTTTTACAATTTACATTTTTAAAAAGACAATAGATTGGGTTCCCCCTTCCCATTTTCCAAATATACTGTATATTTCAGTATACAATCAAACATGCATTTTCATGACACATGGTATCCCTTACCCCCAAGATTGAATGTGGGTTTGGAGACTGGGGGGCTTGATCATAAATAGGTTTTATTTTTCTTGTCACAAGAAGTCTGGGGGCTGGAATGGTGGCTCCATGGTGACTTAAGGGACCCCTTACGTCCTAGCTTTCTACTCTGACATCTTTACCAGGCAGAGGCTTTAGTCTCATGGATGCCTCATGGTTTTAAGACAGCTGCCTCACACTGACAAGAGGGCCACCGACGTTCCAAACATGAAGAGGAGGGAGGGAACAGAAAGGGAAAGGATATATATCAGGCTACCACAGAAATCTTCAGTTTATGTCTCATCAGCCTCCCTTAAAAGAGGGCTGAAAATATTCTGCGCCTGAGAGTGCAGAAAATCAGAATAGGGTATGCAGTCAGTGGTGGTTGGCATGGCATGGTTCTGTGGTTTTACTTTTTTCCTCTAGCTGGGTGCAGTTGTTGGATAACGTGGGAAGCTGGCACAAATACCCCCAACCCCTGTGGTGTTCTGATCTCCCAGGAGACCTGATTCCTCTTGTTAAAGTCCACTGGCTGCCCTCCAGGGATTTCTGAACCCCCAAACACACACACACAGACACACGGAATCCCTAAAATCTCAACAACAGCCAGACCCGGCTTTTTCCTGCATCTGCAGGGAGTTTGCCAAAGAAAGGGAGCGGGTGGAGAACCGGCGGGCTTTTCTGAAGCTCAGGAGGCAGCAGCAGATCGAACGAGAGCTCAATGGGTACATGGAGTGGATCTCAAAAGCAGGTGAGGCCCCTTCGTCCCGGGAGCCTCGGAGCACATGGAGAGTCCTGCATGCAGCTCGCGGGTGGGTGAAGGGAGGGCCCTGATGGTGGGAGGAAGAGGACCTGGTTGGATGATCCGCTTCTTAGCAGCAGGCAATCTGGAACAGGGTAGAGAAACTTCCAGGGCGACACCAGGATAGGATGTCATGTAATGGCTGAGGGACTTTTGGTTTACATCCCAACTCTGCCACCTCCTAGTCATGAAGATTGCTTCCCTGTGCTCCAGTTTCCTTAGTTGTTAAATGGAGATATGATAGCGTCTCTCTTGGACGGCTATGGAGTATGCAGTAAGAGCATCCAAGCTAAGCCACCGAGAAAGAGCAGTGCCCAATACAGTGGGCATATGTTTATTGGTTTGGCCCATTCAGCAAACACTTATGTGTCGGGCACTGCTCTAGGCACTGAGGATATGGCAGTGAACAAAAGACCAAATCCCCATCCTCAGGGCTCCTAAATGTTCTACTGAAGGAGACAGAAAATAAACAAGAGCATATACTGTTGAGTGCTCCCCAATTCTGAAGAAAAATAAAGCAGGGTAGGAAGTGGGAAATAGCTGAGGAGGTGACGTTGGAGCAGACCCAAAGGAAGCCATGTGGATATCTAGCGAAGGGGGTCCGGGGCAGAGGGAATAGCAAGTGCAAAGGCCCTGAGGTGGGAGCAGCATTGAGTCATAGCGAGGAAAACAGTGTGGCTGGAGCAGAATATGTGCAGAGGAAAATGGGAGGAAGTGAGGACTGGTGGCTAATGGGCCAAATCAGACAAGACCTTACAGGTCACCGTAAGGAAGCTGGGTTTTATTTTGAGGGAGGTGGAGCTGGTGTTGGCTCTTGCACTGTTGCCGAAGTGAGGCTGGGAATCAGGAAGAACAGAACAGCACATTTCTAACTAGTTGAGTTGCCTCAGTCAGCAAGAGGAGAATGAAGGTGGCTGGGCAGACCCTTCTTCCTGATCCAAGGGAACCCAGCCCAGGAGAGGCCTGCAGGCGCTGGAGCTTAACTGTGTGCTCTTCCTCTTCAGAAGAGGTGATCCTTGCCGAGGATGAAACCGACGGGGAGCAGAGGCATCCCTTTGATGGTAACTGTTCCGAAACTGGCTCAGGGGTGGATCCCAGGGGAGACCATAGCAGCCAGTGCTGGGGCAACAGACTGTTTGGTTCTAAGGGTCCTCCAGGGGATGGATGTTCAGAGCCCAGGTGACTCCAAGAACAAACACAGGATCAGGTCAGGACCAGGAAGATACAGGCATGGTGCGAATCTGCTTCTTTGGGGCACTTGAGGACCTTGGTGTAGGCTTTGTATTTTCTGACCTGCCCTTTCCGCTTGAGCCATGTGCCTCAGTCTTCCTCTTCCATAAAATGGGCCCAAGAGTAATAATATCTACCTCACCAGATTGTTTATGGAGATTGCATTAATGCTTGCAAATAGAATGCCTACAACAGTGCCTGGTTCAGGGTCAGCCCCATCTGTGTTTGGTAAACAGATCAGTAGCCAAGAATCCAGCTTACTATTCAGGACCGTTGTCTCACATGTTAGAAATTTGGCTAGACAGAGCAATGACTTTGGATTAAGCAATACCAAGATTGAGAAGGAAGTAAAGGAGCTGGGGCTTTATCTCAATAGATTACAAAATGGATTTTACAATTTTGGGGGGAGGGGAAGAGATGGACTCACAGGGGTATCTAAATCATTTTGTTGGAAGTATGTGCCTGAATTCACTGTCCCCTGGAGAGCTCATAGGGGAGGAATAGAACCTTAATATTGAGGAAAGGCATCCACAGTCCCATCCTGCCTAGCTGGTGTGCTAAAGGTCAAGGGTGTCCTGCTTTCTTTGGAGTCCCTGTATTGTCTAATCTCAGGCACCCCAAAGGGGAAGGGTGGCTGAGAGCCCAAACTTAGACTGATTAGGACTTGATTCTCATCTTTACGCCTGGGACAAAGTCATGTAACAGCCCTGAGCCTTGGTCTCCACTTTTGTAAAATGGGTGTACTATCACTTCCCACCAACCCGGATGGCCATGAGGATTAATTAACCCAAGAACGCATAGCAAGTCCCTGGCACCAAGAACCCAAAGACACTGAGATATGGCTCTTATCTCAAAAAGGGTAACGTCTTTTTCTCTTGCCATGTTTCCATTGTTGGAGCTCTGCGGAGAGCCACCATAAAGAAGAGCAAGACAGACCTGCTCAACCCTGAGGAGGCTGAGGATCAGCTAGCCGACATTGCCTCTGTGGGTGAGTCCCTCCTGCCTCAGCCTGGCGCTCAGCTCTCATTGATCGCAGGAGAGAGCGGAGCTAAAGGCCTGGGAACCACGTTCTCTCAATTTGGGTCCCTACTCTGCCCCTTTCGGCCTATGTGTCCTGGGGCAGATGACATGATGATGGGAATAACAGCAGTGCCTATTTCCTAATCCTGCTGCGAAAACTTAAACCAAATAACCCACATTAAGCATTTAGAAGGGTGCTTGTCAGAGAATAAGCTCCCAGTCATGATACTAGGTTTCATTAGTATTCATCAAGGAGCTGCTGTTATTAGGTGCCAGTTATGAACAAGACAGGAATCAAATCCCTACCCACGTGCAGCTTGCAAGAGCAGGACATGGATGTTGAACAGATAATTACCAAAATAAACCTATCATGGTAATGGCACTGCAGAGTAGATGCCCTGGATTTGGCCTGCTCTGGAAGAGTCGGGTATGATCATGGAAGCCTTCTCAGAGGAGGTGACACTGAAGCTGAGAACTGAAGGATGAGTAGGAGTTCGCCATGGCAGTGAAAACAGAGAGAACGATGGGGAAGGCTGTACTATGTCTGTTGCTGTTTGTTATCGCATAGGGCAGCGTTTGAGGGGGAGGAGACATTTACCCTTCCCCTGCTCTCCCCTCCTGACTAAGACTGTGTTGCTTTTGACCTTCTCCAAGGAGAATATATTATTTCTTGAAATGCGTTTTTAAACATTCCGGTAATGAAAGTGGGAGAGCATCCGGCCAGGGAAATAACGCATGACTCTGAGGGGAGAAGTCATTTAAACTGTATGGTGGGAGGAAGGAAGAATGGAGGAGAGAGGGAGAGGGAAAGGGGGGAGAGAAGAGGAGGAAGGAAAAGAGAGACAGAAGGAAAAACTAGAGGCAGAGAAACAGGAAGGTGAGGGGAGACTGTGTGGCTCATTCAGTAAAGTATGCATCTCTTGATGTCAAGGTCGTGAGTTCCAGCCCCACTTGGGTGCAGAGATGACTTAAAAATAAAATCTTCTGGGGCACCTGGATGACTCAGTTGGCTAAGTGTCCAACTCTTGATTTCAACCCAGGTCATGATCTTAGGGTCCTAAGATGGAGCCCCACATCAGGCTCCGTGCTGAGCATGGAGCCTATTTAAGATTCTCTCTCTCTCCCTCTCCCTCTTCACCCCCCCGGCAAAAAACCAGAAGGAATGAAGGGGAGAAGGGAATTTAACAAATACACATAGTTCTAGTTCACAGGTATTAACTATTCTATACTCTGCTGTTTTCACTCCATCCTAGTTTTTGACCTGAATGCTAATTCTGACATCATTCCCACTCCAGTCCCATACTCCGTAAGGGTGGCTACTGCAGTTTGCTTGGCCATGGCTCTATCATATGGTGTTGGAGTTGTTTCCAATTTTTGCCCCAACGAGAAGCACTGCTGTGAACATTAATGTACAATTACTCCCCCACCCTTTGGGCGTGTTTCCTTGGGGATAATTACAGGATCAAAGATATTAACAGCTTTTCAACTCATTATTCACAAAGCCATTCTGAGTTTCCAAAGCACCGAACCCATTTATAAACCTGCCAAGTACACATACGATCACGGATCCCCCACCCCAGTCACCGATATTTCCCGTTTAATTTCCTTTCCCAGTGAAGTAGGTCTGTAATGATACCTTAAAGCTTGTTTTAATTTGCATTTTTAATTTCTAGCCAAAATACTCTTTTCCTTGTAATGATGAACTAGTCCTATTTCAACCTGTAGACTATATCTGTTTCCCTCCTTCCAGCAAGTTCAAGAACGGGAGCACTCCGTCAATGCTCTGTGTGTTTGATGGGTTCTGTCTGGCCCACACATTTTGCCACTTAGGTTGCTTCCACTTTTTTTTAATGTTTTGTTGTATTTTGATAGGCAAACATATTTTGTTCATACCACATGTTTTAAATGCCAGGCACTGAAAAAAAATTGGCATACTCAAGTCAGGATCTCCCCTATGAATAAGATTAGGTACCCGCTCTAAATTGATGGAGAAATTATTTTCATCAGTCTTCCTAGAAAAGAGGAAAAAGTGATACTACCCAGTGTTGACAAGGATGTGGGGGAATGAGCATTGTCGTATGCTGTTGGCAGGAGTGTAATGTGCAGTGTTTCCAATATATGGTTTGGTATTATTTAGTTATAGATGTTTATATTCTTTGACCTAGCATTTCCACTTCAAAAACATTTCGTCCATGTGTGCAAAAGGCCTATGCCTCTTCTCAACAGCGTTGTTTCTGGTGTTCAAAAAAGTGAAAACCAGGGGTGCCCAGCTGGCTCAGTCAGTAGAGCATGTAGCTCTTGATCTCAGGGTTGTGAGTTTGAGCCCCTCATTGGGTGTAGAGCTTACTTAAAAAAATATTTTTTTAAAAAGTGAAAACCATGGGACGCCTGGGTGGCTCAGTCAGTTAAGCATCTGGCTTCACTCAGGTTGTGATCCTAGGGTTCTGGGATCGAGCTCCACATCGGGCTCCCTGCCCAGTGGGGAATCTGCTTCTCCCTCTCCCTCTGGAGCTCCCCCTTCCTTGTAACTCTCTCCCTCTCAAATAAATAAATAAAATCTTTTTTTAAAAAAAAAGTGAAAACCAGAAAACAACCCACATATCCAGAAATGGGGAGATGACTAAAGAAATCACATTATTTATACATGATGGACTATTACGCAGTCAGGAAAAAGAATGGGGTTTCTACTGGCATGGGAAAATGTTTGAAATTGATTTCTCAGTAAAAAAAGCAAGTAGCACATAAAATTTATGATCCCATTTTAAGAATAATATTAAGTGTAAGAGCTACTTAAAAATGTAGAAACTAGAGGATTACAAGGGATTTTTACTTTCTTTACATTTTTCTGAAACATACAAATTAGTGACAGGCATTACTTTTGAAATGAAAAAAGCAAGTAGATAAATATAAGTTACTTAAAAGCAATAAAGACTAATTAGGAGGAATCTAATGGCTGGCTGTGTGGACTGGGAGGTATTTGGTGGAAAACCAAAGAAAGCTTCATGAAGGAGTTTTTAAACTGGGCTTTGTGCAGAATGGGGTGCATTTATCCGTTTACGAGGGCTGCCATATTACAATAGCACAGACTGGGGGCTTAACAGTAGAAATCTAATTTCTCACAATTCTGGAGGTGAGAAGTCCAAACTAAAATCAAGGTATTGGCAGGGCCATGCTGCCTCTGAAGTCTTCAGGGGAGAATCTGTTTCCTGCCCCGAGTGGCTTCTGGGGGTGTTGGCGATCCTTGGCTTCTGTGTGCATTACTCCAGTCTCTGCCTCTGTCGCCACATGGTCTTCCTGTGCACCTGTGTGGCCCTTCTCTTCTTATAAGGACACCGGTTTTGGAATTTAGGACCCACCCTAATCAAGTGTGACCTCGTTTTAACTTGATTACAACTCCAAAGACCCCTTCCAAGTAAGGTCGTGTTCACGAGTACTGGGTGTTAGGAGTTCAGCACATCTCTCTGAGAGACACAGTCCAACCCACAACTTAGGCAGGACGTATTTCCATTTACAGAGAATTTTAAGGACCTATAAATTACCCAGATCCCCAGATCAAACCGTGGTGGTGACAGACTGCTGTCCTCACCAAAGAAATTCTAGACTGCTACTGGCCACCTGTAGCTCTTGATCCCTTGAGTACAGCTGGTGTGAACCAAGATGTGCTTCATTCTAATACATCAGATTTGGAAGTCCTAGTACCAAAAAAACAGTGTAAACTATCTCTTTAACATATATCTATATTGATGCTATGTTGAAATGATAATATTTTGGAACTATTGGGTTTTATAAAATCTCTTATTAAAATATTTTTAAGATCTAAAGAGAGATTGCCTGCAATTATAATTCCAGACCGCAGAGAAAAATCAGAGATAAGGATGGGTCAAAGTGGATTGTGAAATACAACGCCAATGACAATACAGAGCTAATACGGGCCTAGCATGTAGTAGGTGTTCAGTTAACATTTGCTTCTCTCTCCCTTCCCCATGAGTGCTGTGACTGAGGGATGTGTGTCCAGACCAGTGATCAGGAAAGACTTGCTCCATAAATTGGCATGTGAGCTGGATCTTCATTGTAGCTCTTGGGGTTATAGTAGAAGATTATCATGGCCAGTAAGCGTAATGTGCCAGCATAATATGCCAGCATCATGCTAGGGTGTAGCTGTGAGCTCACAGCCCTGTGAGGTGGGAAGTGTGGTTGTCCCCAGTTTACAGATGGAGACGCTGGAGCCCCAAGATGCAAGGTGACATACCCAAGGTCATTTGGTTGTTGTGATAGAACCAGCTTTTCAGGGTGGCTCCACCAAACATAGGGATGGGGAGCCTCCTACCCAGTGACTGAGCTCTACCCCAACTCTCTCTCTCCCGCTCTCCCTTCTTCTCCCCACGGAACATCCCAACCTGACCTGAGACCTTCGAGAGTCTCATTCCTCTCTGCCATGCCCTGTGGTTGCTTGAGGGTCTGGGCACATTTCTGGGAGCTGCAGAGACTGGGGCCAGAAATGCCCCAAGCAGGAAAGGCCTTGAGAAGCCACCCTGGGGTTCTCAATGCCTGTGAGGTCAGGCAGGTGATGGACATGAGAAGGGTCCAGCCACCAGGCCTGGCCAGCTGCTGTTGAGTAGAATTTTGTGACTAGGAAGGAAGTGGCATCCTGCGAGATGTCTGCTGTGTCCCGTGCCTGGCTGGTGGGATGGGGTTGAGGCACAAGCTGGATGGACGAATGAGTAACTGGACACATCAGCTAATGGATACATGAGTCAATTAACAAGTTAGTGAATAGAGGAAGGAGTGAATGAGCCAAAGAACAATAAACAAACAAATGAGTGCAATTGAAGGTTTTCAAGAAGAGATCATTTAGAAGATAAAATCAGTTCATCTAAAACTGAGCTCCGAACCTCCCCACAAACCATCCACACTCATTGGATGGCAGCTCTGGCCCTCCAGGAGCTCAGAACCAAACCCTTGGCTCCTCCCTCTCTCTCACATCCACACTTGATCCAGCAGCGGGTGTTGACATCTCCCTTAAGTAATACATCCCTAATCTTCCCACTCTTCTGCTTTCTCTGCCACTGTGGAGCCAAGTGGTGTCATTGCTGGTCTGGACCAGTGCTGTCACCTCCTCTCTGTTCCTGCCCTGGCCTTCCCCAATCTGTTCCCCCCATGGCTGCCCAGGGGCACTTGTGAGCACCTGAGTCAGGTCCCGTCCCTCCTTTGCTCAAACCTCCATGGTCCTCATCTCATTCAGAGCAAAAGCCCAAGTTCTCCCCTAGCCCATAAAGCCCTGCTTGTTCCACACTGTCCCCTCCCTGTCCTCACCAACTCCTTCGCTCCTCCTCAGCCACTCCTCTCCAACCATACTGGTTTCTAGAGTCCATTCCCCAATTATGCCAGGCAGCCATATTTCTGCCTCAAGACCTGTCATCTCTTCCTACAATACTGAGATGACTTAGGTCAACACCTTTACCTTGACCACTTGACTTAATATGCCAGCTTGCTCCATGGCCCCTCCTGGGGCTCCCCATCCCCTTACACTACTGTTTCTTTTTCCCCAAAGTATTTTGTAACTTCCATAACACTATTAATTTACTTTTTATTGTATTTGCTGTTTCTCTCCCCAAATGGAGATTTGGCCCAGGAAGGCAAGGCTCTGTCTGTTAACTAATGTATCTTGAACACCTAGAATAGAGTCTGGCACCTAGTAGATGTTCCACAAATAAAAGTATATGCAGGCAGATTCCTTGGTGGCTCATTCCTCGGTGATCATACCTAAACTGAAGTGTCCATGGAAACTAGGGTCCTATTCACACCTCTTCCTGGCGGCTTCCCAAGCATGCAGCTCTGCTGCTTGCCTCTGCACCCAGGGTCCTGAGCTCCTTTCTCAACTCCCCTGTGGCATGGCCCCCAGAATCATCAGATATAGCCAGGAGAGGGAGACACAGAAAGTTGATTCCATCAGTGAAAAGCCATCTGCCTCCCCACTGACATCCAGAGCTCTCATTGGTTATTTTCGCCTTCTTGTAAGCTCCATCTCTGGAAAGCTAAGCCCTGGGTCATGATGGTTCCCTCGGGCCAGAGGGCTCACCGGGGAGGCTAATGGATCCCCTGGCCAGAGTCCGTGCCTGGGCCACACATCAGTTAATTTCCTCCACAGGAACACCCTGACATTCTCCATCCTTTCCTTGGCAGGGTCTCCCTTTGCCCGAGCCAGCATTAAAAGTGCCAAGCTGGAGAACTCGACTTTTTTTCACAAAAAGGAGAGGAGGATGCGTTTCTACATCCGCCGCATGGTCAAAACTCAGGCCTTCTACTGGACTGTGCTCAGTCTGGTAGCCCTCAACACGCTCTGTGTTGCTATTGTTCACTACAACCAGCCCGAGTGGCTCTCTGACTTCCTCTGTGAGTACCACCCTGCCCTGCCCCCACCTGCTCCCCAATCCCTTCCTCACACCTTTTTCCCTTCTCCTCCTCTGGTGATGTGTGTTCCTTCCATGGCTCATGTTAAATCTGTTCTTTCATATGGACATGTCTGTAACTGCTCCCACAACATCAGAACCCAACTTCTTTGGGCCTGGGGGCTGGAAGCTGGAATTTAGGCCACCAGATACTACTGTGACACTTTTTGAAAAGAGAAGCATAAGGGCGCTGGTGAAAGGGGCATTGGAAAAGAGACAGAAAAGGGTAGAGACCACAGGACAGCCAGACTGAGACAGAAACACACATCTAATTAATAGGTGTATTTCTGAGAACGTTAAAATAAGTAATTTGTGGTTAAGAGATGGGGATGCTTTAGGGACAAAGAGTGGCCCTTATGTTGTCCCCATTTTCTCTGCTCATTTCTGACAATCCCGGCTTCTTTCCTCTTCTTTCAGACCTTCTTGCTTTTCCTCCCTTTCCTCTCTTGCCCTTTTTGACTTCCTTCAACCTGGAATTCATTTCTAGAAGATCTCCAACAAGTGTGAGGACATCTTGGTCCCTCAGTGGGTACCAGGACCCCTAAGGAAGGCTTTGCCCCTTTGGGCCTATTCCCAGATTCCAGGAGTTAGCATAAGACATTATCAAAGGTGATGCCCAGGTGGGGGTGAGGAGAAACAGTGAAAGGTAGGGAACTTCTGACTAGGATTTAAAAAACAAAGAGCTCTGAGGAATCAACAAGAGTAGTGTCTGGGCAGTGAGGAAATCAAGTCCATGCCCTGGCTCTGGTTTGTGGTCCCCAAGTGAAGATTTCCCTAAACCTCTGCCTGCTGGTTGCACTCCTCCCACATGTGCTGGTTTGTCTAACTTAGGTCTGTGGCTTCTTTCCCCTTCTGACCTGGTTTGGGTATGACCCAGGCAGCCATTGGAGGTAGTCAAGTCTTCAACCTAGAGAGGCCTGGAAGCCTGGTCCAGGTCAATATTTCCTTGTAACCTTCCTTGTTCTCAGTCACATTTGTCGACCCCTCAGGACACCCCCCAGGGACCAGCTCTCCTTCTGAGAGTCCTGACCTAGTTCCAACCTTAGTAATTGCTTTGGTCTCCCTGGAGTCTTACAAATGAGGACTCTTTACTTCTTGTCTTAACCTCCTCAGTAGTCTATTTTTAATTTCCCATATTCTCCACACTAATCACTTTGCTCTCTCTGTCCTGGTTCAGGAATGAGGGGTTGGGACTTCCTGCCCTGGGCCTCTGTGTCTGTAAAGGTCCTTTAATGATCCCCTGTTGAGAAAACTGAGACACAGAGAGGCTAAGTAACTTGCCCAGGGTCACACAGCTAGTAAGTGACAAAGCCAGGACTTGAACCTAGAATCAAGCTTGTCTGCTGACAGATCCCTTCCTTGGTCACCAGGTGACCTGGATTCTCAATGTCTGCACTGCTCCTAACTCATCATGTGACCCTGGACAAGTCACTCCCATGAGTCAAAAGCATCTTCATTTATAAAGCACTCTTTTATTTTATTTCCCACTAAGAAATAAAGCAGTGCTACCATCTTAAACTGGGACATGTCAATTTTCAGATATACCCCAAATTCACAGATGTCAAACTGAACGAAAGTGTTTGTCTTGGAATCAGTGAAGTGTGGTGGTTTCTTGGGGTCTCAAATTTCTCATCTGGAAATTGAAGTTGACGGCCCTGAAAGTTCTTCCAGACCCACCAGTGCTATAGACAATTCTCTCAGGTCTTGTGCATTGCCAGCTATCAGGTTTCCATGGTAACTGGGAAGCAAGCATCTCAAAAACTCTTAAGTACTCCCAGAGTTGTTTCTGGTGGTTCTTAGAATACACCAGATGTTATAGACAGATTTCCCTTGCTGCTATTTTGGCCTGATGATCCTGGAGACCCTAATTTCCTTCAGATCCTAGTTGCTCCCTGGAGTGCAAAAAACTAAGGGAAATTTTCAATCAGGAATGAGTGTGAGGACCTTGACAAACCATCTCTTAAAAGAATGATATAATAAACACCCTTGACTTTCGAGAATTAGTTATGTGACCAAAATTGACATTCTTATAAGTTTGGCTCCTCCGTCTTCCTTTCTATATGTTCGCTTCCCCTCAGACACCCACCGTATCTCCCCTTCCCATCCACTGGGTGAGTATCCATACCCTTCCTGATAACTCATCTTCCCACCCCACCAAGAAAGCTCTCTGAGAAAGGGTCCTGAAACTAGCCATGTCTTCGCTGGAGCAAACAAATACCCTTACGTTACTTCTCCCCAGGGCATTTACACCATTATGCTTTCTCAACAAAGAACAAGAGTGCTTTATCTTGTTCAAGACTTTTAGACATCAGCAAGACAGGATTTTGCCGGGGGACCTCAGATAGGTTTTCCAAGTTGGGAGTAAAGCTGTACCTTAAATGGGTTGCCCCTGAATTTCCAGCTAAGTCCCTGACACAAGGATTACTAAAAGGACACCATTATGATTTCTATTTCTATTTTTCCTTTCAAGCTCAGGCATATAAATTGGATTAATCATCATCCTTAGATTGTGACACATTGGTATCCTGGGCCCATTGTTATTTTGTTAGTGAGCCAGTTAGTTTGTTAGTTCATTAGTTTTAAAAACATGGTAAGCACCCAGGAACCCACCAGCCAGCACAAAACCTAGGTCCTTAGCCGTGTCCCACGTCCAGCTCTTCTCACTGAACCAGGGCAAAAACTATAAGGTGTAAAGCCACAGAACTTTTCCTCACTCCTTTTTAAGATTGGTGGGTTGGAGAATGGGGGGCAATTCTTGTTCTTCCCTTTTAACAGAGGAGAAATTAAGGCCCATGGAAAGGAAGCCTTGCATAATCTTTGGCTGAGGTCAACAACGACTGTCCTCTCTCCCTGCCTCCCAGGCCAGAGCAAGACGGAATAGCTATTAACAGGAAAGTCAGAGCCACATGGAACCACCCCCATCCCACAAAACTAACCTCCTCTCCATTTCCCTCCCTCTCCCTTCTAGACTATGCAGAATTCATTTTCTTAGGACTCTTTATGTCCGAAATGTTTATAAAAATGTACGGGCTTGGGACGCGGCCTTACTTCCACTCTTCCTTCAACTGCTTTGACTGTGGGGTAAGTGCTCTCTGGTTGGTAAGGAGTTCATTTCTCCCGTTCTTGCCTAGCATGGCTGAGGCCTGGGGACATCAGAAAGGGAGCGATAGGGGTCACCCCTGGATGCGAGGGACACAGCTGAATACGGAAGGAATGAGAGGACAATCCCGAATATTGGTGGGGATACAGAGTTCCCAAGACATTTAGCCAACTACCAGTGGGTGGGAAGCATGCAGACCTTCCTTTGCAGGGGAGATTTGGCGATTCTAGGGCTTCACGCAAGAGCAACTCACAAGAATGACCTGAGTGCCTTTCTTTGTAATAGTCCCGAACTGAACGACCCAACATCCCTTTGCAGTAGCATGGATAAATAAATAAGTTGTGACATAGCCATATAATGGAATTCTCCACAGTGATGAGAGGCAACCAGCAACAGCCCCACCCAACAACTGGATGAATTTCACCTGCATATTATTGCACGAAAGGAGGCAGACCCTAACAAAAATCAGTCCGTACAGCATGTTTCTGCTCACGGGAGTTCAAATGGATAAAATTAAACTGTATTGGCTAGGGATGATGCTTGAAAATTTTAAAAAGGCAAGAACCTCGAAAACATTATGCTAAGTGAAAGAAGCCAGACCCAGAAGGTCACATACTGCATAATTCCATTTAAATGAAATGTCCAGAACAGGCAGATCCATAGAGACCGGAAGCAGATTAGTGGTTACTGGGGCGGTGGAGGGATGGGGGCAGTGCTCATGGGGTCGGGCTCTCTTTTGGGGGTGATGAAAATATTTTGGAACTGGAGAGAGGTGAAGTTCACACAACACTGTGGATGTGCTAAATGCCACCAAGTTGTGTGCTTCAAATGGTGAGTTTGTCTTATGTGAATTTCACGTCAATTTTTTAAAGATGCTAGGAAATGGTTATTACAAAAGTCAGGATGGTGGTTATCTCTAGGGGTCCCTCGAGGCTTCTGGGGTGTTGATGTGTCCTATTTCTTGATGGAGACAGCACTTACATGGATCTTCACTTTGCAGTTATGCGTTTCAGGAATTCTTTGCTCTGCGTGACCTATTAATCAACTTTAAGAAAGGGATGAGAGGAGTCTGAGACCCTCCCCCTGTTCCATCTGGGGGCAGTTTAGTTGGATTCCTGCAAGCTTTAGGGCCCGGGCATGTTTTCAAGGTCCCTGGACACAAGACCAGGTTCTCTGTTCTAGGTTATCATCGGGAGCATCTTCGAGGTCATCTGGGCCGTCATAAAACCCGGCACATCCTTTGGAATCAGTGTGTTACGAGCCCTCAGGTTATTGCGTATTTTCAAAGTCACAAAGTAAGTCCTCGTAGTTACCTGGCATCCCAGCAGGGGTGGGGATGGGGACCAGGGTGGAGCGCCCTCTGGCCCGCTGGGAAGTGGGCTCAGCTGGCCTGGCCTGACAGCCCCTTCCCCACCCGGCCGCTGTTGGCAGGTACTGGGCATCTCTCAGGAACCTGGTCGTCTCTCTTCTCAACTCCATGAAATCTATCATCAGCCTGTTGTTCCTCCTTTTCCTGTTCATCGTTGTCTTCGCCCTTTTGGGAATGCAACTCTTCGGCGGCCAGTAAGTGCTCAGCAGATTCCCCAACTTCTGCTTGCCTCGGGTCGCTTTCCCCCAGACCCAGGTCCGAAGCGTCCAGAGACCCAGGCTCACTCCGTCCTTCAGACCACCCTCCTCATGGCCCAGATGCCCGGGGTACTCACCCAGATGGGCAGGGCCCTGGGTACCAGTCAAGGGGGGTCTTTCTGGGGAACAGAGATGCTGGAGATGTTGCCCCGGAGACAGGATGCTGAGTCAAGCCCTCAGAGCACCCAGGGCAGGGCCAATTTGAAATGCCTGTGTCCTCCCTGCAGGTTTAATTTTGATGAGGGGACTCCTCCTACCAACTTCGACACTTTTCCAGCAGCAATAATGACGGTGTTTCAGGTACGGTCTTCACCTGGCCCCTTGGTGTCAAAGCTTAACACTCCCATTCAGTGTATGAGGGGCTTCCTTAAATCCCTCTTTCTCTGCTTTGCCTTGCCCCTCTGTTTTAAAATACAGGTTTTATAGTTAATTCAGGTATGGCGAGGCCAACAGATCAGTAGACAGCTGCCACTGGAAAGACAGTCTGTTATACTCGAGAGCCCAAGAGAGGGAGTACATGCTTGCCATGCAGGCCACACAGGAAGCACCAGGGTGGGTCAGGAGGCCGAGGGAAGGGAAACACGAGCACAGGGCTTTGACTCCGGACTTCTGCAGGAAGGATCCTCGAGGCAGGCTAAGCGGATTCATAATTGGCCAGTTTGAATGATCTCAGTGGGTTCTGGGAGTCGGAGCTATCTTGGGTTGGCTGGTACCTGCCCTGAGTGCCTAGGGCAGGGGAGTGTAGGAGCCCTTAGAGGAGGCGCTTAGGAATACAGGCTCTAGATTGGTGGTTTGCATGTGAAAAGCGTGCTCCCAAGCAAGTTGATTACTATTTGTAGGAATTAGCTAGCCCTAACTCCCTCCAGGGTGAGCAAGCCCCACCCCCCCCCATGTCAAAGCATCAGAATAGAGAAAGTAAAAGGTTGCTATACACACACACCCTCCCAGATTGGAAGACACCCTGATCGCACATTCTAAGGCAAATAGACCTTTGGGTGGTCTCCCCAAATTGACTTCTGCACCTATGTAGACAGATGCCCTGAGGTGTGGGACTGACGTAGCTGGGGCCACCAGAGCCTTTCTGGTAGCTTCTGTCTCTGGGATGAGGGCGACAAGGGAGTATATAGAAAGTATGACTTCACTCTCTTCCTCTCCTGGGAGGGTGATTTCTAAATGAGACCCCCTAGACAGGGGTCGGAAAGGGAAACCATCCCTGAAGTTCTGAGCCCCCACATACGTGATCGTTAATGGTCGTAATCACCATCCATATATCTGTAGTACAGGGCTTCTTGTCCAAGAGAGATTCCGTCCCCCAGGGACACTTGGAAGTTCTGGAAGCGTCACTGGGTGTCACAGCTCTGGGGGAGGCGTGCTGCAGGCCTCTGGTGGGTGGAGGTCAGGGCTGTGGCTCAGCCGCCCACAACGCACACAGGATAGCCCACCACAGAGTGACCCAGCCCCAAATGTCAGCGGCGCCGAGGCTGAGAAACCTGCATTAACGGATTGACATTTTTGGAGTTCTCTCACATTTACTTTATCCTTGTGAAAATATTACAAAGGAGGGAAGCTGGATATTTTTTTTTCAGTCAGCACGCCTGTCCCCTCAGTGCATCCCATAAGCATCGGGGTAACTTATATTTGTCAGCACCTGCTTCCCTGTACCTGATGCGTCCTCTGGTCACTGGCTCCCGCCCTGCCCCCAGTCCCAGCAGTCCAGAAGGACCAGTGAATATGTGGCTTAAGCGACAGAGCTCAGGAGGCTGGAAATCCATGACCAGGGTGCTCGCAGTGTCTGTTCCTGGGTAGGACTCTTCCCGGTTTGTGGATGGCCACAGAGAGAGACAGACCACGTTCTCTGGTGTCTATTCTTAGGAAGAAAGGCGCCCATCCCATCCCGAGAGACCACCAGCATGTGACCTCATTTACCCCATCCCCAAATACTACCCCACAAGGGTTGAGAGCTTCAAGCATTGAATGTAGGGGGCACAACTCCCATCGGTAGCAAATCCCCTATTGCACCAGTTAAGACAGAGTTGCAGAAAGATTTGTGGCTCCCCCAGGGTCACCCTTTCCTAGAAGCCAGGCAGAGGGCCCCTCAGAGCAGGGATGGCCCTTCCCACTCACAAACAGGTGAGACACCCCTCCACCCCCACCCACCGAGACAAGAGTCCGGGAAGAGCCCCCGTGCACAGGTTCCAGCCCCACAGCTGCGTCTCCGCGGGGCCCGTGGCTGAGAGGGGTTGGCTGTGTGTCTCTCCGTCCCCTTTCAGATCCTGACGGGCGAAGACTGGAACGAGGTCATGTATGACGGTATCAAGTCTCAGGGGGGCGTCCAGGGCGGCATGGTGTTCTCCATCTACTTCATCGTGCTGACGCTCTTCGGAAACTGTATCCTCCACGGGGGAGGGGGCGCAGGCCTGGGCGGCTGGTGGAGCAGATGGGGGTGGAGGGGCTGGGGCGGGGGTCCGGGAAGCCCCAGTAGCCAGGGTCCAAGTGGTGGTGCTTTCCCTGACTCCAGCGCCTGCAGACACCCTCCTGAACGTGTTCTTAGCCATCGCGGTGGATAATTTGGCCAACGCCCAGGAGCTCACCAAGGTGGAGTTGGTGGGAGAATGTTTCTCCCTATGGCAAAATTACCACCCACTTGGGGCAGATCAGGACCGGGCTGGCCGTAGGGGGTGCGGACAGGGTTAGAGCTTTTGCCCTGGATGCACCAGGCCAAGGAGGAGGCCCCCCCCATCCCCGAAATAGACTGTCCCTCACCGAGCGGATTCCACAGCAGAGGAGGTGGAAGGCGGTAAGGCAGCGGGCCTGCCACAGGAAACAGATGGCAGACCGGAGTGCCCATTATAGGGAGTGGGCAGCATCAAGGGACTTCCAAGGAATGGTGTAGCCCCCAGGCTAGCAGGCACTGTCACCACCCTGGAGCTGAAGGATGGGACAGATGGACTCTAATCTGCACAGGGACCTGAGGCTCAATGCCTGGCCCCAGGAGCTTGGGAGCTGGCCGGACTTCGCCTCCAAGTGACCACAGTAAAGAATTAATTGATGCTCACGGTGCCAGGCATTGCTGCCACCTCCCTTTTGCAGAAGGGGAAACTGAGGCTCAGAAAGGCAAAGTCACTGGCCCCAGAAGGTAGGATAATAGCAACTACTATTTATAGCATCACACAGTGCATGTCAGGCACTCAGCCCGGTTCTTGCTATACAGCAAGTGCTCAATAAAGGAAGCCTGTGTTAGTCACTAGGCACCACCTGGCCCTAGAGCTTTCACTGGACAGAGCTGGTAAAAGGAAGGCTGGAAACCCAGACCTGGCAAGCTCCAGAACCGGAGTTCTGGCTTTCACCAGAGCCCCAGCTGAGCAGGAAAAGATACAAAGGAACAACCACAGTGAAAGAGATGGGGACTTACTGTGCTCCCCATTTCACAGATGGGAGAGCTGAGGTCCAGAGAGGTTAAGTGACCTTGCCACCTAACTGGGAGCTGAGAGAGCAGAGATGTGATCCTCCCGTGAAGCAGAAATGGAAGAAGAGCAGAGGAAAATGAAGTCAGGAGATAATTTGGGGAGAGGGGGCTGAGAACAATTCACGTGAGGAGAAGCCCTGTTATCACTCCTGTCAGTGACGTTGAATTACCCAGGCAAAACTTGCTGGCAGATGCCCCTTCGAGCAGCCTTGGACTCCCTGGGACTCGGGAGGAGGCAACATCGCTTTCGGTCACACAGCTCACCCCCGTGGGATAGCGCGCGAGCAGGGCTGTGAGGAATGGTTATACAGGTTGTGCATTGTGCAAAGGAAGCCGGGCACATTTTTTTTGCAATTTGAGAGGAGGGCGTTGGGGAACAGCCCCGTCCCTCTAAGAGAACATGTGCAGAGCCTTCCTGCCGGCCCAGGAGGGCCAGGCCTAGGGCATCCCTCCGCTTCATGGCCCCATCTCCCGAGCCTCGAGGTGTTGAACCGAATTGAGTGGACGCTGCCAAACCCTCCATCTGCTGGCCCTGGCAGGAGGGAGAGAGAGTTTCCCGCGCCCCGCTCCGACTGGAGGGAAGCGGAAGTCTCTGCTACCCCAAGCACACGGCCCCGGACTGGGCACCATGGAGCTGGCTGGCTCAGGGGGCTGATCCAGCCTTGTGCTCATCCAAGTTCCAGGAGCCCATCCTCAGAGGTTGTCACCGGGGAGGGGGTGCGTCAGGAGGCTGGGAGCAGGGGATCAAGAGACGCAAGATCGTCTGGGAAGGATGGACATTCTTCTCCAGACCCACACTGTTTCCTTCGTTTATTCTACAAGCATTTCTTGGGCATTTCATACGAAGCCCCATTTCATGCTAAGCCCCTGGGTGTTTTTATCTCACTGAATCTTCATAGACCCCCAAGAAGCAAGTTCTTTGAGCCCTACTTTATGGACTATGTCATTCATCCAAAAACATTTATCGAGCACCTACTATGAGCATGGCCCGTTCTAGGAGCCAAAGACATGGCAGTGAACAGAAGAGGCAGAAATCCCTGTCCCCGTGGGGCTGACATTGCACCGGGAGAGAGAGACGAGAAATAAATTTGTCAGATGGGGAGAAGTACTGAGGCGATGAGTAAGGGAGGGAAAGTCGGGGAGAGTGGAAATTTTAGGTGAGGATGGTGAGGCCCCAAGATGTGAGGCGACTCGCCTGACATCAACAGTAAGCGGAGGAGCTGGGATCTGAAGCCAGGTGGGTCTAGAACCTGTCCTCTGTGCCACGTGCGCTGCCGCTTAAACTTGACCCGTGCTTGATCCTCACCCGGACGCTTGTTGAATACGCAGATTCCAGGGCCGGGCCCGGGCTCTCCCAGGAGCCTGGGAGTCTGCATGTGCAGTGACACTAAGGCAGGTGGTCCAGGGGCTGGGCTGTGAGCAATGCTGGATGAGGTGCCAAGGAGGAAGGGAGGCCTTATGAGAAGGGGTGGCCGGCCGGGTCCTGATCTGACCACTTCCCAGGTGGTAAGGTTGCTGCTTGCCCCAGCGATCCCTGCTCAGGGGGACAGGTGCCCTGCCGAAGCATGACTCTTCTTTTGGGTGGGTTCACCTCTGGCCATTTCTTTCTCGTTGCTTTTTCTTTGCTTTTTCTTTGTTGGCTTTTCTGTTTTACAAATGAGGCCCTGCATGAAGGCTGAAGAAGGATTTAAAGCCCCAAAACATCTTTCTCTGTATGTATTTTTAAAACATCTTCCCCCATCCTCCTCCTCTCTGAACCTACCGGGCTGAGAACATAAGCTCCTCTCTGACTCCCCTTCTGGAAGCTGTTGGCAGTGCACGGGATGGGCCATGGGGCTCCAGGGTTTGGGGGGGGGGTGTTTCTGCACGTGGGGGCTAGTCAGTGTTTTTGAAAAGTCTTGGTCCAGAGAGCACAACCCAGAAGGTAAAGGGAGAGGAAAGTCTGTCTTAATTTCTGGGTCACTGAGACAGGGCTTAGAGAAATCAACGTTGTGGGAAAGGAAGGGAGTCTTTTTTCCTTTTGTTTTCTTCCGGCTCTGTGCCAAAATAGGGTTAATAACGAGCTGGATATCGAGGCTGCACATCAAGGGGTAGCAGTGCCCTTGACCGACATTGGGCATCTGTTCCCATCTGCGGGCCTCGGCTCTGATCGGTCAACACCCAGGCCACACCTGCTTCTAAATAGTGCACGTGTTGCCCCTCAGTAGCAGTAGGATCAGAGGGGAGGCCCCAAGGCCTAGTTCCTGTTTTGTGAACAGGGGTTCCGTGTGTCTTTTAGGATGAGCAAGAAGAAGAAGAAGCAGCCAACCAGAAACTCGCTCTACAGAAAGCCAAGGAGGTGGCGGAAGTGAGTCCTCTGTCAGCGGCCAACATGTCCATAGCTGTGTAAGTGCCCCCAAGTCCAGAATGCTCTCCAGGCTCCTCAGCCCGTACCCCCTCCCCGTCAACGTCGTGAGGGCAGGGAGCAGTCCCCGACACCCTTTTACTTGATGAATAGTTAATAAGCATCTCCTATGTGCCAAGCCCTGTTCTAGCCTCTGGGGATACAGCATTACCAAGAGGTTAAGGGGTATAGGGAGCGCTAGAGCTGGAGAGAGGAGGGCTTTTAAATTTGTCAGGGAAGGCCTCCCTGAGAAAGTGATAAGACCTGAAGGAGCAGAGGAAGGAGCCATGGGGGGGATCTGAGGGAAGAGGATACCAGGCAGCAGGAACAGCATGTACAAAGGCCCTGAGGCAGGAAAGTGCCTGTTGTGTTTAGGGAACATGAAGGGGGCCATGGTGACTGAAATGGAGGGAGGGAGGAGAGTGGGAGGAAGTGAAGACAGACAGGTGACAAACAGACCATGCAGGGCCTTGTGGGTCATGGGCAGGCTCAGACGTTTGCTCTGAGTCAGGTAGAACCTATGGAGGGTTCTTGAGCACAGAAAGGACAGGACCTATCTCGGATGCTCACGGGCGCCCTCTGGCAGCTGTCAGGGGAACAGACTGTGGGGAGCAAGGGTGGAAGTCAGGGGACCAGGTTAGAGAAGACTACATTGGTCCATGCAAAAGAGATAGTGGGGCTGGAGTAGGGTGACGGAATTAGCCAAATTCCAGACGGATCCTGAAGGTAGAGAGGACAGACTGCTGGTGAAGCAGAGGTGGTGAGGCGGTGGGAGCTGAGGTGTCTCAGTTAAAGGGAAATTTGTTGACCCTGATACTCCGAGCAGTGCCTGCATCCGATGTCCCAGGGATTTTGTACACTGTGGGGCGGCGCATCACGTGACAGGGGGGAGGGGGCTGTCTTTGCCAAAGTGGAAGGAAGTGGCTCTGAAAGGGCAGCCTAGGAAAACACATAATCAGGCCAGTGAGTTTTGGGGGACAGTCTGTGGAAGGCGATGGTCTGTATAAAACTATCAGTGCACACAGAAACCCTGGAAAAGTCTGTATACTCCGGGCTGGGCTCCGGCTGGCCAGCACTCCAGCGGCGGCCCTGTGGGTAAATAGGCAGCCGCAGGTAAAGAGGCGCTGCCCCCTAGACTCCCAAGTGCCCACCCCGGCTCTCCCCGGGGCTACTCAGACCCGTAATGCAGAACCGAAGGCGCATGCAGGTGCCGTGGGTGATTCCAGAACCTGCTCCGGGCCATTATGATTGGCTGTCTCAGAAGTAAAAAATTTTGAATGTCAAGGCTACATCCCCCAGGGGGTCATGAACTGCAACTTGAAGAGTAGAGAGGACAACAGGGACGCCCATCTGGACTCAGACCCCCCCCCATTAGACAAAATATGCAGTCAGACCGAGACCCCTTGCTGGATTGAGACACCCACCTGGGCCAAGGCACTTGCCAGGCCAGGATGTCCAGCCAAGTTGAGTTTTCTGCACAGGCTGAGACACCTGGTTGGGCGGAGATACCCAAGCCAGGCCAAGAGACCCTTCTGAGCTTCCATGTGCCCTGGGCCAGGACCCCCTGGGCTGAGACGCCCACCGGGAGCGGCCTGAGCAGGCCCCAGGGCCCCGCGGCGCTCNCCCTGCGCCCCCCCCCCCCCCGCCCCCGCAGGAAGGAGCAACAGAAGAACCAGAAACCCACCAAGTCGGTGTGGGAGCAGCGGACGAGCGAGATGCGGAAGCAGAACCTGCTGGCCAGCCGGGAGGCCCTGTACAACGAGATGGACCCGGACGAGCGCTGGAAGGCCGCCTGCGCCCGGCACCTGCGGCCGGACATGAAGACCCACCTGGACCGGCCGCTGGTGGTCGATCCCCAAGAGAACCGCAACAACAGCGCCAACAAGAGCCGGGCGGCCGAGCCCGCGGAGGACCAGCGCCTCGGCCGGC
>LNAC01000140.1:2573496-2641891 GCA_002007465.1 Ailurus styani | reverse complement strand
CCCCGACGGCGGCGAGCGGAGGCGGCGGCACCGGCACGGCCCCGCGGCCGCGTACGAGGCGGACAGGGAGCGCAGGCACCGGAGGAGGAAGTAAGTGGGGGCGACCTCTCGGCGGGCTGGTGGCAACCACGGCAGTGATGCTCAGCGCGCACCTGGCGCCTGTTGAGCATCCCCGTCTTCTGCGGTGCGCCCCGTTGTCTCAGATGGGGAACCAAGAGGCACGGGGGCCGGCCTCGGGGTCACACGGGCGTGGAGTGGCCTGAACCCCAGGCCTTCTGGCCGCCAGCGTCTCGTGCAACCGTTTCCCCCTGGTGCATCTCAGGGAAAATCTAGGAGAAGTCCCCCCACCCCACCCCCCACCTCCGAATTCTTCAGCCCTTCCATGTACTGGCTGTGTGATCTTAGGCAAGTGACTGAAGCTCTCTGGGCCTCAGTGTTCTCAGTCTGTAAAATGGAGATGGTGGGATCAAATTGGGTCACGGCTGGAATTCAAAGAGATTATTCATGCAAAAGGCCCGAAGAAGAGCAGCTGACTCGTAAGTGCTTGGTAAATGTAGACCGTTTTTAGCTGTTAACGAGTCAACCATCTTTTTACCTGATACTCTTCCTGAGGGGTTTGAAAAGCCCCTCTGGGCCCTCAGAATTGAAAGGAGAGCGAGGCTGAGGCTTTCGGAGGCCCCTTCCAGGCCAGCGCACCACCCGGTAGGAAAGAGCATTCTTGTTTTCTTAATATTTTGTAACAGTCCTGTGGGAATTCTGCACATGGGAGCCCAACCATGTTGAAACAGACGTTGTTCTTAGACTCACTGATGTCCTGGTAGTCTTCATTTATAACACCACGAGAGTATCATATTGATTTTTTAATGATGTGTTTAAGTGGCTCTCTTACGACATAGGCACGGGGCCGGCACCTACCAAAACTGAATGTGTACGAGAATCCCCAGGGATCTTATTAAAATACAGATCCTAAGTCAGTGGGTCTCGGGTGCACTCTGAGATTCTGCATTTCTAAGGAGCTCACAGGTGAGACCGATGCTGGTCCGGGGACCCCACTTTGAGTAAGGAGGGTCTAGAGGACAGAGTAAAGTGACACAGGGCCCTACGTGCAGAGGCACCACGAATGAGTGTGACAGCTACTGACTCTGGCTGGCTCTGCATGGTGTGGGCAACTCAGGTGACATGAGGGAGTTGCCACCAATGTTGAGATTTTCCAAACGGGAGAATACCTCTTGGCAAAGTTCTCTACGAAATAGAGACTAGTCTTCCTTCAATGTGTCCAATGTGGTTGCATTCTGGGAAAATAGGATGTGTATTTAAAACATACAAGGAGTGTCTGGGTGGCTCAGTCCGTTGAGGGTCCGACTCTTGGTTTTGGCTCAGGTAATGACCTTGGGGTTGTGAGATTGAGCCCACGTCAGGCTCTGTGCTCAGTGAGGCGTCTGCTTGAGATTCTCTCCCTCCCTCCCCCTGCGCCCAGGCCAGGCTCCCAACAGGAGCTCTCTGAGAAGGGAGTAGACTGTTCTGGGCTAAGAACAACATGTGCAGAGGCCCTGAGGTGGACCAGAAGGAGGCCAGTTTGCAGTGTAGAGGGTGAAGAGAGAGTGGCAGACAAAGAAATGGAAGGAACAGTGATGGGTCAGCAGGACCTCGAATCCTCTCAGGGCAAGAAGAGGCCGCAGAGGGGCGCCTGGGTGGCTCAGTGGGTTAAGCCTCTGCCTTCGGCTCAGGTCATGATCTCAGGGTCCTGGGATCGAGGCCCGCATCCGGCTCTCTGCTCAGCAGGGAGCCTGCTTCCTCCTCTCTCTCTGCCTGCCTCTCTGCCTACTTGCCCTTGGGAAAATCTCTCTCTCTCTCTCTCTCAAATAAATAAATAAAATCTTAATAAAAAAAAAAAAGAGGAGACCGCAGAAAGGATTTTTAGGTAGAATACAGTGTTTAGAACATGACTCGATAATCAAGGACCCGTGATTCATCAGTGCTGTTCCTCTCACTACTGCTAGTATTCCCATTATTGTCATCCTTGTATATTCCTCCTTCCATCCTTGTCTGTTACTCCTGTGCCTGAAGGACGGCGAGTGACAGGGACGGAATGTCAGCACAGCCTGGTGGTGACGGGCAAGAACTCTGGAGCCAGAGGTCACGCTCCTGCCCGTCACCTCCCGCCTGTGTGACTTGTAGCGTGTCCCTTCGCCTCTCTGTGCCTCTGTTGGCTCATCCGTAAAGTGGGGTGAGAGCGGTCCTGCTGCCTGGGTAAGCGGAAGGTTCAACTGAGTGAATATATGTAAAATGCTTTGAATCGTGCCTGGTGTATAATAAGTACTCGGTGAATGTTAGCTGTTAACACTGCGAGGATTATTACTACGAACTCAGTATAGGCTAAATACGTGTAGTAGTCGTAACAGCAAGCATTCGGGAAGTATTAGCTATTACTATTATTAACCATACACATTATTATTATTATACTGTTAAGAGTTTCTCATAGAGGCACCTGGATGGCTCAGTCAGTTAAGCATCTGACTCTTGGTTTCAGCTCACGTCATGATCTCGGGGTCGTGAGATCGAGCCTCGTGTCGGGCTCCACACTTAGCGTGGCATCTACTCTGGATTCTCCCTCTCCCTGTCCCTCTGCCCCATCCCCCACCTCTCTCCCTTCCTCTCCAAAAAAAAATTTTTTTTCTCATCACCAGACATAAAAAATAACTTTGTACCCATAGCCTTTAGAGTGACCACTCCATCACCTTCCTTTCACAGATGGGGGAACTGAGGCCCAAAGAGAGGAAGAGATTTTCCCAAGGGCAGCAGTGTGATAAGAATGCAGCTTTCCCGTATCCCACAGATGGCCACGGCTCCTCCTCCCCTCCAGAGGAAGAAACTACCCCCCCTGCCACCCCCAGACCTGCCCCAGGGGGCACTGCTATTCCTATGTTAATGGGAAGCCCCGGCGGGGAGGGGGGTGGTGGCGCATTACTCTCCTGGCTTGTGAAAAGGGTCTAATGCTCATTGGAAATAAAACTTCATGAAGATTCAGACACTTTTAGAGAAGAAAATCCAAGACAAGGCATTCATCTGCTTTAAAAAAAAATAGCCAAGAGAAAACTTTATTCACGAATATAATATACTAAAAAGACATTTCAGTTCTCCATGGTGACAAGCCAGTGGCCCTGCCTAAGGGGTCTGCCACCTGCATTTTTCCTTTTTGTCATTGCTTAGGCCTTTTCCCAGACCCGCACAGTGTTTTTCATTCGCCAGAACATTGGTTGTATATATATAAGGAATCTCTTTCTGTTCCCACCGCCTCTCCCCCATTACACCTTCATCTCCTCCCCAGCTTTAAATGGTCCCCCGAAGCTCTCACACACTTACCCCAGTGAAACGTGGATGGAAGCACATTCTATGTCATTCATTCTACATCGTTCAGTAGCCACTGACTCCAGAGCCATTCCCCCCCCAACGTGGCTGAGCCCAGTGACACCCCAGGGTGATCAGAGCGAAAGTAGAGATTTCCCCGAGTCCCGAGAAAACGCTGTGGGTGGCAGAGCGGCTGCCACTCCCCGGTAGCCAGGCAGTGTCTCCTGCTGGACGTGGTTGAGCAGGGGCAGCTCTTGTTAAGACCTGCGCCTCCCGGAATTAGCATCTGGGCTCTCTGCATCCTTGTTCCACCTGCTGCCATCACCATGAAACCCACTCCCCAGAAAGAGCAAGAAGAGATCCTGGACCTCTGAGCCTCACAGAGTCTATCCTGCCTTAGAATCGGGAGGACCAGAGTCCAGCCCAGCCCTTTCCCAGCTGGGTGACGCCTGGCAACGGCCTTTGCCGCTCTGGGCCTCAGTTTCCTCATCTGTAAAATGGGCCTGATCCTAATCCCACCTCCAGTGATGGTGGCTATGGGGATTAAATGAGTTAATGCCCATAGGTCCTTAGGACATGGTGGCACCAGCAAGCAGGACCGCGCTCTGCACCTGGGGGCCTGCGCACGCCCCGGGCAAAGTGTCCATAGCCCTTGGCAGAAGAATCCTGAAGTGATTAGCTGGCAGAGGGATGCAGGGCCGGACAGGGTTATGCAACCGGCTGCCTATTCTGGGCAGATGATGCACAACCCCAGGAGGGAAGGGGGAAGGGGCCTGACTTCAAAGTTTTCTGCCCCTTTTGAGTTCTCCTTGGAGACGCTTGGCAGTGAAGCCTCCTGGAGACTGATGTGGGGCCTCTGCGGTTGAGCTTGCTCCGTTTCTGCAGCAGACCGAGCCAGCAGAGGGAGCTCGGGGGCTCTTGGTCCTGGGGGTGAGGCTGCCATCCCCTCAGGTGCAACAGCTCTCAGCCACTGTATTCTTCAGTAGTGGCTGAAGGGTCTAAGTTCTCTCTGAAATAGTAATTTACCTGAACCTGCCTTGTGCTGGGGATAACGCTCTTAAAGAAAAAATAATCTGTAAGAACCAGGAGAAAACACTCCCAGCCAGATTTTCATCTCATGGACAACTTCTCAAAAAGGACCAGGAGCCTTTTTGTGGGTTCGAATTAGGAACCTATTTGTGGGCTGCGTAAGACATTGGGGAAATACGGGTGGAGACTTTATTTACTCGTGCCATTACAGCTGATGCTCACTCTCCAGGCACCGTGCAAGGTTCCAGGGCTGTTGGCATGCTGGGGGCTTGGTCCTCTTTGGTCAATAGACGCATCACTGCACACTCGGCCTCCAGCTTCGCACCGTGTCCCCCTCCCCCCCAACCGTGTCCTCTCTCCTTCTCTTCTGAGGACTGGTCATTGCATTCCGGGCCCAGCCTCATCCACGATGACCTCATCTCCTGGTCCCTTTTTTTCTCAAGATTTTTATTTATTTGAGAGAGAGAAGGAGAGAGAGCACAAGGTTGGGGAGAGGGAGGAACAGATTTCTCACTGAGCAGAGAGCCCAACTGGGGACTCCATCCTTGGACCCTGGGATCATGACCTGAGTTACCCAGGCACCCCTTATCTCACAATCCTTGACCGAATTACGTCTGCCAAGGCCCTTTCTCCAAATAAGGCCACATTCATGGTTTCCAGGTGGACGTATCTTTTGAGAGTCCACGATTTCTCCCATTGCGGTCGGCCCACCAGCTCCTCCCCCGCCAAGATGCATGTCCATTTCACGTGCAGAACACACTCACCCCATCCCAACACCCCCAGAAGTCTAACCTGTTACAGCATCAGCTCAGAAATCCTATATCTCATCATCTAGGTTGGGTATGGGTGAGACTCTGTGTATGATCCATTTGGAGGCCAAATCCCCTCCCATCTGGGGACATGGACTAGAAGACAAATTCTCTGCCTGCAGAATATAGGGGTGGGACAGGCACAGGGTAGACAGTCCTATTCCAAAAGGGAGATGCTGGGAAGGGTAAAGAGTCACTGGCCCCAAGCAGGTTCTAAATGAGGCAGGGCCGATCCCATCATGTTCCAGGCTTGGGAGTCATTATTACATCTGCTCCTCCTAGGGACCCAAGGAGGTTACCATGCCCATGTGATGGATGAGGAACAAGGCTGAGTAACTTGCCAGTGGTTTTGTAGCCACTTTAGCCGTAGTCTCCCGGTCATAAGGAAGGCTCTGCTACTCTATCCCCAATATAAAGACAAGGGACTTGCGGCTCAGAGAGGTTAATCAAACTACAGAGGGTCACACAGCTAGTGAGGGGCTTTGCTGAGACTCAAAGCCGGATCAGTCTGGCTCACTCACGTGACTGAGAAGTGAGAAAACTCCGGCGGCCTGCCCTTCTCCCCATGCAGCCTCAGAGAGGCAAGTCTGAAAATAAATTACCTCGTCTCACTTCTGCTTCCCAAAAACACTGTGGACTTTGGCAAGTTAAAATGCAAAATTAAAATGAGGAAGTTTTAGGTGGATTTAGAGCTCCAGACTGGGCGTGGGTTTTCATGCCTACACTGCACCTGATCTCCCAACTGGTCAATGAACGTGTGCAACCTGAGAAAATCATTTTCTACTATGCCTTGGCGTCTCCAGGACTCAGTTTCCTCATCTGCATAATAGGACGAACAGTACTGCCCACTTCCCCCAGTGATTCTTTTTTTTTTTTTTTACAGATTTTATGTATTTATTTGACAGAGAGAGAGATCACAAGGAGGCAGAGAGAGGGGAAGCAGGCTCCCCGCTGAGCAGAGAGCCCAATGCGGGGCTCTATCCCAGGACCCTGAGATCATGACCCAAGCCGAAGGCAGAGGCTTTAACCCACTGAGCCACCCAGGCACCCCCTCCCCAAGTGATTCTCAGGATTAGAAGAACTGGTGTGTGTGTCTGGTCCACAGCAGATGCTCAGTACATGTGAGCTATTATGAGCAGAAGTGGAGGACACAGGAAGCAGAACTGGGGTTGCCTTTAAGAAGAGCCAGAGAGAGAAGTTTTGGATTGCAATGCCCTCCAGGGAGAGACGGTGTTGAGATTATAAATAATAAATGTCCTGGGGTTTCCAGGGAACAGGCTTTGCTGGGGCCAGCGCCCAAGAACTAGGGAAGGACGAGCCCCCTCATCTGAGGACCGAGGGTCTAAAGGGTGGTCTGAAAGCAAAAGAGCAAACTTGGGGGCCAAACTGTCAGGGAGCTGACAGGAAGCCAGGTCCGCTTGGCGCAGGCAGGCAGAACCGAGGCCAGCTGAGGACGGATGTGCAGCCGGGAGGCACCAGTCAGGCTCCAGACTCCCGCCACCCTCACTGGGGTCACAGCTCCTGGGGCTGCCCGGCAAGCTAAGGGTGAGTGTGCAGATGGGAGGAGGCAGGGCTTGATGGGAGGTCTGGGCGTGTGAGACTTCAGGGCTTCAGTGCCCTCATCTGAAAAATGGGGACATCTGCTTATTACTTGACAAAAAGTGACCAAGTATTTGCCATGTGCCAGGCCCCATTCTGGGCACTGAAATCACAGCTGTGAACAGAAAGACAAAAATAAACCACTTGCCTTGCAGAGCTGATGTCCCAAAGGGCACTGGGGTAGAAAAAGCCCAGTCAGGACCCTTAACATTTCTCTCTCCTCCCCAACTGCACTGAACATTCAGACTCTTTTCTCCTCCTGTCCATCTACATGGTATTAATTCTTTGCGTAGTTGAGGCACCAAATTCCTACTCATCTGGTCTCTCCCACACTCCCCCTCCAGCCCCACCCGCGTCCTGAAACTCAACAAGCTTGTCCTCATTTCAGGACCTTTGCGCTGACTGTTCCCTCTGCCTGGAATGCTTTGCCCATCACACCTGTAACCCCATGAAAAATTATCACATTCATTTACCAGCTGTGTGGCCTTAGGCAAGAGACTTAACCTCTCTGAGCTTCAGTGTCCTCATCTGGAAAATGGGGCTAGTAATTGCTCCTCGTGGAGCTGAGGATGAAGGAGTTATTCTAAGCCAAGTGCTTAGAGCAGCTGCTGAGAGCTTTGTTACTGAAGTGTTTGCTGTTATTACATTTATTATTATTTATATGTTTGCTTGGGTGTATTGTGTGCTCCCCCTAACTGGAATACTGGGAGGGGACATAAATACCTCAGGCATGTAAAGCCATGAGGCAATTCTACCCCTAAAGAGATGGTGTCCCCATGTCTGCTTTAGTCACCCCTGAAAACACTATGGGCCCCAGTCCCACCAGGAGCTCCGGGGGGGCCTGTAGTCAGAGCCGGGGAGCTTTGGCTTGGAGGAAGGCAGGCGCTGGCAGGCAGTTCTTTTACCCTTGGTCTCTCCCCACGGGAGTAGCCTCATCCCCCGGGAAACAGCAAGAGAAGCACCACACTGAAACCCGGGGGGCCGGGCCGTTACTCTTCCGTGGGGTCGTGATCTCTGAGCAGGAGTCAGCAGGGCCTCCTGGTGCCAGGCCCTGGGGAGCTCCGGGCCGCGACCTCTCCGGGTCCAGGCATGCCCCCTGAAGGGGGGAAGCTGAGGCAGGGTCCAGAACATTCGTCCTATTGTTCTAACTCAATTATGGGTCCTTTCTCGTTGGCCTGCCTTCCTCAGAGAGAACCAGGGCCCCGGGGTCCCCGTGTCGGGCCCCAACCTGTCGACCACCCGGCCAATCCAGCAGGACCTGGGCCGCCAAGAGCCGCCGCTGGCCGAGGACATCGACAACATGAGGAACAACAAGCTGGCCACGGCGGGGTCGGCCGGTGCCCACGACAGCCTCGGCCGCCCCGGCCTGCCCCCGAGCCCCGCCAGGACCGGGAACAGCACCGACCCCGGCCCCGCGCCGGCCCCGCCCACCGCAGCCACCAACCCGCAGAACGCCGCCAGCCGCCGGACGCCCAACAACCCCGGGGACCCGTCCGACCCCGGCCCCCCCAAGACCCCCGAGAACAGCCTTATCGTCACCAACCCCAGCAGCACCCAGACCAACTCAGCGAAGACTGCCAGGAAACCCGACCACACCACGGTGGACATCCCCCCGGCCTGCCCGCCCCCCCTCAACCACACGGTCGTCCAAGGTGAGACCCCCACCTTGGTGAGACACCCGGTGTCCCTGGGGCCGACGGGGTGAGCGGAGCTGCCTGGGCCCTATCCCGGCAGGCTTGGCTGAGTGACCCTCGACAGTGAACCTACTTCTCTGGCCTCAGTTTCTCCCTCTCAGAATGGGTATAGATGCGGTTCCTGCCCCACGGGAAGGCCGGGAGGGCTAAATGAGATAATACGCCGCGGGGCCTGGCACATGGCCACTCAGGAGGTTTAGCGATACCCCCCAGATTCCCATAGGGAAGCCGGGAAGCCACCGTATTTGACAAGCAGTAGGGCCTGAGATCAAGGGGGCATCAGATGATTCCCCAGGCCAGCGCTGCCCAAAAGAAATCTGACACAGGCCACATGGGTAGTTTTAAACTTTCTAGTAGCCGTATTGAAAGAAAGGAAGGAGAGGGAGGGAAGACGGAGTGATTTAAGAGGGGCACCGGGGTGGCCTAGTCAGTTAAGCATCTGACTCTTGATTTCGGCTCCGGTCACGATCTCAGTGTGGTGAGATCGAGCCCAGCATCAGGCTCTGTGCTGGGACTGGAGCCCCCTTGAGATTCTCTCTCTCCCTCCCTTTCATTGCATTTAACCCAAAGTGCTATTTATTTGTATCTAAAATGCTACCATTTCAACGTGTAATCCACATTTTTAACGTTATTAACGAGCTACTTTATGTTCTTTGTCTTGTACTCTGTCTTAGAAATTAGGTGTGTTTTACACGTACAGTGTGTTGAGGTTTGGACTAGTCACTGTTTAAGTGTTGGACAGTGCCGGTCTAGGCCCTTGAGGGATTGGCAGTTTGTGACCTCCCTCCAAGCCCCCCACCATGTATGACTGGGGTCAAAGAAGCAGTGAGAATTTAGAAATGACCCACTGAGCTAGTTATTTCTGAAGATGATAACAATAGCCCGGTCCTCTAGTGCCAGCTCTATGCGGGAGAATTTCGTGAGTCTGCTTGATAAACACTCACCACAGTCCTACAGGATGGGTCTTTTCATTGTGCCCATTTTACAGATGAAAATACCGAGGCTCAGAGAAACTCAGCCTGCCCACAGATGCATAGCAAGGTTAGGCTGCAGAATCAACGTTTGGGAGGGTAGCGGCCCTTGCCATCGAGAGAGAGGTATTCATGGGAGGAGACCCTGCAGTTTGATGAAGGGAGGGCTCAGTATTACCATCTGTAAAGTGGGTCTATTGAGGCTCATGCTACCTGCCTCCAAGTAAGCGTGTGAAGATCCAACAGGATGGGGGCAGGTTAGTGTTACCATCCCATGAATGTCCCACCAGAATCAAGGCTATTGAGTGGTTGAGAGCAGGCACTCTGGGACCAGGTTCAAATCCCAGCTTTGCCACATCCCAGCTGTGTGACCTTAGGCAAGTCACTTCACCTCTCTGTGCTAGTTTCATCCTCTATAAAACGGAAATCATAAAGTACCAATCTCACAGGGTCATGTGAGTACTAAATGGCCTCATGTGGTGCCTGGCACATTGTAGGCACTTAACAAATGTCAGCTGCTTATTGTCTGCTCTGGGGAGCAGACGGGAACCCAGAGGCTTATGGGAAATCACGGAAGGAGCCCTGTGTCGGTTCTTGTCCCCACAGTGAACAAAAACGCCAACCCAGACCCACTGCCAAAAAAGGAGGAAGAGAAGAAGGAGGAGGAGGAAGGCGACCCCGGGGAAGACGGCCCCAAGCCCATGCCTCCCTACAGCTCCATGTTTATCCTCTCCACGACCAACCCGTGAGTACGGCCTGTGGCCAAGGCAGGGGGCCTAGGGCGTCCACTGGGTTGGTGGAAGTCAAGCCAGAGGGCAGGCCCACACAGAGGGTAATGGGGAAGGTGGCCTCCACCATCACCATTAGGCCATAGGGGATTTTTGAGCAAATTAAAAAGTAATGCCCTTTTCTTAAGTTCTGTAAGACAGAAATTTCTCATAAAGTACTGATTTGGGGGGGAAAGACCCCTTCCGACCATCAGCTAGAAATCATTGTCATAAATATTCAAATCTACACCACCTGTAATGTGAGAGGCACCCTAAGAAATGGTTGCCTTATGCAGTGTGCAACCTATACAATCATACATGGTGGCCCTGGTCCCTGAGCTCTTGCTCCTTACCTCTCTGCTCTGCAAGGATTTGGGTTCTAGACAGATGGTCTCTGAGTTCCGTAGCCCTTTGTCTTGGGCATCCTTGAGGAAGATAGATTATTTAGGAGAGAAATTTATCACGTGCATCTCACCGCGGCTTCTTCGAGGATTGCATTTTTCCAAAGGATAGTTCTTGATCCGTCAAAATGCTTCCTGACAAAGAAAAATCACGTCAAAGAAGCTGGGCAATAACTGCTTTCTATAACCTGCTCTTGAGACTCTTATGCTTCCTTTTTTATTTGGTTGAAAGTATCTATTTTACTAGGAAAACACTTACGTGGTATTTAGTGCCAGGCACTGTTGTGAGCGCTTTACAAATTAAAAAAATAACTATAATAACCCTATGAGATTGGTACTATGCTAATGCCCTTTTAACAGACGAAAAAACTGAGGCCCAGAGAGGTAAAGTTACCTGCCCATGGTCATACAGCAAGCAAGTGGGAGAGCCCAAACAGACCGATGACAGCATCCCTGTTCTTAACTACTCAGCCCTGCTGCCATCCACACAACTTTATGACATTTCTGTAAATATTATCACTTCCACTTAAGAGGTTAGGTACTCGTGTATTATCCCATTACCACATCAAAGGCTCTGATAACGCCTGCAATTTATAATTTCAGTAACTTTCTGGCGCCCCTACTATGTGCCAGGCATATAGTAACATTTTTGATCTTCACATTCTTGTAAGGTAGGCACCATGATAATGGACATTTCACAGATGAAAGCACTGAGGCACAGAGGGATCAATAACTTGCCTAAGGCCACTCAATGAATTTTAAAAAAAAGAAATCTATTTAACCTAGAATCTCCCAATTTGGTTTGGCCATAGGACGTTTTATGCGTGAAAATCCTTTTCGTCTTCTACAGAATCAGGGATAAGATTTCTTCAACCCAGTCTGGGACTCAAGATTTTCCAAGAGCGTTGTTTGGAAGGGATAAGAACTTATCAACAGGGCCTGTGACTATCTGCACTGGCTGAGGGCCCCCCTACCCTCTTGGGGTTCCATGACCCCCGTGAGAGCCCCCAGATGGATGATCTTGATACTTTGTTGGGCGTGGGACCTTGGGGAGTGGTAGGTCACATAGGAAGATTACAGAAGGAAAGGCCCACAATCTGAGTGAACCTCTGCACACCCACCTGTCCCCAACAGCCTGCGCCGCCTGTGCCATTACATCCTGAACCTGCGCTACTTTGAGATGTGCATCCTCATGGTCATCGCCATGAGCAGCATCGCCCTGGCGGCTGAGGACCCTGTGCAGCCCAACGCACCGCGAAACAACGTGAGTCCCACCAAGCAGACCCCTTCCTGGCCGGGCTCCTCTGTTACAGGCTCCTTTGTCCTGCACCCTGAAAGCTGATCGCCACGGTGTAAGGAATGTCAGGGGGTACCCCTGGGCACAGCCCGGGGCACACCATGGCCGCTGATTGGGAGGGGAAGGTCTGATTCCTTGAGGAGGTGCTTGGAGGCAGGCTGTTCCTTGAGGAGACAGTGGACTGTGCACGTGGGCAGGGGGAAAAGTGGCCTCCAGTGGGTGGGGCTAGAAATTGCTGGAATCCCTGGTGGAGGGAGTGAGGCTGGCATAATATGGACGGATGTGCGCTGTGCGTGGCAGGTAGCAAGGACTCAGGCAGGGGGTCCTCCACAACCAGTCGCCTCGGCAGCCGGGTCTCACTGAACAGACTTCTGGGTTTGGACTTGAGCTTTGAAAGAAAGGACTATTTTGACTCAGAAACGCAACCGATACTTTTAGCTTTTTGGAGGGCTAAAAAGTTCTCCCTTTAAGAGTCCAGCGTCTGCTAGCGGATCCTGTTAATTGAGTGCTTGCTGTATTCCCAGGCACTCGGCACGTAAGGTCTCCCAGGTATCCCCACGTGGGACAGATGGGGAAACTGAGGCTCGGGAAGGCTAAGTGGCCCGACCAAGATCACACAGCACAATTGCAACTCCACCTCCCCTAAGGCTCCCACTGCTTCCTTCAACCGTCTCTGTTTATCGAGCACCTACTGTGTGCACGGCTCCCCTTGTGTCCTGCCAAGCAAGAATGAGTATGTGCCTGTGGTTGAGGGAGGGGAGCAAGAGATTGACAGTCGGGGGTAGCAGATTCTGGACTGGCAGCAGCAGCCCCTGCTCCAGATCCTTCCTGCTCCCTATCGCTGCCCCCACCACCTGCCCAGAGCCAAAGGTACATTTTCCACTGGGAGCCGGGCCCTGCTGCCCTCGCTAAGTAGGTTAGGAGCCTGGCGAGGCTGGCAAGCCTCATAAATCAAGCCTGCCCGACAGCAGCTTACTTTGCACTTTCCCTTCCTCTGCAGGCCTGGCAGGGCCCCTGGGGACCCGATGGGGGAGTCGGAAGGAAATAATTAGAACAAGGCTCCCGGAAGAAACTAGTACCAGGGCAGGGGCTGGGGCGGTGCTCTGTGATCTCCTGCTGCCCGCTCTCCCCCAGGGACGGCAGGGAGCCAGACCCAGGAGGGGGCATCCCGAGAGGGGTCAGCAAACTCCCTGCCAACGATAGGAGATAGGAGAAGGCTCTCTGGGTCGCTGGCCAGCGGGGGTGCCGCTGCGGTGCCTGGGCTGAGGGAACCCAGCCGGGCTCAGACCAGCCCCGTGGAGCATTTGCAAAGCTTCAGATCCTGGCCCCTGCCTGCTGCGTGTTGCAGCTGAAACTTCTCTCCTCAAACCCCCCGCCCTCTTCAAGGACACTGTGGCCCTGCATTGCCAGCTGATGCCTGGGGACCCCCTCCCCCCGGTTCTTTTGTTGACTGAACCAGAACAGACCTCAGAAAAGTGCAGGAAACCCACATGACCCACCTCTCAAGGATTTAAAGCACCCCCCACACCCCCCCTGGGGCCAGGAAGTAGAATAAAACCACCCGTGACCACGGCCTCCTCAGTGCCCCTCTTCTCTCTGGAGTCGGGGTTCACTAGCCGAGACAGTGTCTGCAGACACATTTCGATGGTCATGACTTGGGTGGCGGGGAGCCACTGGCATCTGGAGGGCGGAGGCCGGGGGTGCTGCTCGGCCCCCTAACGGTGCACCGGGGCAGCCCCACCACGGAGAACAATCCTGCCCTGAGCGTCCGTAGTGCCGACCTTGGGAAACCCACGCCCGGAGGTAACTGTGACATCTCCCCCCCCACTTCTGGAATGAGCTTAGCTGCTCTAATTTGCCCACGGGCTTGTGCATCCTTAAGCACTAGAATTTGGTTTTGTTCCTCTCTGACCCTCAACGGATGGAACCCTTCCATGCCTCTCCTCTGTCACCGGACATCGGGTCCCCCATGAGATGAGCACTGACTGTTGCAGGGAGTGACGGTCGTTCTTTTTCACGGCTGTTTCATATTCCACTGTTGATGCCAGTTCGGATTGTCTCCAGTTGAAAACACTGGCCAAACACCCCCACCCTGGCTGCGTCTCCGAGGGTGCGTGGGCTTGACTTTCTCCAGGGTAGAAAGCCATACACGGAGTTTCTGAATCAGAGAAGCTGCACGCGGTCAGGCTTACTAGCTGCAGTCAGGTGTTTGCTGGATGACACGGTGACACTCGTGCGGGCAGCATAGGGGGCTCCCACCGCTCCAAGGGTTTGTCAGCACTTGCTGCCGGAGACTCTTGCGCTTGGCAGACTCGGGGGGGGGGGTATGGAGTGGAATCTCTCTGCGACTTCGATTTGCCTTTCCCTGGGATAAATGAGTCTGAGAACGTCGTTGGATTAAACTGAGCCACAGGAAATGGCCATTCGTAGAGTTCAAACGGTCTCCATATTTGATATAGTCAAACCTAATTTGTTGGTCTCTTGATTTCCTCTTGGCCGATCTAATTCATTCGGTTCTCCGGAAGTAAATTCCCCTGACCTCCTAGCCTGCCCTTCCCCTGCTACCTGTCTTCCGTTTTTCCTCTCTGTTTTTGATTCATTGCTTTCTTTAGTTATTACTAAATGAGCAACTACTATGTGCCAGGCACAGAGCTAAGCATCAAGGATTGACAGGGTATGAGATGGTCCCTGCCTTCCCAGAGATCATGGAACACCAGGTCTTGGGCCATGCTGAGCCCTCCATCCAGTGTTCCCGAAATGCTTTCTCTGCACCCAGATACTTCCAGCCCCTTGCACCTGTCGTCCCACCTCCAAAAGCTGGCCATCCTGGCCACTCAAGTCCCTGCTGGCCCTTCGAGCACCACACAAAACGGGAATGTGAGTTACAACCACACAGATCACAGAGCCCAGAGCCCACAGGACCTAGTTCGGTTCCAGCACTCATGCATTCATTCAGCAAACATTTCTTGAGCGCCAGCTGTATACCTGGGCCTGGACATTGAGCTGGAGGGGCTACAGGGACAGCCAAATGTTCATGCCTTTATGGGGCTGACATTGGGTCAGGTACATGGACAATGAGATCCTAATAACTGTAACAAATTATAACAGACAGTTTGCAAGGGTGGGTGGTAGACTTGGTAAGGGAAATCACAAGTAGGACTTGAAACAGGCCGTAGGGGAAGGAGGCACTGAGAAAGTGATGTGTCGGTCAAACCATAAAGGAGGAGAGAAAGGGAATCCAGTGGGATGTGGGGAGGAGCATTCCCAGCAGAGGTAGCCTCCTGTGCAAAGGCCCTAAGGTGAAGACAGGGTGGCAGGATCAGAGAGAGAAAGGGGGAGTGAGAGAGGTGAGGGCATAGGGGAGACCCCCCCAGAATGGTCAGGGTCTTGGTGGGGGTTCCCCAGGAGTACTGTGGCTTTTATCTTAAGTGAGATCAGAGCCACAGAGGATTCTAGAGCAGAGAAGGATCCAAACCTGACTCACAGGCGTCCTCTGGTGGTGGGGCTCAGGAAATATCAGCTCCTTCCTAACACGAACCTGATGGAGTCAGACCCCTGCATTTGCCACCTGCCGGACCCTTTGCTAGCACAATCACACCCTCACACTAAGGTCACACCAGAAGCGTGCCATGACAGGGCATGGGAGGGGCCAGGCTGCAGACTGTGCACACCCAGGCAGAAACTACCCGGCCCTGGCCCTGTGTAAGGCAGAGGGTGCGGGGAGAACCACCCCACCATGGTGAGGAATGTAGTCACAGAGCTGGGAGGGACACCACAGTGGTGAGTTTGACCCCGGGGTCTGACTTAGACTGTCATGTTTAGGAGACCCTACAGTTTCTCACCTAGGAGGCCCAACAGGCCAAGGGCATTGGGAGGTCAGACTCGTCCCCAACAGGGATGCAGTCCTCCCTGGATGAACTCCCCCCAAGACCACCTTTAGTTTATATTTGAGCTTTGGACAAATGAGAAAGAAACCCTTCCCACTGGTAAGCCAACTTTCCTGAGTGATTTTGTTAGGACTTTGCTGCCATCTGCTGGACAGTTTCATACACAGCATGCAAATCTATACTCTGAGACAGGATGGCAGGGGCCCTTGTGCAGTGCACATCCTACCCAACTGTATGTGGCAGCTGTGTTTCCTCCTCTAGTTGGGGAATTGTGTTCCTTGGGGACTTTGCTGGAGACCACACACCCCAGTGGGCCATCACTAGATTCAGGGGGACTCTGCTGGAGCAAGCCAGTGATCTGCTCCCCCCTTGCTTTTATCCCCTACAGGTGCTGCGATATTTTGACTACGTTTTTACAGGCGTCTTTACCTTTGAGATGGTGATCAAGGTGAGTGCTGAGAGAGCCAGAGATCTAAGGGGATCTTCAGCCTCAAGAATGCCACCCTGGCACAGGTGGCTTGCCCAGGGGATTAGAAATGCTTGGTGTGTTGGAACGGCAGCGAGGACTGGAAGGAGTGAGTGAAGAGAGCAGGGAAACCAGGGCAGGGAGATGAGAACAGGAAGGTGACAGGGACAGATCCTGCAGGGCTTTGTGGGCCACGGGGAGGACTTTGACTTTTGCCCCAAGTGAGGTGGGAGCTGTGGAAGATCCTGAGCAGAGGAGGGACTCACCTCATGCCCATGCCCACCGACACCCTCTGGCTTTCTTAGGGAGGAGAGACTTCAGGGAGGGGCAGGGCAGGTGGGAGCCAAGAGAACTAGGAGCGTGCAGCCATCGTACTGGTCCAGGCAGAGGGTGATGGGGGGCAGATCAGGGTGGTGGTGGAGAAGGTGGGCAGATCTTGGAAGGTTTGCTGATGGATTCCATGTGGGGAATAAGACAAAGAGCAGTCAAGGGGGACCCTGAGGTTTGGACCTAAGAACCAGCAAGTCAGAACTGCCTCCCATGAGGGGGGGAGGTATATTGGGCTCCCCCATGACCTCTGGCCGCTGTCCCATCCCACACCATGTCCCCTGCTGGTGCCCCTCCCCCCAGAGGCTGGAAAGATGGGTCTCGATCCCCAAGGTGGAATGAGGGGTCTGAGCACCATCTCTTCTCACCCGTAGATGATCGACCTGGGGCTCGTCCTGCACCAGGGTGCCTACTTTCGTGACCTCTGGAACATTCTCGACTTCATAGTGGTCAGTGGGGCCCTGGTGGCCTTTGCCTTCACGTAAGTCTCCTGAGGCTTCTACTTGCCTCTTTGTCCCCTGCCCTTAGTATGGGGCTGCCCACTGGATCAGGGAATCTGTTCTCAGGGTGTAGAGATGGGGAGAGTGGGCTCTGGGAGGTGGGACACATCCGCATGCCTCCAGGAAGAGCTTCGACTGGCTTTTGCATGACGTCCGCTGTGGAGGAAGAAGGAGAAGGGACCCCACCTTCTACCTCCTCGCACAGCCACGTCACCGACCCCTTGCTCCGCTGCTTTCAGTAGAATAGCCCCGCCGGGACATCTCATCTTCCGTCTGCTCTAAAAGCTCCACCCCAACCGCTGCCTCTCTGAGAGCCCCCTAAAAAGAAAACCAGGAAACGAATGTGCATGAGAATTCAGACCCCCCCCACCCTGTGCCTGAGGCCCTGTAGTTGTAGACCTGTGACTCCCTTCGTGTCTTTTACTTCTCCTGGCAGTCCTAGGCTCTCTGCGTCCTAAAAGGTCATGCATCATTGTGCAACTCCAAGATGCCACCTGGGTTGTGGGTAGCCGTTCCAGAATGGCACCCAAGGGCCGAGCAGCCATTCTGTCCAAGATGGCACCCAAATTATGGGGACCCATTCCAAGATGGCACGGCACCTAAGTTCTGGATAGCATTTCAAGATGGCTCCCAGGGGCTGGGCAGCCACTGGATCTTAGGGCCTTGACAGCAAACTTAGCAGTGCTTTCCTCAAGTTATAGATGTTTGGAACAGGTTGAGAAGACCCAACCAGTTCCTAATCCAGAAAAAATTCTTCTTGGGGACCCTGTCTGTGCACACCACCGTGGATCATTCCCAGAAAGGAAAGTCTCAGAGGGACTCTGACCCATCTCAGCCCCATAGTGAGAAATCAGAGGCTTCCTTTGTGCCTCTGCCCCCTAGCTTCCTTCTCAGCAGATCTTTAGGGGTTCTTGAATGTCCCCCCAACCAAATAACAGAGACTTGGTTTATCAGGAGGCCAGATTGGTGGCTCATTTCCAATTTAGGGACTAACGTGGGCCACTCTTGAGAGAGAAGAATTTCTCTGGGAACACAATGAGGTCAAGTTGTGTCTGAACAACCAGAAAGCTACAGGGTTCTGGATGCCTCCAAGCTGGTGGAGAGATACCATAAGGGTCAGGAGGCTGATTATATTTCTGACTCTGGCCAGACTTCCCACTCCCCTTTCCCTTTTGCTTCTACTTTCTTTTCCTCTTTCTGTCTGTTTCCCTACCACCTTGTCTCCTTTCTTTCTCCTTCTTCCGCATTCCTTCTTCCTCTCCCTCCTTCTCTCTTACCCTTTTTTAAGTGATTATTTAACTATTAGAGCAATGGAAAACACTGTAAAAAAAACACAAAATTTTGGCTATGTTATTAACATATTTGACTATGTTATTAACATTTGACTATGTTATTAATGTGTTCTGAAGTTTCAAAAAATAAAATAAATGCAAGTGAATTAGAGGAGAAAGATTGCCACAAATAAGACAAAGAACTATTGGCCTTCATATATAAAAAGCAATTACAAATCAATAAGAAACATGAAACCCAGTAGATGAATGGATGAGGGATGTAAACAGAAATTTTGCAGAATGCTGACAACTAATAAAAATGAAAAAAAAAATCAGCCTCCTTAGAATTCGGAGAAATGTAAAATACAAATAAGATACAATTTGTTTCCTACCAGGATAGCACCACTTGCTTCCAAAAAGATATTTAAAGTATATATGAGAATGTCATGAAATATGCTCCTCCCTCCCTCCATCAGCTATTTGAGCGACTCCTACAAGGTGTCTGGTAGGCACCACGCTAGGTCCTAAGAAAATTTCAACTCCGAAGAGCCAAAATGTTTTACTGCCCTCAGCCTAGAGTGAATCTGTCCCCTGTGGAAATTATCTACGTGCTATCTACGTTTCTGTCCCAAATCCCCTTCCCTCCTTCACTCCTGTTTCTTTCTCCCTCTTTCTCTCACCCCTTTTTTCTCTTCTTTCCTCTGTCTCTCCTGCTCTTCCTCCTTCTCTGTTTCTCTTCCTCCCTCCTTCCCTCTCTCTTTCTGTGTGCCTTTCTCCTTTTTCCTCCTTTCCCCCGCTTTTCCCCCAACCCCGCATTTTCTCTTTTCTGTTTATCACCTTCTGTGTCTGTTTCTCTTTGCCCACCCAGCCCTCCCCAGAATGTGTGTGTCTTTCTGTCTCTGTCCCTCTGTCTGGTTCATATACTCTCTTCCCTCCCCTCTCTCCCTCTTTTTCTCTCTCTCTCTTTCCCTCCTCTGACCCTGGCCTGTGGGCCTGACCATCTACCTAACCCGTGTGCCCTAGAGAAAGGGGACACTCCTCCATGTGCTCTGGCATCAGGAGACCCAGCCCCCACCATGTTCTGACCAGGAACAGTCTCGGCAACAAGGGAGGGCAAGCTCTAGCAGGCATTTCACTCATACTTCCTCCGGCCTTCCAGGATGATGTCCTCCCAGCAGCTCCAGAGGTGATGGGTCCAGGGGGACAGCCACACCCATCTGTCCACACACACAACCACTCCTTTGCCAGCTCTGCCCGGGCTGGGGGGGGGTGGCCCTCTGTGGCCACCACTGAGTATAGAACAAAAGAAGTGATGACCGGGGCCCATCAGCTCACCCTTGGCCCTGGCACTTTCCTCCCAGACCTCTGTCGGAGCCGACATGCTTCAGGGAAAAGCAGGAGGCCCCCTTGGTTGCCCTGCCGCACCTCCATCCCCCAATTTGACCTCACAATTTGGGGAAGGGGTGGCGTTCCAAAGACTTGGGACTTTGAACCAGAGAACTTTTGCCATAATGAGCTATAGTTTACAATGTGCTGTTTCTAGGATCCCTGGAGCTATAATTAGGCTCTACTTTAAGCAAACAATTTGCAAAATCAAAATTATTTTTCCACCAAAAATCAATCAGCAGAATGATTCTTTGTGTTGCAAAAGAATCTGCTAGAGGGAGCTGATTTTTTTTTTGAATTTTCATTTTATATATGAAGTTATACAAGGGCATTCAGAATGAGCCTACAACTCACAGCAATTTGGCAGCATATTTGTAGTCAACCTTTTAAACCGCTTCTGTGAAGTTGCTATAGGCGTAAAGCCAGCCAACCCATGACCTTGAAAATCCCCGTTTTGAATGTTTTTTATCTTTTTTAATTCCTATCCAAGGAAAAGGTTCAGACTGGGATTTAAGGACATCCTCTAAGCCTCAATGGACTGGTAGATCTCACAGGAACTGGGGGGTACGAGATTTTGCCAGTAGAATCCTGGCAGGTGCTGGCAGCAATCAAGGAGCTTTGGAAGAGCTGACAGCCTTGGGAGCACCTCTGTATGATGGTCACAGGGACGGGAGAGGTAGACCCTGAGACCTCCCCCTGCCAAGACCCTCCCTACCTTGCTGCAAAGAATCCATCTGGTGCTGCCACCTCAAGGCAGGGTTGCAGGCCTGGCACAGCTGGCCATGCACCTTGATCAAGCCACTCCTGCATGCACAGGGCTAAATCTGCCCAAAATCCAGAGAAGGAGCCCTCGGGCTGTTACTTTTCTCCTCAGCAAAGCCTCAGAATCCTGCCCCTGGCTGCAGGTTTCTGGACTCCTTTGCCTAAGAATGTTTCTCATCCTATAAGGACTTTCTTACTATCCTTTCTTGTTACTGCATGGATATCACATTGGCAGGAGTGGGGGATTCTCTGAGGGTCTCGGCCTGAGTGCCCAACCACAGAGTCCTTTGCTTCTTTCTTTTCTGGTCTTTTAGCTCTATTTTTCAGTCCTGTGCCCATCTCCTCATAGACCAGGCTGAGAACCCCGAGTCTTATTGCTTTAGAAAGAGGTTCCTACAAGTCTACCTGGTTTGTCTCTTATATGCACGTCCCTTCACTGTTCTGTTCCTCAGTTTCCCCATAAAGCCGAAAAACTTGACTGGATAGTCACAGTCACAGCTTCCGTATATTTAATCCCCAGCAGCAACCTCCTGTGGGAAGTTGTCTCATTCCCATTCTGTAGATGAGGAAACTGAGGCCCAGAGGCGAGTCTGGCAGGATCACTAAGGTGGAGCTCAACTGAAAGATTCAAGGTTGCTGCCCATCTCCCAGCCGTGAACGTGGAAGCTTTCACAAATCAGCAGAAGGACACTTGACCGCTTAGCCAGCCCGGGTTCCTGGAAAGCCAGGGGAAGGGGACACAGGGCTGCTCCTTTCTTTGTTGAAAGGAATCTTGCTGTTCTGGCCTTTTGTGGAGGAGGCAAGGATTCTGCTGTGATCGTGGCCCCGTCTCGGATGTAGGAAAACTATCCCTGTGGTCCTCCAAGGGATGTGTCCAAGCTCTGCTGACTGTTCTCACCCCTCCTGCACCTCACCCAACTCTGTGTGTGTGTGTGTCCTGCTCCTTCCACCAACTGTGTGCCGTGTCCACGCGACCACCATTAACACACCATCTCATGAGCCATCACACATGATCTCACGCTCTGTGCCCATGCATCGGGGCGGCCAACTGACATGTCTCAGCAGCTGGCGGATCGTGATCCTGCCCTCACTGCCAAGTGTCCATCTGGCGCTGCCACTCCCCCCTCAAGGCAGGCCAGCACAGCTGGCAGAACGCCTTGATCAAGCCTCTCTTGCATGCTCAGGAGCCGAACTGCCAGGAAGCCAAAGAAGGAGCCCTCAGGCTGCCACATTTTTAATCCCATCCTCAACCCAGCCTCTGCACTGGAGGCATTATTTTTCTTGTGTGTGGCAAAATGGAAAAGAAGACTTGAGTGCAAGATACACAGACTGGGGTTTGAATCTCAGTCTGCCGCTTCTGAGCTGTGTGACGTTGGGCAAATCACTCTCCCCCTCTGGGCCTCAGCTTCCTCATCTAGAAAACAGGCACCCTCCCAGAGGCAAACGTAGTGACATTCAGAAGGCTCACATTTTAGACCTAAAGTCAGGAGGTTGGGCAGAAATCACTGTCATTGAATGATCTGTCAATAATCCACTGAGAAGAATCTATAAGATTCCATGTATATGATAAGTCCTAGATGCATTGAGCTTTGAGAACCATGAAGATAAAATAAAAAGGGAGAGGAGGAAAAATCCAGCGGGAATATTTGTAGACATTTAACCCATTCTGCTTTTAGAAATATCACTAATTTTGAATGAAACGTGGAAGGGAGGGTGGGAGGGAGGGAGGAAGGAAAGAAGGAGGGAAGGAAGGAGGGAAGAAAGGAAGATCACTAACTTTGAAAGAGGCGGCAGGTAGGAAGTTCCGGAGAGGACCTGCCTGGCAGCAGGGTTTCTGATGACAGTCGAGTTTCTCCGGCCTTGACCTCCGGCCATGGTTGGAGAGTTGTCATAAGACTGGGCCTGATTCCAAAGATGAGTTGTGCAAGGGCTGAGCCAGATGCCGAGAGCTTTGTCTCAGAACTCCCAAGAGCTGCATCTAACTACACCCCAAATTGGAACTCTTTGCTGACCACCCTCTCCTTCCTACCTTAGGGGGTAAAGCCAAGGCCATAGCTACCATGTATCAAGCATCAGAATCCCCAAGGTCTGTTTTACAGATGAGGATGACAATTAGGGGCAGAGCTGAGATTCAAACCCCAGTGCCCCCCGACTCCAAAGCTCACAACTTCCAAGCCATTCTACGACCTTCCAGCCCCAGAACCTCTGGAGAAAAGGAGTTTCTCTAGCTCTTGGCAGTGACCTTCAGTGGTGAATTCGCCTTTGGTCATTGACAACTTTCTGGCTGTCCTGCTACTTGGAAATCTGGCTTTCTTGGTGTTGTTGGGCAATGCCGGGAGCCTGCCAAAGGCAGGGGACTGAATGGGGGGCTTCCAGATGGAAGGCTGGATGTCGGCCAGAGCCGCAAGCCTGACGCTGCCCCTCCTGGTGCCCGGGCAGGGCAGGGGGCGCTCAGGTGTGTGTGTGCGTGTGTGTGTGTGTGTGTATTCTGTGTTCTTTCTTCTGAGGCCGCTTACGATCTGTCTCTCCCTCCGATGCCACCTCACCAGGAGCAGTACACGGTAAAGTTTTCTCTCTCTCTCTCTCTCTCTCTCTCTCTCTCTCTCTCTCACTCTCGCTCTCATTTTGTCTCGTTCTCTGTGCCCTGGTGCAGCTGTGTTGGTTCTGGGCCTGTTTCCATGGCCTTCTGTTTTTGCCGCCATCCGTTGCTTTGGGTGACCAGAGCCCCCCTCAGTCTCTCCCCGGGGCGGAGGAGCCCTAAGGGGTCTTGGCCACTGCCTGCCACCATGACCCACCATGAGTCCAGTTCTTGGCAGAGAATAAAAAGGATGTGGGGGAGCGGGGCCTCTCCAGGGTCTGATTTCAACAAGGCAGACGAGCGTGGTGGGGTGGTTCCTAGGGAGATAAGCATGTGCAGACCCCGAGATGGGACAAGCCACACAACCAGGACTTGGGCTCCAAAAGGAGAAATTAGTCTCCCAAGGAGCATCTACACTTCCAGCAAAGTGATTCGAAGTCAGGTTGTTTTCTGTGAGTGTGCCTTGATCAAACTGTTCCTGCATGCTCAGGACCCAAACTGCCAGGAATGCTCCTCATTGCCTCAATAAACAAGATTGTTTCTCAGTCTCACCCGAGGGCAAAGAACCTCTTGGGGGAGAGGGTCCCACAGGAGGAGGCCGGGGAGTCCTTCTCAGAGGAGTGGATGTGCCCTTGCGAGGCATGTTTCCAAATGTCAGCCGTTCAGCACTTCAAAATTGTAGCTGGTTCCCCAGACAACATAGATATCCACTTGCTTGACATTTTTCCACCAACACGTAGTCTAAACTTTGCTTCAGTTTTTGCTGGGAAACTAGATCATCCCCTTTCAGCCAGTATTGTTAACCTCAGACAGAACCACAGCTGGAAAGGCGAATCCCACAGGCATGAAACAGTGGCATGTGGCTTATCACATTCAGGCTGGCTTCTAGGAATTCCAGAGAAATTAGTGAGTGTTAGGGAAGCATTACAGACCTCCTAGCACACCTCGGAGACCTTCCGCTCTTACCAAAGCAAAAAGCCTGAAAGATGCGTGAAGAAGAAATACATGGTTTCCCTGTGTGGTCCTGTTATTTAATCGTGTCCCTGTTCTGCTTCACATTACCTCAGTGACTCTCTTGATGTCTGTCGCCTACTTCAGGGGCACAGCCTTGAGATAACAATGATGACTTTGGCTTTAAAAAGGGAAAAACATGTTGCAGCTGAATTCCAGAGCACAGCTGTGCCCTGCAGGATAACATCCAAGTCCCCTCTTTATTCCCCCAAAAAACGAGAGAAAGGAGATCTAAACGAAAGGATGTTTTTGTGCCCAGACACCCAGACACACCATGGTGGGGGTCCCTGGGTTAGCTCTCCACATGACCCACGAGGCAACGAGAGGGAGATGTTTGCTGCAGGCCTCTCAAAGAACTCGGATCTAGACCCATTCACATGCGTCCTGAGACCACACGCCAGGCGCATGGTGGGGGTTGGACAAGAACCAAGATGAAAGGGAAAATGGACACGTAGAAGAATAAATCACAATTCGAGCTTCTGAGGGGTCATCTGTCTAAAGCCCGGAGCCAAAGACAGAAGCAAAGGTGACTGTGGAGCAGCAGTAGGGGCTGGTAAAACCCAGCAGCAATCAGGGAAGGCTGTCAGATAAAGGAGCATCGAACTTGGCTTTGGGGGCTGTGCAGTCCTGTGAATGGAGAGGTGGAGGACGGGTATTTCTGGCAGCAGGAACAGTATGTGCAAAAGCAGAGGGAGGCCAAAGAATGTGGCTGGGGTTTGGGGTGTGTTGCAGCCGATGGGAATGCAAAGGCAAAGGTAAGTTGGGCTAGACTTCCAAGAGCCTTGAGTGCCGTGCCCGAAGTTCCCACTTCTAGGAATTCTGATGCTCCAGGAAGATTCTGAGAGGGAGAGAGAGATGGTCAGTGGCTTTGATCACTGTGTGCAGAAAAGATCAAAGGGAGAGAGACAGGGAATGGGGGGATTGGGAAATGGGTAACGGGAGTCCAGCGTAAGATGGTGGCCAGGGACGATAATGGAGATGTTAGGGGGGTAACCCGATGGGAATGGAGGACAGGAAGCTGAGCATGACGCTTGGGTTTCTGACTTGGGTGACTGGGTGGGTGGTGAGTTCTGTTAACCACAAGCCTTTGATGGCTGCACCCAATGCCCTCCTCTTGGAGGACCCAAATCATGGTTGGCTAAGGGTAGCAAGGCATCTGCAGGGGCCATTGGGTGAAGGCTTAGGTCCAATAGACCCTGAGCCTCTGTGCGGCTCTCTGGAAAGACGGGCTGAGGGACCCTGGCAGAGGTTCAACATGGGCATCTGATGGCTGGTTCTCTCCTTTCATGTGGGCTCGGGAGTACTGAGGGAGAGCCACACTAAGTATTTCCTGAAACCTGCTGGAAGTGGGGTGAGGAATCCCATCTTCGAAGAGCCCACCAAGACCACCTCCAGCGAGCGTTCAGGGACAGCTGGCTCCCTCCTCTGGTGGGTCTGAGCCCCCCCACACACACATTGATGCTCAGGCCCAGCCAAGTGGTTGGAGGACCTTAACAAATCCTGAGACCAGAACCACAGAAGGCCATCTGTTGACTACGTCTTGAGCTCAAACACAGCAGTTCTCACCACTCTTCCCCAGCAAGGGCAGGACTGTGCCAGGCTCCCCCCAGACTGCTAGGCCTGAGAGGGGTGGGGGTCACATGGAGTTGTGGGCCACCCACCACCCAGACTGACTTCCGCTCCCTCTCTTCCCCTCTCCGCACCCTAACATCCCCCCCACAGTGGCAATAGCAAAGGAAAGGACATCAACACAATTAAATCCCTCCGAGTCCTCCGGGTGCTACGACCTCTTAAAACCATCAAGCGGCTGCCAAAGCTCAAGGTGAGATTGGGGCATGTGGGAGGCCTGTCCGGGTTGCCATGTACAGTTGGGGAGGTTGCATGCTGCTCAAGGACACTACATTGAAAGGGGTGCTGATAACATCACATCCATCATATATGGATATATTTATCATTAGAACTTTCCAGCAGATGGCAGTAAAGTGAGTTGATCTAACACAATCTGTGTATTGTGACAGTTTTCTTTTAGATGAACTGTCTTAAGATGGGGATCCCTTTTCCTAATTCACAGGAGGACATCACATGGATAAAATAGGGCACAACCGTAATGTGGGAAGCCAGAAACTGGGTTTCTGCTCCCACATAACTTTTGACTTTTCACCAACCTGTTCTAGGTTCCATTATCTCCTGTTCCAAAATAGTAAAACCAAGTATTTCCCAAGCTTGTCATTCAGGAGAAATGGGAAAAGAGAAAAGGAAATGCAACTAGTCATTCAAACACACCTTTTCCACTAATGTACCACCTGTGGGCCACCTGTATTATCTCCTACTTAATGTTAAAATCCTCGCTTTTTTTTTTATTTAAATGAACGTGTTATAAAAGGAAATACTATGCCAAGGTTCTCAAGTTGGAAAACCAGAACCCAATGTTTATAGAAGGTAAAACTAAATACATTCCCCCAAAATAAGACACCGTTATTAAAATCTAGCCAAAAAGATGGCCTGAAAAAGGCTTTGGACATGGGTACTTCCTCTTCCCAGGTTAAAAAGGAAAAGTATCGGGGTTCGGTGTTAACAGCAGCAACAAAGCAAGACTTTCTCCTTCACCCAAAAGGACTGAAAGGGAAAGTGAATAACTTTGTTATCCTGCAATTCAGCACTACTTAGTCTTGGGCTCCTGCAGAACCTTAAGGAACATCCTCAGTCGCGCGGGTGTGTCCCTCCCCCATGACTTTGGTACTTGCGCTCGCCCATATGTGGCTGCCCTCTGGGCATGAAAGCTTGCTCGCTCTCAAACACGTGAAGTCCAGCCCTATTCGGTGCTGGGGTTCCTCACCCTTTTGGGTGGCGGCCCCCTTCCCAAGCCTGGGCGAAAACTATGCACTCTCTCCCCCGGGGAAAGCTGGCCTGTGATTACAGTGGGTGGGAGGACCCTTCCGCACTTGTGGTTAGGACCCATCATGGGTAGAAGCAGAACAGGGTGCGAGATGTCGCAGGCGGGACCCCTGCCTTCTTAGGGAGATGGTGGAAAGATTCCAACTCACCCAGGACGGAATCTCCTGGGCCGCTGAGGTCGGCTCTCAAAGCCAGAGCGCCCCCTACTGCTCAGTGGGCAGAAGGGAGAGAAAGCACAACTCCAGGTGGAGGGGAAGGGCGGGGCAGGGGGGAGGCAGGGACACGGAATCCACAGGAAAAGCCTTGTCGGCAAATTGGCCACACGTTGGTACCACGTGGGGCTGCTGGAGGCCAAGGCCAGGCAGGCCCGCAGCCCCTCATGCCCTCTCTCCACTCCGCCCCCCTGCCCAGGCCGTGTTTGACTGTGTGGTGAACTCGCTCAAGAACGTCTTCAACATCCTCATCGTCTACATGCTGTTCATGTTCATCTTCGCCGTGGTGGCCGTGCAGCTCTTCAAGGGGAAGTTCTTCCACTGCACCGACGAGTCCAAGGAGTTCGAGAAAGACTGCCGGTGGGTCTCTGCTCTCCTCGGGGTCCCCGCAGGGGCGGGGAGAGGCCACAAGCGCCACTGGGCTTGGAAACCCGAGAGTTGGGCCCCGGACATGACCCAGGGGCAACCCGCTTGGGGCCGGAGTAGGAAGAAAAAGTTTGTGGGTTTGAGTCGCCGTGCATCACTCCCATCCCCACCTTTGTCATGTGGGGGCTATTCATACACGTCCATGGTCCCTTATTGGAAAACCTTTACTGGCAGATGGCGCTTCAAAGTGAAAATATTTTTGCGATTTTCTTTTTTTCTTTTTTCTTTTTTATTTTTTTTATTATTATTCTTTGCCCCGGGGGTACAGGTCTGTGAATCATCAGGCTTACACCTTTCACAGCATTCACCAAAACACAATATTTTGCGATTTTAGAAAGATCGCAGAGCGCGTGTTCCACGTGGGACGTGAGTCACACCCTCAGCTGGGTCTCACACATCCCTGTAATCAAACTGATTTTTCGGTTTTTTGTGGGTTTTTTTTTTAATCTGGGAAAGATGCAACTATTTGCACTGAATGGGACAAATGACAAGTGTGAAGAGCTTCACGGCCAGTCGGGTCAGGTTTCTTGCCAAATGAAATCGATCAGAGGTGGACAAACTTTGTCTGCCAAGGGCCAAATCTCACGTGCTTTGCCCTTTATGGGCCCTGTGGTCTCTGGCAGCCCCCTCTCCGCTCCCGTCCTAACACAGAGCAGACGCCCAACACCAGGACAAATGGGTGTGTCTGTGTTCTTATTTCTAGAAATGAAAAATTTGAATGTCGGACAAATCTAATTTGTCACCAGTGCATTCTTTTGATTTGTTTTCAACCACTTAAGAAGGTAGAAAACCATTCTTACTTTGTGGACCATATGGAAACAGCTGCAAATGTGGTCTGCAGGTCATAACTTGCCACCCCTTGACTTAAGAGAAAAATGTCCGGTTTTCGGAACTTTCTAGATTTTGGAGACGTGAAGGAGAAATGGTGGACCCAGAAGTCTCCCCATCTTTGGGTCAGCCTCGTGACTGGAATTGCTAAGCCTTTAACTAAGCTCTCTGTAAATTTTACCATCGCTGGTGTAAAGCCTGACGAGGCAGGGAATGGCAGCCTCTTCTTTTGGTGGTGTGTCCTGACTTTGGAAGGACCCTGGACACTTGGCCACATGTCTGGGGCTGAGCCTTGTGTCCTGCCCTAAAAAGGAGTGGCAGCCACCCCCTCCAGCCTGAGGAACCCAGACGTGTGCCTCTCTCTCTCCCCCTGCTCTCAACCCCCCAAGCCTGAGGCTCCCACCCTCAGGACTAGAAGTTTTTGTGTTGGAAAAGAGTGCTTGGTCCTGAGTCGGCTCTCGGCCCCAAGTCCAGCCTCCTGAGGGGGTTTGTCTCCAGATGGACACACACAGACGTCAGGGAGATGCCTAAGAGGCCGCTGCCTGGGCTGAGGGACGCAACGTGGGCTGGTGGGCCCCTCTTCCTCTCTCTGACTACCGAAGATGAGTGTCCCCTTCTTCTGTTTACACATGGCCCCCATTTTCTGTGGCAGCGGCAAGTACCTCCTGTACGAGAAGAATGAGGTGAAGGCAAGGGACAGGCAGTGGAAGAAATATGAGTTCCATTATGACAACGTGCTGTGGGCTCTGCTGACTCTCTTCACCGTGTCCACAGGAGAAGGCTGGCCACAGTAAGTGGGCCCGCCAGAGAGCCCCACAGGGGAATCGGGGGGCGGGGGGGCCCTAGGGAGCAGGATGGGGGAGCGTCTGAGAACCCAGTGCTGAGGAAGGCCTGGCTGAGGAGAGTCTGGCTCCTGGCTTCCCGAGGTGGAGACCCCGCTAGGTGCATGAGGGCCTCTCCCCAGAACTCAGCCTGCACGTGCGGCTGGGCCTGCTGGCCCACTGGGCCACTGGGCTCCACCAGCCAGACCCTGTGTGTGGAATGGACACTGCTTCTAATTTGCAGACACGCTCCCCAGACACAGGCAATCACGTCCTCTTCACCCTTCCTGTGCCGGTGAGCGCAGATCTCCAAGACCAGGGTGTGTGGACGTGGCATTTCCCAAGCCCCTTTGACCACAGGACCATTCTTCGCCCAGAATAGGGCAAGGGCTGCGGTGAGGCTGAATCATGCGCAAGTCCAGGACTGGACCTGTCTTTACTTAAAATGTTGATTTTCTTTTTCATCATGGGTTTTTTTGGCATTCGTTGTAATCTGCTTAAATATTGCGGTAAAATGCTCTTTCTCCTGACGACTGAGAGGTTTGGCACCTCCTTAATTTGTGTCCAAGGCAAGTGCCTCACTCTCCTCACCCTAGTCCCGGTCCTTCTCCCAGAGGTCTCAGAAATGCAAGCTGATTCCAGTGCGCCCTCAGCATCGTCGCCTCCCTCCTTCCCACTTTCAGGAAACACACCAGTCTTCATGTGCTTTTCCACCCACCCATACACTCACTCAATACCCACTCACATGGGGCCAGTGGTAGCCCATACGGCACCTTTGAGCAAATTTTTTAGACAGCTCTTCCTCAGCAGACTTCACTTCCATCTGTCAGAAAATCATTGCGATATACTTAATGATTTTGCTCAAATGAGGTACTTCATGGCTACATGCCCAAAAGTTGTCATCATAAATACACAAATCTATCATGTCTACAGTATGAATGGCACCCCTTAGGCACAGAACCCTTGAGCAGTGCACAATCTGTGCAACTGTTCAGAGCAGCTAAGCACATAAACACCCATGTTCCTCCCCACTGCCCCTTCTCAGCTCCCACCACCAGCTGTGCTTAAATGCCCCCCCACACTCGTATCTGCCTCCATGACCCCATACACCCTTCCATCCATCACCACCAACTTGGCCAGACCTTAGTGGGTGAACTTCAGGAAGTCACTTTAAATTGCTAAACCTCGATTTCCTCGTGTGCAAAATGGAGCCAGTGATAACCTCCCTGAGAGGGTGGCCGAGAAAATAAATAAAACCATGCCCAGCGCTTAATAACCCTCCATACGCGGTAGAAAACACTTCCCTCCATTCCTGTTACCTGTCCCACTTTCCCCCTCTCCCTGCCCCGCCCCTCCCAGGGTCCTCAAGCACTCCGTGGATGCCACCTTTGAGAACCAGGGCCCCAGCCCCGGGTACCGCATGGAGATGTCCATCTTCTATGTCGTCTACTTCGTGGTGTTCCCCTTCTTCTTCGTCAATATCTTTGTGGCCTTGATCATCATCACCTTCCAGGAGCAGGGGGACAAGATGATGGAGGAATACAGCCTGGAGAAAAATGAGGTACCCCTTCCCAGCTGCGCCCCTTGTTTAAAAACTGAGGACAGCCCCCAATACGCACGCACACACGCACGTGCACGCACGCACGTTCCCACCCAGGAAACAGCTGTTGGGGGCACCTGGGGAGGGCACAGCAACATCCTGCAGGCAGAAGTGCGTCCGCAGGGCAGCCCGTCCTGGGGTTCCCAGAGGAAGACACGCCGACAGCAGGTGTCTGTGTCAGTGAGGTTGGACTAGCGTGTGCTGCTCCACAGTCTCAGCACAAGATACCCACAAAGGGATTGACTGAGTTTTTGCTCCACACCACGTGTCCAGGGGGCCCCGGTCCGTGTCATCGTTACTCTGGTTCCCCTCTGAGACTCTGCAGATCATGAAGAGGCAATGGCACCCCAGTCCAATTTCTGTGGTCTGTGCCCAGAAATGACACGTGTCCCTTCTGTCCACATCTCACTAGCCAGAGCAAGCCACACGTCAGGGTCTGATGTCAGTGGGGTGAAGAAGAATGATCTCCCCAAGGGTGGGGTGGTGAATATTTATGAATGAAAATCCAGTCCTCCAGAGAGGACAGGCCTGGCACTTTGCCCTTCTAGAAGCATCCAAGCTAGGCAGAGGACCTGGAATGCGTCCTTCCTCTGCTCTGTTGGCCCCTAAGACTAAGTAGCCATTTTTCCTCCCTCCCTCAGAGAGAAGGAGGAAAAGAAGCAAAGTATTTAGTAGGAAAGAACGGTGAAACTTCCAGGTCAGACTCTGGTTCAGGTTCAGGTTTGGCCCACTTGGCAGCTGTGCCACGGCAGGCAAGGGGCTTAACCTCTCTGAGCTTCTGTTTCCCTCCCCTGCAAAGTAGGGTTATTGATAGTAGTCACTTCCATGTTTGTTGAGGGGATCCGGGGAGGTCATGAGGGGCATGTCAGCGCAAGATCTGACAGACGATGACTTATCAAGGAGCCGTAGCTGCTGGCAGAAGAAAGGGGTCGTGGTGCAGGGCTTCCGCGAGTGAGGAAGCCCGGCTGGGGCGGGCTGGAGCAGATGTGCCAGGGAGCCGTGGCCAGTGAGATGGGTGGTGCGCAGGGTGCTGCCGCCTCTCTCCTGCCCCCGGCCCTCACGCCGCCGGCCTCTCTCCTGCAGAGAGCCTGCATCGACTTCGCCATCAGCGCCAAACCGCTGACCCGACACATGCCCCAGAACAAGCAGAGCTTCCAGTACCGCATGTGGCAGTTCGTGGTGTCTCCGCCCTTCGAGTACACCATCATGGCCATGATCGCTCTCAACACCATCGTGCTCATGATGAAGGTGAGCCCCCAGTACTGCTTACCCCCGTGCGTACCCGCCCCTCACACCCACCCTCCTCTGGCCCAATGGAGCCACGCACCCCAAGTTTCCCCGGCTGGCCACACACTCCGTCCCCGCCGCCGAGCCTCTGCTCTGGCTGTTCCCTCTGCCGGACACATGGTTTCCGCCCCTCGGCCTGGCCAGCTCCTTCCAGCTGCATCTCCAGGAAGCCCCTCCTGACCTCCCCGGACTACACAAGGTGCCTATCTTTGCAAGCACCCCATCGGCGATCCCATGTGCCATAATATAAGTTTTGGGTTGCCCGTCACTGTCCCCCACCAGCCTGTGAGCTCCGAGGGCCCAGGCAAGCCCCAATCACCCCTGAGTTCCTAGGGTTCAAGGGATCCCTGGCCTTGAGGGCACAGGAGGCCCTCGATAAATGTTCAGTGGATGAACTGAGGAAGGAGGGGCAGGCAGGGACCTTGCAACTCTTGGGGCCACGGAAAGGTCAGAACCTTTCACCCTGTGGTTTGGAGACCAAAGGGCTGGATGTAAGCCCAGCTCTATTTATCTCAGCATGTAACTTTGTGCAAGGGACCAGCAATGCTCAGGCCTCAGTTTCCCTGTCAATGAAATGGGGATGATCATAATAGCACATTCCTCCCATCCCTGGGTAAGGACGAGGATTGAATGAGGACATTGAGGAAAAACATGAGCACGTTTCTTGACACTTCAGAAACACTCAACATTGAAGCTGCTCATTTTTGGACTGGCAAAAAAGCAGTGCCTATTTTTGCTTGAAATGCTTCTCCATAAGCAAGTTCTTTTATGCTTTCATTGTTAGAATCTGAGCAGTTTCAAACAGAAAGGAATAGTATAGCACAGCGCTTCTCAGACCGAGGTGTATTCACGGATCATCTGGGGATCTCGCTAACATGCAGAATCCGGTTCGGCAGATCCGGGCAGAGATCCTGACATTCCAAGCAGCGTCCCCCGGGATGCCAGGGCTGCAGGCCCCCGGACCCCACCCTTGTGAATACCAGGTCTCCAGCACCCAGAGGTGCCCATTGTGAGCACAGTTCTAAATTTGCTTTATCTGCTTTGTTTCTCTTCTTTCTTGAGGTGAAATTCACATCACATAAAATTAACCATTTCAAAGTGTGCAGTTCAATGGTACATTCACCAGGTTGTGCAACCATCACCTCTCCCTACTTCCAGAACATTTTCATTGCCCCAAAAGGGGACCCCCATCCCCATGAGCAGTCACCCCTACCCTGGGCCCCTCCCCCAGCCCCCAGCAACCACCAATCTGCATTCTGTTTCTATGGATTTACCCATTCTGGATATTTCATCTATTTTTTTTTTTAAGATTTTATTTATTTATTTCACAGAGGGAGAGAGATCACAAGGAGGCAGAGAGGCAGGCAGAGAGAGGGGGTGGGAAGCAGGCTCCCCGCTGAGCAGGGAGCCCGATGCGGGCCTCGATCCCAGGACCCTGAGATCATGACCTGAGCCGAAAGCAGAGGCTTTAACCCACTGAGCCACCCAGGCGCCCTATTTCATCTATTTTTTAAATTATTTTAAAAACTAGACAAATAATATTTTGCCCTTAAATTCTTCAGTATGTATTTCTAAGAAATAAGAAATTTTCCTACATATTTTTTAAGATTTTATTAGAAAAAAAAGATTTTATTAGAGAGAGCAGGGGCAGGAGGAGTGGGAAAGAAGCAGGCTGTCTGCTGAGCAGGGAGCCTCATGTGGGGCCCGATCCAAGAACCCTGAGATCATGACCTGAGCCAAAGGCAGACACTTACCCGACTGAGCCACCCAGGCGCCCCTTCCTACATATTCTTATGCTCAACAAGATGAGTGATAATTCTCTAAAATACACATTGAATTGTCCCCAAAATGTCTTTTACAGCCCGAATTGGGTTTTTGCTTGTTTGTTTTTTTAGAAGTGGGGAAGGGCAGAGGGAGAGGGAGAGAGAATATTAAGCAGACTCCCTACTGAGCTCAGAGCCTGACATGGAGCTTGATCTCATGACCCTGAGATCATGACCTGAGCTGAAATCAAGAGTCTTGACACTTAACCGACCACACCACCCAGGCACCCCATGAGTTGTTTTTTGAGCCAAGATCCAAATGGCTACACATGTTCTCTGATTTTTGTCTTTTAAATCTCTATCTTCCCCATACCTTTTTTTCCCCCATGCTGTTGACTTTTTGAGGAAACCAGAAGAGTTGAATGAAAACGGTCCCACCTCCAGGTGCATTGGTTTCCTCGTGGGGAACTGTAACCTCTTCCTCCACCTGCCGTGTCTCTTGTAACCTGGTACTCAGGGCCAAAGGTTATAAACCTGAACCTAATTAAACAGTTTGGGCAAGAAGAGTTCAGAAGGAGTCAGAATAGAACTTATTTCTGGGGTGGGTTGCTGACTGGAAAGGCGTGCAAAGAAAGTTTTGGGGGTACTGGAGGTGTTCTAAGTCTTGGGCTGGGGAGTGACCTTATGGGAGTTCACAGATAAGGGTTTAAAGAGAGAGGGAGATCTGGGGAAAAAAGAGAAACCAGAAAATCCTACAGAGAAGATGTTACAAACATCGTCCTGCATCCCATCAGGAGTGCCATCCGGCAGGGAGTCCTGGGATCTGGGATGCTAAGGCAGGATCAAGAAAGTGCTTGTTTGGCTGTGAAAAGATTAGCCCAGCCCACAGAGGGCTTGCCTGGGGCCTGGGTTGCCTCCACAGGATGTTGGGAAGCCCAGGGTCCAAGTCCCACCTGCCCCGGCACAGGATAATTGCAAAAGTGCCTCCCCAGCCCCCACCCTGCCCGCTGACCCCACCATCCTTCCTCCTCCCTACTCCAGTTCTATGGGGCTTCAGTGGCTTATGAAAACGCTCTGAGAGTATTCAACATCGTCTTCACCTCCCTCTTCTCTCTGGAATGTCTGCTGAAAGTCATGGCTTTTGGGATTCTGGTAAGTACAGCCTTGGGGCTAGAGCTGTGGGTTGTGGGGGGAAGCCCAGAGGGGCACTGGGTGCTGGGTGCTGTTCTCCCCACCTGGCCCCAAGACCCCCAATCCCAGCAGGGTCTTGAGCATCCCTCCAGTGCCCCCAGACCCCAGTAGGTGTTCATGCACTTGCCAAGTGACACCAACGAGACCCAACACTTATTGAGGGTTACTGGGTCCCATACGCGTCCTGGTGCAGTCATTCCTCGAAGTGACCCAAGGGGTGGGCGTAATTACCATCCACTTTAAGGAAAGCGAGATCCAGACAGGCCAAGTGCGTGGTGTTCCAGCCGTTCTAAACCACGATCCACAGATATATGTACATTTCACAGGGGAGGCAGCAGGCAGACATCCAAACACAACTAAGATGATATGTGCCCTTGTTGTGTGTCCTGTGCTCTGAGCTGTGTGTTCCACTGTTGGCCCTGCCTTTCTTTTTTAAATGCAGTCCAGGCCCCACTAGCTTGCCTTCATCACCCACTAATGCAAGCCGTCTTAACGGGAGGCCCATTGATCCCTAAAGGGGATGGGGCGGGGGAGTGTCTGTGAAATCACATGTGAAAAGAGAAAAACCACATCTTTATTTTTCACAAGCCACTAACTGGACTTTCACATTTCCTCCCATCTTGAAGGCAAACAGCCCCCAGTGTTACCAGTTACGCAGTGTTACCAGTACAGTCTGGGTCCCTGATAAAAGTCAGATGTTTCTGTGAGGCATGATAGAGATTGCAAGCACCTCCAAATTTCATTTGTGTTCACCCTTGCTTCAAATGCTGGTGACTCTCAAGCCTACAGCTAGAAATTACCTAGTGTGTTAATGAAGAAGTGCATTAGTCATCAGATCATTGAAAAAATACTGTAATAAGAATATTTTAAGATAACAGGGCCCTTGCAATCCTGGGTATTTTATTTTATGCATTTACAAAGCTTCCTCTAAGAAGGTCTTCCCAGGGGGCCAAGGAGGTCCAAAGCCAGAAAAAAAAAAGTGAAGAAAGTCTGAACTGGTGGAGTGGTGTGTTGGGGTGACTTCAAGAAGGTCCCCCAGTGAGTGGCCAAGCTCAGACTCGATACGGGATGGCTTCCCTCCCAACCAGCCACTGAGTCCACCTCCTGAGGAGAATGGTCTACAGTCTGTGGCCCTAGCCCGGCTCTCAGCGGGGTGGAGGCTGGCTCCTCACCTTGGCTTCCCGAGGTGGCAAAGGGTGTCAGCGTTGGCACCAGAGAGCCCTTAATTCAGATCACATCCTGGCTGTGTCACCCCACCTCTCTCCATCGCGAGAGCCCGTCCTCTGTCTCTTCCTTGGAAGAGCCCGTGCAAACCCCAGCACAGATCAGTGTGTCTGGATAAAGCGAGGGTGAAGCCTGGCATGGAGTGCCCCCTAAATGCCCCCAGTCCACCTACTGGTAATGAAGTGACTCTGCCTGAGGGTTGGGGCTCCCTCTCCCCCACCCCCGACCATCCCACGGGGCCTGCCTGGAGCCTCCCCCTCCAGTTTAGAGGAAGCCTCAAGTTCACCATGTGCAATTTAGGCGATGGGGAGAGCTTTCCAGTCCAGGGGCTTGAGGACTGTGGCCAGATACCTAGAAAGTTGCCTTCATCGGGACTCCCCCAGAACACAGCCTGAGATAAGGATCGACTGCAAGGAATTTATCTGAAAACCCAGGAGGCTCAGTGTGGGGGGTGGGAAGTGAGGCAGGAGCCAAAAGGCAGCCAGTACAGGGTGTATTATGGGGCACAGTTCCATTGAGGATCAGCAGGAGGCAGCAGAGAGCACATACTTAAGAGTCCTTTCACTTGACGGGAGGAGAGAGCTGGGGTTTTTATCCCCCAGTGCCCAACAGTCAGAGTCAAGGGCTGCTCCCGGGGGAGCTGTTAATTCCCCAGCAAAGTTGCAACCAGAGGGCGCCCCTGGACAGATCAACGGAAGGTGTGTAATCACAATATGAGGGGATGTGGGCAGAGCCCCAGCAGCATCTGTGAAAAGACCAAAAGTTCCAGCAGAACCCGAATTCTTTTTAGCTGAGTATAAAAAAGCATCCATTCATTGAGTGCCTACTGTGTCACCAAACTCCAGGCCTAGATTCACATTCCGGATCTGATTGCTGTTATACCCCTGTCTTCCAGAAGAGGGCTCTAAGGCCCAACTAGTCCAACTCCGAGGACTTTTAACTCACACAGGCTGAAAGAATTTGATCCCGGAAAGCGCAGCTCCAAAGACTGGGTTCTTCTCTCTGAGGCAGAAGGGCTGCTCAGGGGAGGAACTGACCCCTCAGAATGGGACCCAAGCCCCCAAGCTGGCCTCTGCTTTGTGAGGATGCTGGAAAGGCCTGCTTGTGGGGTGGGTCACGTGCAGCCTTGAGGGGAGGGCGTCTGTTTGAACCAGACCCTTGGATTTAGGCAGAGGTGCTGCTCAGTGTGACCTCAAACCGTGGGGAACGTTTCAGCATGTTCACAGCTGTGTGCTGTCCCTGTGTGACCCGGTCAAGCCAGCACCCACCCTGGGGGTGTGCCAGTCAGGATAGATCAAGTTCATGTGCAGTAACAAACAATCCCCACATCTCAGTCACTTTGGTCAACAAAGGTTTTGTTGACATTCAGCAGGGAGGGGGCTCTTTGCCTCGTAGTTACACAGGGACCCAAGCCCACAGAGCACCTGCCACCTGGAACATTGACCATCACCAAGCCCAGGGTTAAAAGAGTTCTGTTGACTCTGCACTAGCCAGGAGGTGGCTCACACCATCTCTGCTCAAAACCCATTGGCTGTAACTAGACACATGGCATCATCGAACCACAAGGGGGACCAGGAATTGACGCCTGGTATGTGCCCGGAAGGCCTTTGTGCCCCTGTTACTATCCCCCTTCTTCAGATTAGGAAGGGGAAGAACAGAGAGGTTAAGTCACTGGCCCATAACCACACAGCAGGATGGTAGCAAAGCAGGGACGTGAACCCACAATCCACTCTTAGTGAGCGTGCTATAACAAGTGGGGCCTTGAACACAAATTCTGGACTCATGCAGGCCTGAGTTCAAATCCTGACTCTTCACATCCATGCTGCTCACCTCAGATGGGCGAGTAGTCTCACTGAGCTTCAGTTGCCTTGTAAAAAATGGTTGATAATTCTTTGCTCCAAGGGCCTCCATGAGGATCCCAATGACATCATTTATAAAACATCTGGGGTGTCAGGGAGCCCTCAGATGTGTCAGAGGGACAGGCAAGCCCACAGCATAGCCCTCTCTCTGCAGCAGAGCTGAATCAGGCTGCAGAAGCCCCCCTCTGGGGCCGGGAGAGCCGTGGGGTCCTGGGGAGGGGGAGCTCAGAGCAGATGATCCTGAGCAGCCCATACAGAAGCACTTTGCTATTTGAATGACCGTAAGTGCTGTGTGGCACTCGGGTTGATGAGCAGCTGTGCCCCTAATATACCCCGGGGCCAGCCGTGGTGGCCGGGCGTGGAGCCCTGCATTGGCATCCCTGTCTTGTGGGTCCCATTCTAGAATTATTTCCGCGATGCCTGGAACATCTTCGACTTTGTGACTGTTCTGGGCAGCATCACCGACATCCTCGTGACTGAGTTTGGGGTAAGTTTCCTGCCAGTTTCTCTCTGGGTAACTCCTGGCTGGGTGGAGAACGGGGGGAATCTTCCAGAAGCAGCGGTCCTAAGAGCCACAGCTGACTTGGGCCAGCACTTGACCGTGACCAAAGAGGGAGAAGCAGGGACCCCAGGGGCAAGGGCAGCCCCTCAGGAGGGCAACTCAGGGAGACGGGGGAGCCCAAAGCCACAGCTATGGGGCCAGCTCTGCAGCGTGACCTCCCCTGCCTCTTGGCTGTTGACTTATGAATATGTAATATGGATGAGTGCATTGGGACAATTAAAGGACCCCAAGGCTGATCCATGCCCCCAAACACCACACAGTCCTGAGGACCCAGAAAGAACCAGCAGCAAGTCCATTCTGCTTGAACTAACCACCTTCTGGTTCATGGGGGGAGGTTCAAGAGGGAGCCGTGGCCCTTGACCCAACAGGGGATACCACGGCCAGGGCCTTAGGAAGGTCCCCAGGATGCCCACCCTCTTCCGTCCCCAGGCTTGGAAGACTTGTGACTTGGGGGGGGGGCGTCTCTGGACCCCTCTGTGGTGGCCCCACAGGCCACATCGTCCTTCCCCCTCATCTGAAAGACTCAGGGCCTCCGAGCTCCTATCTCAGACCCCCTCCTTGGCCATTTGCAAGTGAGCCCAGTCTTGGGAGCCCTCAGGAGACTGGGGGGAGGCCGGGAGATCCTCACAGGGAGAGCAGAAGGGCAAAGACCGTTGGAGCCAAGGGCGGGGCAGGAGGCATCAACCTCATCATAATAGCCATAAAAATCATGCCTGGCGAGAATGGCACACTCAGATGCATGACAGGCGCTGTGCCAAGCGGTTCACATGAATCAGCTCGTGGTACAGGTCAGGGGGTCAGGACAGAAAAGAATTCCCTTGGAGGGTTCAGCTGAAGGGACCGGAAAGCAGAGACCACTCACGGGTGGAGGGGGGGGGCGGACCAGGATGGCAAAATGCCCAGCACGCCACCACCGTGGGAGCTGGTGCCTGCCCAGGTGCTGAAGGCGGGAGGTGATCTGAGCTGGAATGGGGGAGGGCCACCTGGCAGGAGCCGTGGACCTGGAGGGACAGAGCCCCTACCCGAGAGGAAGCCCAAAGCAGGCCCAAAACACTGGGAGAGATACCCAAGTCCCTCTCTCCTCCACCCTGCATTAGAGCCCCCAGCAGAAAGGGACCAACAGATCCGTTCTTCCATCCTGAAAGGCTGGTGGGGCTGAGGAGCTCCACAGAAGAGGCCAGTCTCGATGTGTCCCCTGACACCTCCCTCCCAGGTGGTATCCTGGCCATATCTCTTTGCCTTCAGCTCCACTGAGCCAGAAATTCTGCCTTCCCTTCAGCCCATGCCTAACACCTTCCTCTAGAGAGGCCCACGGGGCTGTCCCCATAGGGCTTCGCCACCCGGCCCCTGTGCTAGAGCCTCGGCCTCATCTCTGTCCTAAGTTTCTAAGGGATCCAGAGCTCCAGTTGGCAGTCACAATAACTTACCATCCAGCTGAGCACACGACAGTTTTGAGCCAGTGCCCCTCTGGGTCCAGGGGTCGGAGGGGTGGCCCAGCACCCCAGCCGGGCGAGTGGAGGTCGTTGGTTGAGACCTCCAGGCACCAATAAGAGATCCATTGGGCTGGACCCTAGCGGCCCATTCTCCAGGTGGGCAGGATAGGGAAGGGCAGGAAGATGAGGCACGGGGCCCAATTCAAGAACATCAGGACTAGTACAGCGATCAAACACCCCTCCCTACAAGCTGTTTGACTCTGGGCGGCTTGCATTGCCTCCTCTCATGTAGAATGAGGACAACTGTTGGAATTAACCTCATTGGATCCCTGCAAGCTCCACGTTCACTCATGCATTCAGTAGGCATTCATTGAGCGCCTGCTACATGCCAGGCATTGCTGTAAGTGCCCGGAGGCCGTGGACAAAGCGAAAACAGACAAGAATGACTGCCCGCCGCCCCCCACCCTGGGGCTAACGTTCTAGGGAAGGAGTCGGCAACTTTTAACAAGTGTGAGCGATCCACGTGAAAGGTTTGGCACAGAACCTGCCAGGAAATAGATTGCCCCCAAATGGCAGTTACTATTATTGCTATTATTACCGTGAAGGTATTTGGGTCTGCGGTATTTGGGTTGTTGGCCAACCACCTCCCAGGGCCCTGAATTAGAATCATCTGGAGGGAAAGATAGAGGGTGGGCGTGCGGACCCTTTTAGGATGTTATCTTCCCAAACTTCGGGGCAAGGAGCCCACAGCCACCCCTGTCTGCCTCCCAGGTAAGCCCGCTAGGTCAGGCCAGAGCTCAGGCAGGCTGAGGCAGGGAGAGCCAGACCCTTGCGAGGGCAAGTCCCCAGGGTTTGGTGGGGAGAGGGCTCGGGGGGGCCCCCTGGGCCTCAGCTGCCACCCCCAAGTGGCCGGGTGACATGGGTTTGCCCTGCGTTCAATGGATAATGACTGTGTTTCTTGTCTTGTCTCTTTTCATGCCTGCTCTTTAAACTGTATATTGGCACAACGCCGTCTGAAAAACTCATCCAATCAAAATGCACTATGAAATTCATTTGTTCATCCATGACGTGGTCTGTGTGTTCATACACCAATGACTATCTCCCAACCCACCACCCCCACTCCCCGCCCGGGAACCGAAACCCATTGATTTTTTGGCACTGGTTACAAATCAACCTAAAAAACGCTGAACACGCCTCCCAACTGCCCCCGCCCGCCCGCTCCCCCTCCATCTTCAACATCTGCATCTAGAATCCGGTTGGTCTTACTTCTTTCTGAAGTCTAAATGCCTTACATTAACTGTGAACGCATCTTCTCGCGTCCGCACTGCACGTCCTGCCCTGGGCTTTGGACTTGGGTTGCCTGATGCTCCTCCCCAGCCCTCCTACCCCGTCTGTCTGTCTGTCTCCTCCGCCCACTCCCACTCCCTCCTCATTCCTGCAGCCCCTCCTTCCCTCCCTCCCCCGTCCCCTCTCTCTCTCTCTCCCCCCGCTCTTCGTTGTTTTTACTGGGTTCTGAATTGGGGTTTTCTTCGTGGGTTGGTTTGCGTCTTTTGCAAGGAGAAGACCGGGTTTGCCCTGCGTAGCACCTTCCGAAGACTAGTCAGCTGGCTGAGTCTCCCACCGCGTCCCTTACCCGCATCCCTACGCTCTGAGCTCTCAGCCAGCCACTCATCGCTCCTGTCCTCTGCTCAGCTTCATGGAGCCTGGGCACCACGAGAGCTCACCCCACTCCAGGCCCGTGGGTTTGACTGGCTAGAGACGTCAACCTCCCGAGTCCGAGGAGGACATGTGAGGGCAGGGCAGCAGGCAGGCAGAGACTCTCAGAGGAGGGAAACTGGGAGCAGGGCCGACGAGGCCCTCCCCTGGAGCCCTGGCTCTGCACATGCTCGTGGGCCCCACATGCCCACAGTCGGTGAACCCAGGTGCCCTCCCCCCTTTCCCACATCCACACTCTCCCCCTTACTCTCTTGTTTGGGTGCTCTTCCTCTCTCTCCTCTGCCCTCCAAACACATCCGTGCCCACCTGTCCCTCTCTGCTCCGTCTCTCCACCCTGCACACCCATGCTCCTGCCCCAGCACACTCCATCTCCATCCCCCCCTTCCCTTACTCGGCTCCTTGCACACTTCTCATTCGGGTAAATTCCATCTTCCCCTGCCTCGTCCACCATCTCCGCACCCCTTTGAAAGGCCCCCCGGGACCAGGATCCCTCCCGCGCTGGCAACACCACGTGCACTCATCCCCCAGAATCATTTCACGATTCCAAATGCGGTGCCTCGAGCAGAAGTGGGCTGAAGGGGTCACCATCACCGCTACGCCCTCGCTTAAAGCCAAAGTAGGGAAGCCAGACATTGGTCAAATAACCGCTCTCGAACCCACGTGAAATTGCAGCTGTGTTACAAACCAAAGGATAAGCATTGTTAACAAAAGAGGGGGGAGAAGAGCATTCGAGGCTCAGAACAGCATGTGCAAAGGCCCGGTAGCAAGAGGAATCATGCGGGGGTCTGCGTCTCCAAGTGAGGGTGTGTGGCTGGAGCAAAGATTTTGAAGGAAGGCCGACCCAGGGAAAGGGAAGACGGCAGGAGGGGATAAGCCCCTGGGGCCTTGTGGAAGCCTGAGAGGATTTGGAGCAGGAGTGGGATTGGAAGTGCGATTAGACAAGCTGGTTGAGGCCACGAGGGAATGGCCAGACAGGGGGCTGGGCCGGCAGGGAGCACCAGGATCCCCGCCGAGAGGGGACTGGCCACCTGAGCAGGGGCTTCTCCCGGACCTGGGGATAGGTGGGGTCTGGGCTGCGGAGAAAGGTGCCTGGAGGGATCTGGGTCTGACTTGAACTGGGAGACAGAAGTTAGGGAATGCCAGAAGAGGGCCGGGTTGGGCGAAGAGCACAGGTGTAGGCACAGAGGCTTTGAGGTGCCTTTAAGGGCACCCCGGAAGAAGTCAAGTAGGCAGGTGGTTATGGGATCTGGAGCGCAGGGGCAAGGTGTGCAGAGGTGTGGTCCGCAAGCGGTAGGATTTCTCTGGACCCTTCAGTGGCTGGTTCTCATGTCTTTTTGAGCATGACGACCCTTCCAGGGCCTGCGTCCCACCCCATCACCCTTGAACCAGGAAGCACAGGGCAGGCGTAGAGGAGAGCACAGATGCTCCTTCTTGGGCTGTGGAAGGAAAGATGGAAGCTAGGAAGAGGGAAGTCACCAGAAGTTCTGTGAGCACTTGAAGGACTCGATGCAGAACCAAGAAGAGATGGAGGGGTGAATGAGGGCAGACAAAATACCCTCCCCTGCCCCGTCCCCCGGACCTCTCTCATCTCCTCCCATACCTCCCCCATGTGTCTCCTCCCTCTGCACCAAGAAGGGCAGCATGCTGTCTGCACGCGTCTCCCTGCGAGACCCCCTCGCTTCTCCTGCATGGTGGCAGGCTCACCCCGCTCTGCCCTGTCCCCGGAGGCTGCTCCAGGCCCGCCCGCCTCTGCATGCTGGGCAGAGTCCACATGTTATGACCCGCCCCGTGAAGGGATGGCTTGTACTCTGGGGATGGTCGGGAGGGGCTGGGGACACCTGGGCCACGGGCCCCGTCCCCAGGTAGAGCTGGGTGGCCAGGCAGGGCTGGGAGTCAGGTCAGCTGGGCACAGGGGGTGACTGTCAGCTGAGCTGGGCGTGGGAGCTTGTTTGAGGCCCTTGGGACCTTCTCACAGTGGTTGGGCCCAGTGTGGTCAGGGCGGGCTCTCCCAGCCCCCTCCCCCATCCTAGAGGCCGAAGGGCCAACTGATGGGTCCCAACGAGCATCCCAGGCTTTCCCAACCAATCCAGAGGCCCCTCATCAGCCCCAGAAATTCCTCAAACTCCCATCTCTGCCTCTCAGCTCCCAGGCCAGACCCAGTAGCTGGGAGGCCCCCAGGAGCCACCAAGTAGGATGTCCATAAAGAATTCATCAGCCAAGCTTTTGAGAGCAAAAGGGGTGCTGTGACTGTCAGGGTAACCTGTATGGTCGCCCCTGCCCCATATGAAGGGTGAGGGCAAGGCCAGTGGAAATTCTTGCTACATGGCCTGTGTCTAGGGCTCTCTTGATCCCCTAGAGCAGAGCCCGGGTAAAGGTCCTCCACCTCCAACCTGCCGGCAGACTGACCAGCACAGCTTTCCTGGTCTGCCGGAGGTGGGAGTCTCACACCCCAGTGCCTCTGGCATCAAATCCGGTGCCCTAGGCCAGGAAAGCGGGTGCCATTTCTAGAACGTGGGGGACCTCGGCAAACTGGAGGGCACGTGGCCCGCTTCATGGGGGCACGCACATCTAAGCCCCAACCAACTTTTGCCAATCTGGAGGCAGGTCCAGAGTTGCCAGAATCGCCAGATTTGGGGGAGACATCTAATTTTTTAAACACTGGCAACTCTTCTTAATCAGAACAAAACCGCTCAGGCCCATCAAGATAGCTTCACCAGCCAGATTCGGTCCATTTGCAACTTTGAGCACATGTCCCCCACCAGGGACCCTGAGGCCCCAGCAGGCCAGCCACCCCCCCTCCCCGGCCTCCAGGTCAGCCAGCGCCCACCACCCGCTGCTCTCCTGGCTCCCCTCCCAGCTGACCGCCCCCCCCTTCTCTGGGGGGTTCTCCAGGCTTGGGCGGGAGGAGGTAGAGGTAGTGACTAGTCGGGGGGTCTTTGAGCAGAGGCAGGGTCCACGCAGGGAGGTCCTGGGGGCAGGGACGGCCCCACCTCCAGCACTGGCCCCTCGGTGGGCCTGGGCTGTTTGCGAGCTCACCCACCCACGGGCGCTGCATACTTCCTGCTTCCCGCAGGCCTGGTCCCGTGCTACTCCACCCAGCCCCAGAAGCTGAGAAGCCATCCCTGAGAGGGGGGAAAAGGGCCCCAAATGCATCTTCTCCGACTCAGCGGGCAGCGAGGACTCGCCCTGCAGCCGACCAGCCCCAGCTCCCTCCCGTCCTCCCCATTCCCGCTCGCCAAGGGGGTAAGAAAAGATGCTCTTCCGCTTCTCCGATTGGCTCGAGCCGCTGCTCCTCTTGGCCGTGGGGTGAGGTCAGGGCGGGCAGGAGCGGGTGGGCAGCTCGGCAGGGCAGGGCAGGGCAGGGTGCCCGTTGAGTCCCACGACAGATGCATTTCTGGCCCGGAGCGTAACATGCCTGGGAACCCGCACATGTCCACCAGGCCTGCGCGCGTTGGCTACCCCCACCCCGCCCTGGTGTTTGTGCATCGTACACGTGTGATGGATTCGGCAACTTGACCCGCTTGTGTCCTATCGTCTCAGTGCATTTGGTTGTTGGGAGAAACAAAAACCATCTCGATTTTTTTCCTGATTGGATGATTCGGATATATTTTCTTTCCCTTGTTCTTTTGTTATTTCTTCCCCACCCCCCACCCCACCCAGTTCCTTTCTCTTCCTTCCTTTTTCTTTCCTTTTCCCCCGTTGCGGGTGGGGCTGGCACCCTCTCCCCCCAACTTTGTTCCTTTTCGACGTTTTTTCCTCCGCACCATTGCATTAATAGTGCTTTCTCTCCCTCCTTATTTGGGGTCTGGCTTGCTTTTCCTGTTGGTTGGCTTCATGTAGGGGCCTCTGTGAGTGGTGACGGCTCTGAGCCCCCGGGGGTGGGTGGACGGTCACCCTTTTCTCTCCATCTCCCCAGAATAACTTCATCAACTTGAGCTTTCTCCGCCTCTTCCGAGCTGCCCGGCTCATCAAACTCCTCCGTCAGGGTTACACCATCCGAATTCTTCTCTGGACCTTTGTGCAGTCTTTCAAGGTGAGCAGCCCCTGAGGCCAGTCTAGGGGTGAGAAGGTTTTACCCCCACCCCTGCTGTGGCTGAAAGTAGAAATCAGGTGAAAATGCCTCTGTGGTGCCCTTTGCTGAGAGTCTGTGATCTGCATGGTTCTTCTCTCCACCGCCCGCCCCGATGTGGCTTGAGAGCTCCAGAGGGAATCCCCCGATGCCTTCTTGCCACTATGGCCTCAAAGAGGCCCACCAAACCCTGGTGCCAGTCTGGCACAGCCCGGGGCTGCCCAGCCCAGTGGGGCAGAGCCCTGGGACAAGGAGGGAAATGGTGTGAGTAAGAGGCCCCCTGACACTCTCCTTCATTGCCTTTTTTCCCACAGGCCCTGCCCTATGTCTGTCTGCTGATTGCCATGCTTTTCTTTATCTACGCCATCATCGGGATGCAGGTGAGTGCCGACCCCCTAGCGTTCCTAGAGCCCTCCCTGGGAGGGCCGCCCTCCTTAGGGAGGGGTGGGTCAGGGGAACCCAGTTTGGAGAGACAGCCAGGAAGGTTGAGTGGAGTTTCCCTGAAGCCGCTGGGGGCATGGCTTCCCCACCCCCCCCACCCCACCCCTGTCATCACCCTCCCATTCCCCAGGTGTTTGGCAACATCGGCATCGATGTGGAGGATGAGGACAGTGATGAGGATGAGTTCCAAATCACTGAGCACAATAACTTTCGGACCTTCTTCCAGGCCCTCATGCTTCTCTTCAGGTGAGCGGGGGCACGTGCTTTCCTGCTCCTCTTCTGGTGGGGGCATGTCCTCCCCTTCCTCTTCCTGTAGGGGGCGTGTCCTTTCCCTCCTCTTCCTATAGAGGGCGTGCTGTCTTCCTTCTGTTCTGGTGAGGCTTGGGATGGACTTGTGGGGGGCCCAGGGACCCTGGCTGGGCAGAAGCTAAAGGCCCTGGGATACAAGCATGGAAGGCATTTACAGACATTACTTCATTGAATCCTCCTGACCGTCCTGTGAGGTGGGGATTCTTGGCAACCTCATCTGACAGGTGAGGATATTGAGGCTAATAGACCCTGAGGCTTGATTTCTTAATCCTGGCTGCACATTAGAGTTCCTTCATTCAGTCATCGGAGGTTTATTGAGCACTTACTGTGTGCCAGGCATTGCTGAAGGTACTGTAAACAAAGCAGAAAGAGATATTCGGTGCCCTCCTGGTGCTTCTATTCCTGCGGAGGAGAAAGGCAATCAGTAAGCTAATGATGGAGAGTGCAGGAAGGTGATAGAATTCAAGGTTAAGAGGGAAATGAGGGGGGCGCCTGGGTGGCTCAGTGGGTTAAAGCCTCTGCCTTCGGCTGAGGTCATGATCTCAGGGTCCTGGCATCGAGGCCCGTGTCGGGCTCCCTGCTCAGCAGGGAGCCTGCCTCCTCCTCTCTCTCTCCCTGCCTCTCTGCCTACTTGTGATCTCTCTCTCTCTGTGTCAAATAAAAAAAAAAGAGGGAAATGAGGAGGCACAAAAGAACAAATAATGTATGATTCCACTTACATGAAGTGCCCAGAACAGACAAATTCATAGAGACGAAGGTGTGGACTAGAGATTGACAGGGGCTGCATAAGTGGCATGGATGGAAGGTTCTAGAGGTGAACAGTGGTGATGGGCGCTCAGTATTGTGAAGGTACTGAATGCCACTGAACTCTACCCTTAAAAATAGTTAAAAATTATCAATCTTTTTTTTAAGATCTTTATTTATTTGACAGAGAGAGCAAGCACAAGCAGGTCGAGTGGCAGGCAGAGGAAAAGAGAGAAGCAGGCTCTCCACTCGGCAGAGAGCCCAACACGAGGCTCGGTCCCAGGATCCTGGGATCATGACCCGAGTAGAAGGCAGACGCTCAGCCGACTGAGCCAGCCAGGCAGCCCTAAAATGATCAGCCTTATGTTATGTATACTTGGGGATGAGAAAAATATTTTTTTTAATTTAGCAACAACATCTAAAGGAATGGAGGGCTGGTCAGTTATGCCTCCCTGGAGGCAGGTAACACATGAGAAAAATAGGTGAGGGAGGGAAACCTGTGGATATCTGAGGAAGGGCAGGCCGGGCAGAAGGCATAGCAAGTGCAAAGGCCCCGAGGAAGGAGCATGGCTGGCATATTTGGGGACAGTGAGATCCCAGTGTGCCTGGAGCAGAGAGACCTAGGGAGAAGGTAGTAAGAGATGATTATTGCCTGGAGAAACAGGAGCTTTTAGGTCATACCTACTTATGTCTCCAGGCCCCAATCCAGACCAGTTGAAAGCAAGCCTGAAGGAATGGGGCTTTTGCATCAGCATTGTTTAAAGGACCCCCACCATGAACTTTTAAGCACAGCTAAAGGATGAGAATCACCTCTCTGAGCTCCCAGAGAGAAAAGGTGGTGTAGCTAGAACTTGAACTCATGCCGGTCCAACTCCAGAGCCCCGTGCTAATATCCCTGAAAGAGGATATCAGTGTCCAGGGCTGGGTGCCCAGGTCCCTGATGATGGCCCCTCTCCATTCCCCAGGAGTGCCACCGGGGAGGCTTGGCACAACATCATGCTTTCCTGCCTCAGCGGGAAGCCGTGTGATAAGAACTCGGGCATCCTGACTCCTGAGTGTGGCAATGAATTTGCTTATTTTTACTTCGTTTCCTTCATCTTCCTGTGCTCCTTTCTGGTGAGTCTGTGTGCATGGGTGGGGGGTGGGGGGGCATGGGCTCAGAGGACTCCCTGATCCGGCTCCCACTCTGGGGCATAGGTTTCTCTAGAATACAGCTGTGACACAGATTTGCTCCCTGCAGAGCATCTCTGAGCCGGCTGGGGATTCGGTTAACTGGGGATTCTCAGCAGCGCCACTGTCAATATTTGGGGCTGACTCAGTCTCGGGGGGCGGGGGGGCGGTAGGGGGCTGTCCTCTGCACTGCAGCGTGTTTAACAGCGTTCCTGGCCTCCACCCTCAGGTGTAATAAGCAAACATGCCTTCTGACATTGACAGTGACCCCCTGGGGATTGGGGGGAAGGACAGAATCTCCCCCATCCGAGAACCGCTGGGTTTTACTGAGGAAAAAAACTAGTGGAGCTGAGAGCTGGTCCCCTGGCCAGTCTCGTTACATGGGATAGTAATTATGCCCCCTCCTCTTCCTGGAGCCGTCAGAGTGAAGTCAGGAGGACAGAAACTCTCTAGATATCTTAAGCAGAGGAGACTTAATACAAGGATTGGCTACATGGGGTTGAAAGAGAACTAGAGAACCCTGGAGTCACCAGGGATTCCTGGCTGCGGGAATTAAAAAAAAAAGAGGCTGGACTGACTCACTCACCACCACCCCTGCCCCTGCCACCGTGGCTGTCCACGACCCTGGGACACTTGCAGACAGTGACAGTTTCCTGTGGCTGCTGTGCCAAACGACCACAGACGTGGTGGCTTAAAACGACAGAAACTTACCCTCCCACGGTTCTGGAGGCTAAAACTGATCAAGGAGTAGGTAGAGCCATGCTCCTTCCAAAGCCTCTAGGGGAGAATCCTTCCAGGCCTCTTCCAGCTTCTGGGGGTCCCAGGCGTTCCTTGGCTTGTGGCTCTGTCCCTCCGGCATCTGCCTCCATCCTCTCCCCTGTGCGTCTGTGTCCAGATTCCTCTTTTAGGGGAAAAGCGGTCAGATTGGATATAGGGCCCCCCCCCCGGTCCAGTATGACCTCATCCTAACTTGATATCACGAAGACCCCTTATCCAAATAAGTTCAGGTTCACGGGTACCAGGGGTTAGGATTTGACCATGTCTTTCGCGGGGGACACAATTCAACCCACAAGACAGACCCACACTGGTGACAGAAGGGGTCCCTTTGCCCATCCTCCCTGGTCTGGTTTCCCGACCGTGGGTCCTTCCAGCAGGATATAGGAAGCCAGCTGCCGACAGAGCTGAGATGAGTGCAAACGCTGGCCAAACACCAGCATCTGTCAGCGAAAATCCAGCACCCTCACCACCTTCAGACCCGTGGCCTCACACTGAGAGACTTGCAGCCTGTATCTCTCAGTCCTCCGGTTCAGCACCCACAGCCGCTGACCCACAAGCTCCATTCATGGCCCACTTCCAAATTCCCAGGCGAAGGAGTCTGAATGGGCCAGCCCAGCCCCTGGTCAAATGGCCACCCTTGTCCAAGCAGCTATAGATATGTGTGGGGACAAGACCCTATAATGCAGCCCACCTGAGAAGGGCAGGCACCCTAAAGGATGTCTCCACTTGACCATCAGCCCCCCCCAAGGGCAGGGATTTCTGTTTTGTTCACGTCGCCAGCACCTAGGACAGTGCCTGGCACACAGCAGGAGCTCATCAATATCATGAAGATGAATTAAAAATTGAGTCACTGAAGTTAGGGACGCCTAGGATTACAGGTTATTTGTTAAGCACCTAGTCTGCTTACATCTACACGTTTGTTGAATACCTACTACATGCCAGGCCTGATGCTAGGCACCGGAATACAGGGACAGAACACAGTTGTCTCAGGCGGCGGGGGTGATCAGCAGATGAGTCAGCAGGTAATAGCAACCAGGCCTGATATATGCTGTGATGAGGTGATTCAGACCAAGGGAAGGAAGATTTCAAAGAGTGACCTGCAGGGACCATGAGCAAGAACTAGAACTTGTTTGAACCACAGTGGTTGCAAGTAGCAGAAAGTTCCCTGATGTAAGCAGGGTACACAGCTCACTGACTTGCGCACCCGAAGGTCCAGGTGAGGCTGCTTCTTGACAGCAGACCCCATCTTCCTTGCTCTTCCCCACACTGGCTTCGCTCTCAGACTTTCTCCTTATAGAGGCCAAATGATGGCCAGGGTGTCAGCACAAACCCCGGGGAAGGCTCGCATTGACCACCTTGGGTCATGTGTCCCTCCCTAACCAATCACAGCCCTGGGTTGTATGACCGCTGCCTGGGGAGCCAGAAAGTGGGGGTCGGCCACACCCAGCTCCAGCCTCTTACATATAAAGGAGGAGGGTTCCCCAGATGCTGCTCCCCACAGGGAGACAAATCCTGATGTTCACTAAAGGAGCAACATTTGCAAAGGCCTGGAGGCAAAATAATGTAAGCTCCCGGTGTGCTGAGGGCTAGAAGGACACGTGAAAACGTGCTAGCAGGTGCAGATGAGGGCAAGAAAATTAATTCATCTGTCCATCCATTCATCCATCCATCCAGGAAATATTTGCTGATTGCTTACTTTGTGCTGGGGCTCGGAATACAATCCACCTGGAGCACTGACTTTGGCCTTGTTGGGGGGCTGGTGTGGGAAGATGCGGGGTCATGGTGGTCCCTTGGGGTTGGCCCCCATTTCACGTAGCCTCTCCCCCCTCTCTCTCCGGCTCTGTCTCTGTCCATCACTATTGGTCTCTGTCTCTTTGTATTTCTCTCTCTGTCTTCGTCTCTGTCTCTCTGTTCCATCTCCATTTCTGCATCTGTTTCTGGGGCTCCTTGTGTGAGCGAGTGTCTCTCCTCCCCATCCCCCCATCTTTTTCTTTCTCTGTCTCCCTTTCCCCATCTCACCTCTCTCCCTCCCTCTCTCTCCGGGCCTCCATGTTTGTGTGTTTGGGTGTGTCTCGTTCTCCCCCACTCCCTCTCGGCCCCCGGGGTCCCCACAGATGCTGAACCTCTTTGTCGCCGTCATCATGGACAACTTTGAGTACCTCACCCGAGATTCCTCCATCCTGGGTCCCCACCACCTGGATGAGTACGTGCGTGTCTGGGCCGAATACGACCCCGCAGCGTGGTAAGGAGTCGCCCGCATCCTCCAGCCACATCGCCCGCCTTTCCCTGGCTTCTAGAGCCCATGAGGCTAGGTCAGGCCGCGAACTTTGGGTCTTTGGGTCCCTGGGGAGCTAGCTGGGATCTCCGAGGGGTCAACCTGGAGGAAAGAGATGAGAATCAGCTCCCTCACACACTGCAGCTGAGATGGTTGGGGAGCAGCTGCCCCAAGGCTCAGGCTTTCTGAGAGATGAGGGAAGGAATCAAACCTTGAGGATTCGGCCTCCTGCGCCTCCCCCTCACTGAGAGGTCTCAGGATGGTGAGGACAAGCTAGCCAGGCCAGCCAGACGGAGGACGGGGAGGAAGCCAGAGGCCTCTCAGCCTCTGCTGTCCTGGGAGCGATGGGAACCGGGCCGGCCTAGCTCCCTTGGCAGGTGGGATTGGCCATGAGATCAGAGTGGTCCTGGACAGTGATCCCAGGGGGCCAGGGCCGAAGACACAGAGCCTCAGGGTTTCTCGCATTTTCGCGGTCACAAAGAGAGCAAGCTGTCCTACCCTTGGGGGACCAGAGTGCTCCTGACGGACTGACAGGTGATGGTTCCAAAGGGTCGTTCTCTACCCTGTGCACATGGGGACCAGCACGGAGCTGCTCAGAGGAGCCACCCCAAACCTCAGTGCCCACCAACCACTAACGGAAGAGTCTAGTTCAAGCTGGGCTGGGGGCCTGAGAAAGCATTGATGGGGGCCCTTGGCAGCCCGGGTGCTGGAGGGGAGGCCTCCGGAGGAAGGTGGGGTGGAGTCCATCCTTGCCGTTCCCACAGCCCCGGACGAGTCCTCCATGAGACCGAGAGGCTGGGGTGAGCCACGGGTCTGGGGGCTTGACTTCTGGCTGGTTCCTAACTCTTCCTCTTTTGATTTTAGGTCACAGCAGTTGGATGCTGTCCCCCTATCCTCTATTCCTCGAGCTCCCCCTCCCCGCAGTGTAGCCTGTGTAGATTGTGGAGAAGGGAGATACAGAGAGAGCCCTGGGGGAGGGCCCCTCCTGCCCCCCACCCCTGCCCACCCCAGCCCAGAGCCTTCCCACACCCCAACCGAGACCCTCTGCCCCCGGACTGTCTGGGAACAGCTCGGGGGCCTTCCCTCATCCCTGAGTCTCCCCCACCCCTTCAAAGCCGGGGGGTTCCCGGCCCCTGGCGTCACGACCTTGCTGCGTGCACAGGGAGCCAGCGTGAGCGCAGACCCCTGCCTCCACTAACCCCTGTCTTCTCCTTTCAGTGGTCGGATTCATTATAAGGATATGTACAGTTTATTACGCGTGATATCTCCCCCTCTCGGCTTAGGCAAGAAATGTCCTCATAGGGTTGCTTGCAAGGTTTGAATTCCACTAAAACCTGCTAGCATCCATGGAATGAGTGTGGCTTGGGGTTCTTCAATATATATATTTCATATATATATATATATATATCTCTAAAAAACAGAGCCATCTCTCTTTCTTGCATTAAACTAGAGAATTCTTAGCCAACAGAATGCAGTCACGTAGACTCGATGAAGCATGGGACATATCTCTCTGTTCCCTTCAGCCATTTCTGCTTGCTCTTAGCTGAAGCTGCCCACCCCAGGGTCTCAACGGCACCCCCAAATCAGACACATCTAGGGGGGTCGGAACTGTGCACTGACCCCCCCATCACCTCACTCTCTCCCCCTCCACCTTTCGCCTCCCAAAGCCCCCAGCTCTCCTCACACCGCCCCGGCTCCCCCCCGCCCCGTCTAGGCCCCCTCAGAGACCAGCCTCAGCCAAACCAGAGAACTTGACCCAATTTTTAAAATAACACTGAGCCAGAGCGTTGTGCCAGGCCCTCCAAAATGAGACCCCGCCTCTCCTCCAAGTCCCACCAGAACCCTAGCTCAGAGTCAAAACTGAATCTGACTTTTCTCTTTTCTCTCTCTCTCTCCCTGCTCATGAGCAGTGAAATGATCTTTTTTTAATGACCTTTTCTTCCATTTTTTTCCTCCCATTTTCCATTTATTTGAAACACCTATTTTATTGTTCTCTGCATCCTTCTCTCTATATTTTTTCGGCTCGTGTGGTTTTTTGTTGTTGTTGTTTTGGTTTGGTTTGGTTTGGTTGGATTTTTGTTTTGGTTTCTTTTTTTTTTTTTTTTTTTTTTTTTTTTTTTTTTNTTTTTTTTTTTTTTTTTTTTTTTTTTTTTTTTTTTTTTTTTTTTTTTTTTTTTTTTTTGGTTTGGTTTGGTTTGGTTTTTTTTTTTTTTTCCTTCTGTTTCTCCCTCTCCCTTCACCCACCCCTTCCTTTGGTTCTCCGTTCCCACCCGTTTTGTTTTCGGTGCTCCCAGGGGCCGCATGCCTTACCCGGACATGTATCAGATGCTGAGACACATGTCTCCGCCCTTGGGTCTGGGGAAGAAGTGTCCGGCCAGAGTGGCTTACAAGGTAGTCTACCCTTGCCGACCACCGGCGTCGGGCACTGGGGATTTTTCAGCGCTGACCAGGAACAACCAGCCGAATCTCTTTTTCCAGAGTTACTCTTCTTTTTTTTTTCCTCTTTTACTTTTTCTTTTTTTCCCTTTCCTCCTCGAGTAAATGGATCATGACCGTCCCTTGACTCTAAGCAGCACACTGTGTCCGTCTTTTCTGATGAGTGTGTCTTGGTGTTTTGAGACTCCATTATGGCCGACACGCCGGGGGGAGGGGGAGGGGAGCCCCCAGTCCCCTCGCACCTGGTCCCCTGGGAACCAAATTGGACACAAACATGCTTCAGAGGGAATATAACTTCGCCTCCTTTCTGCCCACCCAGACCAGCCCCCAGGCCCAGGCCCAGGCCAGGGCAGGTACCTCGCGGCTGGGGGGGCTTTGGCCTCAAAAAGGCAAGGCCCTGCCCCCCCATCTTTTGCATCTTGAGCCCCCAGGTCCAGCGGTGCCCTCACGTACACCTGAAGCTGATCTCTGACCTAGGGCCTTGGGGGATTCGAGACCTCCCTAGGAGTACCCAGAGCCTCTCCTCCCTCCACCTCTCCCTCCCCCCAAAGTTGCTTCCCAAGCCCCCCCATGCCACCCATTCTCCCCCAGACACCCCAACATGCCTCTCCATTGTTCCAGAGTGGGCAGGCAGGCCGCAGCTGGACCCCTGGACCGTGGCACCCTGATGCAGGCCATGCACGCTGCCTTGGCGGGGGCCTGGGGCGGGCAGGCACCATGGCCGACCTGGGGACAGTGCATGCTGGCTGAAGAAGCAGGGGTCCTGCCGCCAGGCGGCTGGGCTGGGCCACCCCTCCAGACCCCTGTCCCGGAATCTCCCTTGGTACCCAAGGACAGATGCTCTGTTCCCTCCAGCTCATCCACAAGAAGTTCAGGGATGACCTTTAAAAATTGCCACCCGCTCTCCCAGAAAATTGCCCCATCGTCCTGTTCTCCCAACCACTTTGGCCCCCACGCTGTGTCTGTGAGAGTCCTCCCTCCCCTTCTGTTAATGCCGTTCCTGCCTGCTTCAAGTATCCATCTCCCTGAGACCTCATTTCTCCTCCTCCTCCTCTTCCATCCCAGTCAAGACTGGGAAGAGGCTGCTCCACCAGCCTCTCTGACAAGCCTCTCCCAGCACCTGTCCCTCCTCTAGCCTTCCTTTTGTACCTTCTCTTGGTCTCTGCTTGGCTGCCTATGTGCGTGTGTGTGTACGTGTGTGTGTGTGTGTGTGTGTGTGTGTGAGAGAGAGAGAGAGAGAGAGAGAGAGAGAGAGAGAGACCATGAAACCCTTCCCCTTCCTGGTCTCTGTGCAGGGCCACCAGGGGTCCACAGGCACCTTTGTGCATATTTGAAAAGGACACCTTTTCCACAGAACATTTTGTCTGTTGGAAAGTTGTTTTAATCCACCCATCTGGCAAGAACAAGAAACTTCTTTGCTATCCGCTGAAAAGTTGTCACTTAAATATACAAATTCATGATTTCTAAGATGGTGAGCCCTTTGTGCAGTGCACAATCTGCACAGCTGTGCACAGCAGCCCAGTCTGTGTGTGTTTCTCTGTTTACCACCTCCCTCCCAGCCCTGCCCCAATCCCTCTCTTGTGTTCTGTTCTGGGTTTGCCATCCCTCTCCCCATTTCCAGCTCTGTGTTTCCTGCTGACATGTGTCTGAATCCCCTAGTGAACGCCTAACTCACCCTCAACCCCCATCTCCATGCCACCTCAACCTGGGCTGGTGCCCACCAGTCCAGCATCCTCTCCTACATCACCAAGCACGGGGGACAGAGCCCCTGCTTGGGACATGGGGAGTCTTTTCTTCCCTGGGCCACGGGAATGCCCCCTCACCCTTCCCCCTACCATCGCACAGACCCAAGATCTGGACATGCCCCTGAGAAACACTTTCCACGGAGCTATGAATGAGTCTCGAGATTCCGTCTGCATGCGCACCCCTGTCTGCCGTTCTGTGTGTCATGGCCTCGCTGCATGTCCGCGAGGGGCCACCCCGTCAGCGGGGGGCTGCCTGCCTGCTGCTTCTCAGAGGAATGATGTGGTCTGTGCCCGTCTGATCTGGGCCGAGCCGGGGGTGGAGGTGGGAGCCGGTGCCCCCCCCCCCCGGCAGCTGTGGCCATGGACCACTGTGCCTGGCTGCTGCATGATCTGCGGCGATCCGCCTTGCGCTCTTCTTCTCTGGGGTCAGAATGGCACGGAGCCGTCCGGAAGAACTCTGGGGCAGGGCAAGGAAGGGTCTGGGCCAACCTGGGAAATGCCAGCTCTGGGATCCAGCGTGCGGGAGAGGGAAGGGCAGGGGCTAGTGGCCTAAGAGAGCCCCACAGCTCTCCCCGCGGGCCACAGAGGGAAAGCGGTAAACAGAGTGCAGGAGACGGATAACCTGAGGATGGGGGGCACCTTAGCCACCGCCTTTAGAGTTCTTCCTGGGGCTCCCTGGGTAGTGTGGGTCTGGCTCACGGGGGGACCGGGAGGGGTGCCTGGCAATGACTGCCCCCGCCTTTGGTTTTCTGTAGAGGCTCCTTCGCATGGATCTGCCTGTGGCAGACGACAACACCGTCCACTTCAATTCTACGCTCATGGCTCTGATCCGCACAGCCCTGGACATCAAGATCGCCAAGGGTAAGGGCACGAGCGGGAGCAGAGAGGTAGGACAGGATGTAAATGGGGCCTCGGAGGGGAGAGTTGGGGGCAGCCAGGGATCCCAGATTTCACTCGCCGCCTGTAACCAGAAGCGCCACTGGTCCTGAGCGTCATCCCACGCTCCCACCAGCTCACTCGGCAAACGTTCAGTGCACGCTTCCTGCGTGGCCAGTACTACGGTCAGCGGCTTCAGCTTCTGGTGGGAGGGGCTTCCCCGGGGAGGGTCTGAAGGAGTCACGTGGACCCCTGGGGAGAAAGTGCTCAGGACCAGCAAGTACAAAGGCCCTGGGGTAGGAGGCCATCCACCAATGTGTTGAACCGACTTGCCCTCGAGCGGGTGGGGGCGCAGGGGGTAGGGGGTCCCTGACCAGACTCACATTTGAGGCGCCTTCTGGCCACAGGGCAGAACGGACTAGAAGGAGTTCATGGTGGAGGCCACTGCCCTGTGAATGTAGGACTGCCTAGACTCAGGGGACATGGAGTGTTCAGGTTCTGGATGTTTCCTGGGAGCTGACCCAACCAATGGCCGATGGAGGGGGTGAAAGAAAGAGAGGAGTCAAGGCCACCCCCAGGGGTTGGGGCCTAACCACAAGAAGGACAGACCCGTTGTTGCCCGAGATAAGGGAAATGTGGGAGGGGTAGGTTTGGGGTAAAGGAAGGCCAGCAGCTCAATGTCCACCTGGAGACACAGTAGGCAGGGAACTGTCCAGCTTAGACGTCCTATGGGGGTCGCCTCCCCAGGAATGTTCTGAAGGAGGCGAGAGAATGAATTTTCCTGGCTGGGCTGAAGGTGAGAAGTTAGGGGACATCAGACAGGAGACTGGACAAGCTCTCCTGGGAGATGAGTGTGAGGTGAAAGACCCTCCAAAAACAGCCTGTGGCCACTGTAGGATTAGAGGCAACAGAGAAGGGGTGACCAGGGAGGTGAGTGAGGGCCAGGGTGACGTGGCCTTCTGGAGGGTGTCTCCAGCGTGTCAGGAACTGTCCAGTAGCCAAGGAAGACAAGGACCAACAGTGACCTCTGGATTTTGTGACAGGTAGCTCTGGGAGAAGGGTCAGGGCCCCTTGTCCCCCCACCACCACCTGGAATGGGGTTTGGAGGCCTGCCAGTAACCCCATGTGACTTGGCAGCTGGTGGGACAGCATGGCAGAGAGAGAGGTGCACGTGGGTCATCAGAGGGCACGGGGGCTGATAGAAGACTGAGTGCATCGTCCAGCCCCAGGCTGGAAATCGGGGCACTAAAGGGAGAGGTCAGGGCTCCACCAGCTGAAGCCACCGGAAGGTGAGGAGGAAGGAAGATACGACTTCAGGGACCCAAGTTCCTTCCAGAGTCCCGAGGGGAAGAGGGCGAGGAGGAGCCAAGGCCAGAAGTTGCTAGAGAGGTGGAAGGTTTCCGGGAGGGAAGTCAGCAGCTTCCACTGGGACACTGCCTGGCAGAGGGGAGTAGGTTGAGGACAGATGTAGGTAGCTGGGAACTGTGCAGGTGAAAGTTCAGAGAGCAGAAAGAGCCCCCCACAATATAGCAAGAGAGAAAGAGCCAAGATAAAGCTCAGGGGAGGGCAGAAGTGGGGGTGGGGGGATCAGCCTGGAAATTCTTTCTCCTGCAGTCAGTCAGAGGTGAGTGGCTCAGGCCGGCTAGGCAGCTCGGTGCACAGCAGAAGTCAGGCCCAGGTTCTGGCTGTTTGTGGCTCTGCACTCCCAAGACTGTGTCCTCATCATTGTGGTTGAAGCTGGTCCAAGTCCCAGTCTAGGGAGGGGAGGAAGCCAAAGGGCAGGCAGCAAATTTCTTATAATCAAGTGAGAGAGTTATGTTCTGTGGGCTCATCTTGCCCCCTGCCCTGCCCTGTCCTCATTGTAAACCTGGGCAGGTGATCTCCCCCTCTCTGAGCCTCAGTCCATGTATTAGCTAGCTAGGCCATGTAACAAATGACCACAAATGTAACAGCTTAAAACACTCACTTAACAGCTCTCAGTCCTGTCAGTCAGAAGTCTAGGCAGGCTCAGCTGGGTTCTCCAGGGTCCCACAAGGCCAAAATCAAGCTGTTGGCCGGGTTGGACTCTTCTCTGGAAACTCTGGGGGAAAATGTACTTTCAGACTCATTCGGGCGTGGGCAGAATTCAGTCATCTGTGGCCGTAGGCCTGAGGGCCTGTTTCATTGCTGGCATTTAGCCAGAGGTTGCACTTAGCGCCCAGGGAGGTATCTTATCTTTTATGTACTCCAAATCTGTCTGTCCTCTCCTGCCATGGGCTGAAGAAACACTCAGCTTTGCAAGGGCTCACCTGATTAGGTCAGGCCCACCCAGATAAGCCCTGTATCTTACAGTGGACTGACTTGGGACATTAATTACATTTGCAAAGGCCTTTCCTGGCAGTCCCTAGACTAGCATTTGATTGAATAACTAGCATCTTGGGTCAGGAAGCAGGGGCAGCTTTAGAATTCTGCCTGCCATGCTTTGCTCACCTATAAAATGGGTCTAACCATGCTCCCACTCTTGGTCTGTGATGCCTTTGTGGATCCAGCTGCTGTTTCTCTCTGGGGACTTGTTCAGGGCTCCTGAGAGAACTCCAGACTCCAATTTAGTGATTCCCTAGAAACACTCAGAACCGAGAGGCACTGCTGGACTCACAGTTACGGTTTATTACAACAGAAGGATATCAGTTAAAATCTGCAAAGCAGAGGCACAGGGGTCAGTGTCCAGGGGAGACCAGGTGCAAACTTCCAAGTGTACCCTCCCAGGTGAGTCACGTGGGCAGCCCTGATGTCCCTGGCAACAGGGTGTGACAACCCAGATGAAGTGTGGCCAACCGCGGAAGCCCACCCGAGCTTTGGTGACCAGAGTGTGCATTGGGGGTTGGCCATGGAGGCCTGGCTGACCTTAGTTACTCAGACTCCAGCTCCTCCAGCGGTCATACTAATGGTGGGTCACACAGCCCAAGGCCCCCACCACAAATTCCATTGTTGGGATAAACTATCTCATGTGCCCAAAGCCCTCAGAGAAACAAAGACACTTTCATCACGCAGTACACTCTAAGGACTTAGAGAGGTGACCTCCCAGGAGCTGATCAGAGAGCAGTCCTTTCTTTCGGAGTGCTGAGTTGTCCTTTACCATGAGGACAGCTTCTGTGGGACCCCAGTCAGGCCAGCCTCTACAACACCCACCGGATTCCCCATGTGAGATTTCAGAGGCTCCCAGGGATGTGCCTGAGTTTGGCTGTTGCTGTTATCACTCATACTCCAGATGCTGCTCAGTTCCCGGAGGGTCATGCCCCGGCGTCTCTGAGCCAGGGACCTCTCCCCATCCTGACTCTGGTGAGGGCACCAGGCGAGGGCAGAGCTCTGTGGGGAGTAGCTGAGCCAGTTTCCAGGGTTAAGGAAGTTCCGCTGAGTGCTTGGGGACGACAGTTACAACAGTGATGGCAATCACAGCCTTTTTATTGACTTGAGTCTCAGGCTGGCTGAAAGCATAACACTTATTTTTGTCAACAGCTCCATTTACTTCTAAACACACTGATCTCCTTTCCAGCAGGCAGAGGAAAGCATGGGAAAATGGATTAGCCTCAGTCGTTCAGGTCCGCCAAAAATTGGGAGGTCATTCTTAGCTAGGTACTTGGAAGAGAGAGGGCAGGTCCCTCTGCTCACCTCTGTGTACCCTCTCTGTCTGTCCCTCCCTCCTCCCCGCCCCTCTGTTCTCTGCACCCAGGAGAATCTCATCTTTGGGGAAAGTCCTTCTTTCCTGTTTCTCTTTTTCCTGATGTCGTGTCTGAACCCCTGAATTTTCCCTCCAAGGGACTCAGTCTGTGTCCCTTCATCGCCCCCCTGCTCCCCCGCTCCCCCTGGCCGGGCTCTGAGGGCAGAACCAACCACCCACCTGAACAGACAGAAACCCAATTAGCAGATCCAAACCCCCAGCAGCACACCACTCCGACTTCCGCAGAGAGCACACGAGAGCTGCCGTGCGCTACCAGCCCAGACAGGTGGGGGGAGGGGGGCGGTTTGCATGGAGAAAAGATAAACCAGAGCCAACTAGGACCAGACATCTCTACGCCTGCCTGGGATCCCCCGTGCCTGAGTGATCCTCGGCCCTGATATGCCAATGGTTGTAGGGGGACCTCAGCTTCCCGAAGCAGGAATGCCTCCTGCCGCTGTCTTAGAAGGGGCCACAGTCCAGGCTAACCCCACCCAGGGCCAGCCTGGACCCTCCTTCAGAACTACATAGGGCTGACCAGCCAAAAAGCCACTGTCCTGTCCTTTAATCCACCCCCAAAGACCAGACTCTCTCTGCAGGTGGGATCTGCCAGATCCTGGAAGATTCTGGGGTGGGCCTCGTGGGAGCCAAACGGCTTCATCCCGGGTGCACCAGAAAGGGTGACCTCCTGGCATGTTGTTATCCGCCCCAAACTGCTGGCCACGTTGGCCATGGCTCACTGAATGAGAGCATTCATTGAGTGCCTGCTGTGTGCCCAGCCCTGTCATTGGTATGTGGGACACAGCCCTGAGAGACGAATGAATCTCCAGGCCTCGTGGGGCTGCAGGCAAACAGGTGACAAACAATAAGCATGATAAATACGTGGAGTATGTAACGTGTTGGAAGGTGAGGCATGCAAGGGAAAAGAGAGCTGGGGGTGGGGCGGGGTCCATAGCTGGGGATCCAGGTGGGGGGATGGGTAAACCCTGGGTCAGCCAGGGATGATCCTGCCCCCAAGGGACATCGGCAGTCTGGAGACATTTTTGGTTATCACATCTGGGAGGGAGCTGGTGCCTGTGGCATCTGGGCTGTAGAGGCCAGGGATGCTGCCAAATGTCCTCCAGAGACACTGAGCCCAGCGTCATGCGGAATGGGATGGGGAGAGGGGAGGACTCCAGGACAATAAACCCTGGGGCACAACTGGTTTGTGGGGGTTCTTGCCTACGTCCAGAAGGACCTCCTGATCCTGCCCCCAGCCCCACCCCAGGTGTTAGTAATTCTGTCCCTGGAGGAGGAATAAGTCTGAACTTCACCCTGGAAGGGAGCCCCAGAACCCCAGCAGGAGGCCACCTGGAAATCCCTGAAGGATTCTCCCTTTGTTTGAATGTGAAATGACAATCCCAAATGGGAGACTTCCCAGCGAATTGAAGCAGAAATTGTCAGAGGTGGTGGTTCTCAGCCAAGGGGCAATTCTGTCCCCCAGGGGACACTCGCCAATGTCGGGGGACAGTTTGGTTGTCAGGATTTGGGGAAGGAGGTGCCACTATTACCGAGAACGTGGAGGCCAGGGAGGCTGCTCACCACCCAGAAGTGCACGGGATGACCCCCAAAGCCAGAACGATCCAGCCCCAGGTGTCCACGGTGCTGACTCTGTTGAGAAACCCTATCCAGACTCCCTTACCTAACTCGCATGCCAAGAGCAGGCGCAACCGTTGGGCTGTTGTAACAAAATACCAGAGACAGGGAAGCTTAGACAATTTATTTTCTCACGGTTCTGGAGGCTGGAAGTCCAAGGTCAAGGTGCCAGTGGGGCTGATTCCTGGTGAGGCCTTCTCCCCGGCTTGTAGGTGGCCACCTTCTTGCTGCATCTTTGCATGGCCTGGTGTCTCTCGCTTATAGGGACACTAGTCCCCTGGGATCAGGGGCCACCCTTATGACCTCATGTAACTCCAATTACCTCCTTAGAGGCCTTACTTGCAAATGCAGTGACATTGGGGTTTAGGGCTCCAACATGAATTTGGGGGAGGGGGCACACAATTCGAATCACCCTCAATGGTAGGTGTGTCTCTTTTCTTCACAGAAACAGGAAACATATAAGCTGGAAGGAAAAAGTGAGTTTTATTAGGAAATACCACGTTCTCTTTTTTCCCTTCCCAATCCTCTGAGAAGGAGCCACACAGCCCCCTCGCACCTCACTTAGCTACAGCGGACAGCAGATAGAGCTGTGATTTCCAGCTGCTTCCCATAAGGAAAGAAAAACTATAGGTTAGCGTCACAGGTCTTGAGAGCTTAACAACACAGGGATTTTCCCAAGGGTCTCCCATGATGGTCCTGAACTCCAAGCTTGAGTCCTGACCCACGAATCAGCCCCACCCCCGTACATCTGGGCCCGAGTGACCACAGCCCCCTGCATCACCAGTGATGTTAAGAAAGACCGGACCGTGGAGTTCGCCCTCTAGTGGGTAAGATGGGGAACAACATCATGAGGTGACTTGTAGGAAGAAGAGAAAGCAAGTAGAAGGGCACCCAAGAGGATGGGGGAGGGCTGTTTCAGGGAGGGAGACCAGCTAGAAGACCTGTTTGGGTTTGGGCGGGGACCTGAAGGAGGCAAGGAAGGGAGCCACGTGGATAATTCGTAGAAAGAACGATGCTGGCAAAGGAAATAACCTGAGCAAAGGCCCTGAGGCAGGACCATGCCTGGTGTGTTTGAGGAACAGCGAGCTCAGTGTGTCTGGAACAGAGTGAGCAAGGGAGGAAGTAGAGGAAATGAGGGCAGATGGCGCAGGGCCTTGTGGGGGCCAGAGTGAGGACTTGGGCAATCACAGGAGCGAGGGAACGGCAGAGCGCTGAGGGCTCAGAGCAGAGGCGGCGCGGGGTTGACTGGAACGGGGGCCGGCGCCCTCTGGTGGTGAAGGCGGGGGCCGACACGGAACCCTGAGCAGAGGCACCTGACCTTCCTCGACCAGGTAGGTCAGTTCCGCGTGGCCTCAACAGTCTCACTCCAGAACGGGTTCTGAGCTTTACCTGTGCACTAACAAAAAGAACCTTCTGGAGGATCTTTCCCAGAGTAAAGACGTGTGTGTCCAGGGTCACATGGGTGGAGAGCGAAGGCTCCAGAGAGTGCCTGGCAGACCGCTATGCTTTGACCCACATCTGCTGAGAAGCTGGGGGCTGGCTGAGTAGCTGCTCCTAACCTCAGCACCCCCAACATTCTGCTTTAGGACGGCTCCTAAAACTCTGAAACACTTCTCTGCTGGCTGGTACCAGCCCCCGCCCTTCCCCCATCTCCTGGACAGCCTGCCCCCCCCCAGTCCAGCAACTACAGGGTTAATATTTGGCCCAACAGGGGGCCTTGTGGCCCTCGCTCTAGGTCTGTCCCTCTGTACCTGCTGGTAAAAGTTCAGAACAGTGCCCCTGTGCCCGGAGTTGGGGCGCCTGAAGCAAGAAGCGGCAGGGGGGGGCCAGGTTGGTGCAGCGGTCAAGATGGAGGAGAAGATGCCCGTGTAACAAACAGCCCCAAGGTCTCCCACAGACCGAGATTTGCTTCCTACTCCTGTGTCCTTCCTCAGTTGGCAGGGGACTCTGTTCACCAGCCACCATGACAGAGTTTTGGAAAAAGAACGCACCTCACTGGCCACTAAATTCCCTGACCCTGAAGTGGCAGCTCAGTGTGCTCACGTGTCATTGGCAAGAACTCATCACGTGGCCCCCTGGCCAAGCACACGGGTAGGAAGAGCCAGGCTCCCAGGCAGTCAGGCTAGACAGACCAGGAATCACTGGCAGGGAGCCTGAATGAGAACCGTGGCTGGGGTGAGGGACCGAGGATCAGCAGTGGCTGAAGGTCACATCCGTGGGGGGGGGGGGGAGACTTGGTTGAGGGAGAAACCTCCCCTATCAGGGCTACTCTGGGACAGCCCGGCCTCTCCAAGGCTTAGCCCGGGCCCTGCCTCACACCCTTGGGCCACTGTCATAGTCATTCCATGACCGACACTGTCCTAAGGCTGCACACATGCTAGCTGCTTTGACCTTCACACCATTCTGCGAGGTAGGTCCTACTGCTGTCGTCCCATTTTGCAGATGGGAAAACTGAGACACACAGTGGTAGACTAACACCTGAGCCACGCAGTCGGTAAGTGGGAGCCAGGCTGGGACCTGCGCCATCCAGCATCTCCTGATGATGCCTGTCTCCCGTCCCCAACACAGCCACTCCACGGCCCTGGCCCCACCACAGACCAGAGCCCACGTGGTCATTCGTCCTCTGGGTCAGGCCGCAGGGAACTGGTGACCCATGGGAAGCAGGACTCCGGGGCCTGAGTTGGCAGGAGCTGCTGGCTTTCCAGCTGCCCCGGAGGCTGGCTGACACCCAGGCAGGCAGTCAGGGCCTCTCTATGCCCGCGTTGCAGGCGGAGCCGACAAACAGCAGATGGACGCTGAGCTGAGGAAAGAGATGATGGCCATCTGGCCCAACCTGTCCCAGAAGACACTGGACCTGCTGGTCACCCCCCACAAGTGTAAGAGCCGCGCCTGGCCTGGCCCCAGGCTCTGCCCTGCCAGGGCGGGCGGGGGCGGGGAGAGAGGAGGCCGGGGCAGGGGCTAGGCTGGCGCACACAGGGCCCCCACCCACGGTGAGCTCGCTCTGTGCCCCCAGCCACAGACCTGACCGTGGGCAAGATCTACGCGGCCATGATGATTATGGAGTACTACCGGCAGAGCAAGGCCAAGAAGCTGCAGGCCCTGCGCGAGGAGCAGGTATGACCCTGGGCCCTGGCACCGTCCCCTCCGGTGGCCTTCGCCCTGTGGGCCCCGCAGTGACAAACCAGAGCGGCGGGATGTGGCCAGGATGCAGGACAGGTCACCAGAGAGTAGGGCCGAGCCAAGGAGGCGGCCTGGATGAATTCATCTGTTCCGCCAACACTTATTGGGCACCTACTGTGTGCCAGGCACTGTTCTCAGCCCTCGGGGTGTGGCTGTGAGCAAAACAGACCAGAATCGCTGCGCAGCGGACATTGCAATAATAATAAATGACTAACATGGCAGGGAACAGTGAATGCCCTGCGAAGGCACGCTGGGGGAGAGGGACATAGTCTGAAACCGGTGATCAGGGAGGCTGCTTGTGGAGGTGATGTCGGGCAGAGACCCGAAGGAAACGGAGAGGGAGAGAGCCCGTTTTTTTTTTTTTTAAGATTATTTATTTATTTATTTGACAGAGGGAGAGGGAGAGAGATCACAAGTAGGCATAGAGGCAGGCAGAGAGAGAGGAGGAAGCAGGCTCCCTGCTGAGCAGAGAACCTGATGCGGGCCTCGATCCCAGGACCCTGAGATCATGACCTGAGCCGAAGGCAGAGGCTTTAACCCACTGAGCCACCCAGGCGCCCAGAGAGCCGGTTTATATCTGAGGGAAGAGCATTCCAGGCAGAGGGAACAGCCAGCACAGAGGCCCTGTGGCAGGACTTTGAGTTTGGAGAACAGCAAGCGGCCAATATGGTGGAACACAGCGAGCCAGAGGGGCGTCGAGGGGGCGCCCGGGGGGCACAGTCAGTAAAGTATCTGACTCATGATCTCAGCTCAGGTCTTGAACTCAGGGTGGTGAGTCAAAAAAAAGAATGGAGACAGGGGCGGGGAGGTGACAGGACAGACTATGTAGAACCCTGGGGGCCCTTGACTTTGCTCTGGGTCAGATGGGAGACCCCACTCAGGTGATCGCTGGCGCCCTCTGGTGGCCGTGGTGGGTTAGGGCTGGAGCAGGGAGCCGGGGTAGGAGGTGAGTGGCCTGGTCCCGGTGAGACCATAGGGCCAGAGCTGGGTGAGAAGCATTCCTGTTCTGCACGGACTTGCAGGGAGAAGTCTAGTGGGCTGGCGGATGGAGCGGACCTGAGTGTGAGTGTGAGTGTGTGTGTGTGTGTGTGTGAGAGAGAGAGTGTGTGTGTGCGTGTGTGTGTTGGGGGTATCAAGAATGCCTTGGGCTGGGGGTTGGGGGGCTGGGGCTGGGGGAACTATTGGGCGTCCTGTGCACAACGGGCCAGACCCTGAGCCTCGAACATCCTCCCCAGCCTGCTCCCTGCCTTTCCACCCTGTGCCCACACATTGCTCTCTGCCTCTCCAGAACCGGACACCACTCATGTTCCAGCGCATGGAGCCCCCGTCTCCAACACAGGAGGGGGGGCCCGGCCAGAATGCCCTCCCGTCCTCCCAGCTGGACCCAGGTGGAGGCCTGTGAGTGTGGCTCTGGCCAGGAGGTGGGGATGGAAGGGCAGGAGGCGCCATTCCCCGGTGCGGACGCCCCTGGAGTGCCCGCCGCCACCCTGCCCTCTGTCCCCCCCCAACACACAGGATGGCTCATGAAAGTGGAATCAAGGAGAGCCCGTCCTGGGTGACCCAGCGAGCCCAGGAGATGTTCCAGAAGACAGGAACATGGAGCCCAGAGAGAGGTCCTCCCTCCGACATGCCCAACAGCCAGCCCAACTCCCAGGTGCCTCTGTCCCCCCACCGCCTCCCAGCTCCCAGGCCCAAACAGCACGGGAAGGAAGGGTGTGGGACCCACAGCCGCAGCTGCACACACACACCCGGCCTCTCCTGGGGCCCGACGGTCAGGCCGGGGACTCACCTGGCCTCGCCCTCTGCCCCGCAGTCTGTGGAGTTGCGAGAGATGGGCAGAGATGGCTACTCGGACAGTGAGCACTACCTCCCCATGGAAGGCCAGGCCCGGGCTGCCTCCATGCCCCGCCTCCCCGCGGAGAACCAGGTGAGGGCTTTCACCCACCCCCCTGGGGCTGGACTCAGGCCCCTGGGGTCCAACACGCAGCCCAGGACTTCTCTTTCCTCTGGGACCCGAGCTGGGGTAGGGCCACCTGCGCCCTCCGCAGCGGGGGGCAGGCCCACACTGGAGTCCCCGGAAGGCCTGGCCCTCTGAGGTCCTCCCTGATGGAGGACAGAGAGGGGAAGGGGCTCCCCTGGGGCAGGGTATGGTCGTCACCACCAAGTGCTTTCCAGCTACCCAGTTTGAAGGTGCCAAGGCAAGAGGGCATGGAGGACATGTGGGCATGTGGGCGGGAGGTGGTGTGTTGGGGCTGGGGGAGCTGCAATCAAGAATACACATGCACGTGCACACACACACACACTATATGTACGTATGTGCTCATACTGCACACATGAACACGCATGCATGCACACAGGTCTGCAATCAGGAATTTGGCCGGTCCTAGGACCTGGTAGCTGAGTCTGGGGTGGGACTGGGGGCAGCTGGGGTTTGTATTTCCCGTCTGGTCTTTGTGGGGGCCAGTGGGGAGGGTTGGGGCGTGTGCCTGGTGTGTGTCTGTGTGTGGCTGCTTTGCCCAGCTGCAGTGCCCACTTGGTTAGTGGGGCGGGGGAGGGGGGTGAGCGATCCCACTGCCCCAGGCTCGCAGGGACAGAGGGGCCAAGAGCCAGAAGCATGGCTGGGGCGGGCTTCCCGTGTGCTGTGCCGTGGTGTCTGCACGGGGGGTGGTGGCAACGGTGGGGGAGGCTGTGCTGTGCCTGGCGGGGGCCAGGGTGGCTCAGGGACCTGGCTGGCCTCTGGCTGCAGCGGACTTGGGTCGGGGGGGGCACCTAGCTGCATGTGGCTGCCAGCCCCCGCCCCCCCGTCCACCCCCAGGACAGAGTCGCTGGGCCCCAGGAGAGGGCGGGACAAGCCGGCTGACGGCCACCCCCTCCCCAAGCTTTGAGTGTCAGCCGGAGCCAGGGCTGGAGCGCATTGCATGAGGCAGAGCCCAGGGCCAGGGGCCTGTAGCCACGCCATCCCATCTGTCGGTCGCGTGCCTCCGCCATCTGTCTGTCTGTAGTGTCTCCTGTCTGTCTCCTCTGTGCCCTAGGGAGGCTGGCCAGCCGGGCCTGGGGTCACCCACGCACCAGGGACCTCAGCCTCTTTCCCTGCCTCCCTTGCTCCGCCCACCCCCCCCCCCCC
>LNAC01000140.1:2554920-2569212 GCA_002007465.1 Ailurus styani | reverse complement strand
CCGGGCCCCAGGCCCGGCCTGCGCCTCGCCTTCCCGGCACGGCCGGCGACTCCCCAACGGCTACTACCTGGCCCACGGACTGGCCAGGCCCCGCGGGCCGGGCTCCCGCAAAGGCCTGCACGAAGCCTACAGCGAGACCGACGATGACGACTGGTGCTAAGCCCGGGCGAGGTGGCACCCGCGCCCGCCCGGCCCCCCCACGCACCCCACGCACACGCCCCACGGGGAGGAGCCGCGCCCGGGCCGCGGGGCCGCCTCGCTGCCACCTGCCCAGCACACAGGGGAGGCCCGGGAGGGCCCAGGAGAGGACCTGCCGGACGACCCCGGACTCTGGAGGGAGTCCCCAGGACGCGGACACACCAGGGTGTCCCGCAAAGACCCTCGGCCAGAAAAGCCGCTCCTGGGCGGTGATGCGCCCCCCACCCGACCCCGACCCCCCACGACGGGGGCCCTCGGGGGCAGACAAACCACACAGCCAAGGGATTCGAATTAACTCAGCCATTTTTGGAGAACCTTGGGGAAAATGGAAATTAAAAAAAAAAACATTTTTAAAAGAAAAACGGGGAGAAAAAAAAATCGCTTCTATTGATGAGTTTTATCATCTCAATCGAATCTTTCCTTTCCCTGGTGAGCGCGAGCTGGTGGCCCGTGTGTGGCGGAGAAGCCGGAAGTGAAGCCGAAACCCAGCGTCCCACACAGACCTCCACCAGACACTCATACCCCACACACGTTCTCAGACACACACAGGAGTGCTTGCTGGTTATACCAAACCCTACTATTACTGCCTGCAGAAATCAATTTAAAAAAAAATAAACAATTTTAAAAAGGACAAAAAAATTAATGATTGAGAAAAGAAGCATTTTTTCTGACATTTGGTCCTGCTTGAAATAACAAAAGAAAAAGAAAAAAAAAAAACCACCACCACCACCGATTTCCTTTGCTTCTTTTTTCCTTTTTCCTACCTTGTTTGAAAACTGTGGGCTTGGGACTGTGAATTACTGCATGACATTCAAAAAGAAAAAAAAAATAAAAAAGTTGAATCAAAGGGCTTTTGATTGGACTGGTCTTTATCCCTCTGCAAAGCGCTCCCCGGGTCTCTTTCGGGGAATGGTGGAAGGAGGCCCTTTGAAAGTGTTTGAAAGTAGCCAAGGAAGCTGTGAGTCTCTAGTCATCTAGTCTTGGCCATGTCTGGGTGTTGCTCCAGAGCCAGCAAAGAACAAGGCAGGCAAGCTCTGTGCCTCACTGCACTCGGCGGCCAGAGCTCTAGAAATGCCAGCTACCTTAACAAGCCCAGGAAAGCCAAGGCCAAAAGCCAGGTCTTTGCCAGCTGTTGTGGCTGGAAGGCAGAGCGGTGCCCCCCACTGCCACCCCATGCCTCCACCCTCGGGCACCCAGGTCTCCCGCCGACTGCCTGCTGAGTAGGTTCTACCTAAAAAGTAACCATTCTGGAAGATCAACCATCCTTGCATGACCATCCTGCATGACCGGGCCAGTGGGACCCCAGGGAGCACCCGTGAGGTCCCAAACATTAGCAGAACTCCTACTGGAAACACCCCGGCAATGGGAAGTCCTAGAGCTCAAAGGTCAAAGTAGCCCACCCATGGGTGGGAAGGGATGGTCATGGCCAGCCCGAGATGCCGGCAGTGTAGCAGACGTTTAGGGGGAAGAGGGTGCGCTTACAGACGGGACTGATAGCCTCCCCTCCGTCCCCTTCCAAACCACCCGGTGCACCTGCCTATACCCTCCCACTCCAGACTTACAGAAGCTGACCCCCCAGATGGAGATGATAGAAGACTCCCACCCCCATCCCCATCCCCAGGGCCTCACCTCCCTGCCTATTCTGTGAATGCCTCTGTGAATACGGGCAAGAGCTACAAAACTGTAGTGAGTGAGATTAGGAGGTCAGACGGCGGTGTTGATTCAGGTGAGCAAAAGGCCGGTTATAACCCCTTGTTCAAGTTGAGCTAAGAGGCCTTTCTTTGGAGCAGCTCCTGGTTCTCTCTAGAAAGGGTTTCAGAGAATCCCACAAAATCTATACACACAGAGAGGCGGGTGGTCCTCAGGGAACATCAGGGTAACAGGAGAAGGAAAATCAGAGCCCAGGCAATGGGAGACTAACCACAGACATCTACCACACCCCAAAGTTTGGGTCAGTCATTGGACCCTGAGGAGTTTGGCACCACCTCCCTCCCTAGAACCACTCCCAACTCCAGCCTCATTGGCTGTGTGACCTTAGGAAAGTGACTCAACCTCTCTGTGCCTCTGTTCTTCCATCTGTAAAATAGAAATAATAGTAAGACTATTTATGAAAATTAAATGCATTATTCTATATCAGCCGCCCCCAAACTTTGCCTTAAAGGGTCAGAGAGTAATATTTTCAGCTTTGTGACCCACATAGTCTCTGTTGCAACTCTTCAACTCTGCCATTGTACCAGGAAAGCAGTCAGAGGTAACATGTTAACAAGTGAATGTGACTGTGTTCCAATAAAACTTTATTTATAAACACAGGCAGTGGGCCAGATTGGGCCCTTGTCCTACATCCAAGTTTCCCAAACTTTTTGGTGTCAGCACCTCTTTACATTCTCCTCCTCCTCCTCCTCCTCCTCCTCCTTCTCCTCCTCCTCCTTCCTCTTCTTCTTCTGTAGACATTTATTTATTTATTTATTTATTTATTTATTTATTTATTTGAGAGAGAGCAGGGGGAGGAGCAGAGGGAGAGGGACAAGCTGTCTGACCACACTGAGCTTGAAGCCCGACACGGGGCTGGGGCCCACGACCTTGAGATCACAACCTGAGCTGAAATCAGGAGTCCGATGCTTAACCAACTGAACCACCCAGGTGCCCCCCTCCTTCACATTCTTAAAAAAGTTGTTGAGGACTCCAAAGCATATCTATTTATGTGGGCTACAGTTACTGACATTTATCATTCGGGAATTAAAACTGAGAATTTTTTAAACTACATATTAGGGTTTTTTAAAGATTTTATTTATTTATTTGAGAGAGAGAGCAAGCACAAGTAGGGGGAGCGGCAAGCAGAAGGAGAAGCAGGCAGAGGGAGAAGCAGGCTCCCCATCAAGCAGGAAGCCCGATGTGGGACTCGATCCCAGGACCCTGGGATCATGACCCAAGCTGAAGGCAGACACTCAACCAACTGAGCCACGCAGGTGTCCCTATGTACTAGTTTTTAAGTCACAATCAATAATAAACCTACCAATAGTCATAAAATAAAATAAACCTAATAGTAACAATATTTTTAATGGAAAATAACCACATTTTCAAGAAAAAAATCCATGAAAAGAGAGGCTTTGTTTTACATTTTTGCACCTCATTCACATCAGCTCACAGAAGACAGCTAGATTCTCACATCTGCTTCTGCATTCAGCTTGTTGCAATATCCCACATCTTCTGGAAACTCAACCACACACACGTGAGAGAAGGGAAGTATTAAAGGTACAGGACATCTTAATAGTACTATAAAACTAGTCGGCCTTATGGACTTCCTGGAATGATCTCAACACCGCCCAGGGGCCTGGACCCCTTTGAGAACTGCTGCTCTCCGAGCCTCACCTGTCCCGGAGTGAGCAATTACTCACCACTGACATTATCACCATGGTACCAAAGCAGAAAGTTTGACAGATCTTGCTCTAGACCCCAACCACCCTTGAGCTTACCTTGGGCAAAGAAGGCCGAGAGACTCTAACTGGCAAGGCAGGCAGAGCTCCTTCTACAATCATGACATCTAGGAAGTGACCAGTCCAGCAAAAAGCTAAATAGAGGGTTTTGACTTCCTCCCCAGGCAGTTTAGCCAATCACAACCCCTGCAGACTTCTAGACCAGCTGCCTGCCCAAAGCAGGGCCGGCCTCTGGCAGAGATCCACCTCCCATGGTGCTGAAGCTATTGAGGAGCACGTGGGCCCGTCTGTAGCCAAGAAGCTGCAGCCATCTGTCCACGAGGGAACAAGGCCCACTGCCAGAGCCCCCCATGACCCCTGGACCCAAAGGCCAAACCTGTGGCTGAGTGTCGGGAAGCTGGACCACATGCCTCCACCACCCACACCTTCAGGCTGGAGCAGATGTAAACGGCCCAGAAGACTCAGAGTGAGGGATCAAGAAAGGAAGAGGAAGGGGGTGGCTTGGCTTGAGCCCTGGTCTCACATCCCTCAGTCTCTGGCCTTAGCCACAACATCTGGAAGGCTGAGGAAGGAGCAAGGAAATGGAGACTCTGGAAGCCAGGCCTGCCATGCAAATGCCCTGGGCAGCGCCCTTCCTAGGGGAAACAGTCTGAGAGACCCGAGCTTATGATAGATGTGTTCTCAGTGCTTCAAGGAACTGCTTCCCTGTAATCCACAGCCTCCAGTTGCTATCTCTCTGAGCCTCAATGTTCTGTCTGTGAAATGGGGACTTACCACTTCATCAGGGAGGCAAAACATTGCCTCTACCTTCTTATATTCAGTAACTGGGATCTGTGAATTAAACTAACGAATGACGGATTAATAGGGGAAAAAAGGCATACAATTTTTATTAATATTTACATGCATAGAAAAGCAGTGAACTTCAAAGAAGTGATTAGACCCAGGGTTTCATATACTACTTTAGCAAAGAAAAGAGGATTTAGGCTTCCAGGGATGATAAACTGTGGGGAAACGGCTAGGAAATGTCTGGTGGAAACGAATGGAAGATTAGGGTCATTTTCTAAGGTTTGTTGATGATACAGACTCATTTTGGTACCTCTCCATCTTCAGTGATGAGTCACCCTTCTCTTCCTGATATAGGAGGAAAGGGGACACCTTCAAAAAGGGAAATTTATGTCACCTTCTTAGAAGGAAATGTATGCCCTGGTTTTAGGTAGAAAAGGGGAGAAAAGAGGCCTCTTCTGCATCTCACTTGTCTTCAGCCCAAAATAATCTTTTTGCTAAAGTGTCATATTTGGGGGTGGCACATCTGACCCCTCTCAGCTGCCATCAAAGAACTGGCAGAGTGTGGATGGGTGACAGCGTTTCGCTCGAAGACTTGTCGGAAAGCCAAATCCTTGTGTGGGCGCTGACCAGAGCACCCCAATATGGGAACTACTGGTTCCTCAGGAACTCTGCACAGCATTGAGGTGAAGTCTTGATTTTAGGGAAGCAACCAGAAGGAGGAGGACTGGGACAAGACGTGCAGCCAGGAGGCTGCACATTTGAAAATTCTCACCAACACAGTGAACCAGGCATCTTACAGAGACACGTACTCAGAGTGATAAAACATGTAAGTAAAAAAAAGGAAAACAAACGGCTAAAAAAAAATTAAAGAAATAGTAGCAATATTGATCTCCTAGGACCAATGTAACAAGTTACCACAGACTGAATGGCTTAAAACAACAGAAATTTGGGCACCTGTGTGGCTCAGTCAGTTGAGTGTCTGCCTTTGGCTTGGGTCATGATCCCAGGGTCCTGGGATAGGGGCCCCGCATGGGGCTCTGTGCTCGGCAGGAAACCTGCTTTTCCCTCTCCCACTCCCCCTGCTTGTGTTCCCTCTCTAGCTGTCTCTCTCTCTGTCAAATAGATAAATAGATAAATAAAATCTTAAAAAAAAAAAACAGAAATTTATTGTCTTACAACTCAGGAGGCAAGAAGTCCTGAAATCACAGTATTGGCACAGTTGGCTCCGAACTGAAGCCTCTGAAGGAGAATCTGTCTATAGCTTTCATCTAGCTTCTGGTGGTTGCTGGCAATCCTTTGGCGTTCTTGGCTTGTGGTTGTATCACCACAATCTCTGCCTCTGTCTTCACCTGGCTTTGTCCCTGTGTCTCCGGATGTCCTCTTCTGTCTATTATGAGGACACTTCTGCTGGATTTGGCAGCCCCCTCCCAATCAAGTATGACCTCATCTTTGTCCTTACCTTAATTACAACTGCAAAGATCCTATTTCCAAATAAGGTCCCTGTGATTTAATAAGAAATACATTTGGGGACGCCTGGGTGGCTCAGTCAGCTAAGTGTCTGCCCTTGGCTCAGGTCACTCAGGATCTCAGGGTCCTGGACTCAAGTCCCACATCGGGTTCCTTCCTCAGTGGGGAGCCTGCTTCTCCCTCTGCCTGCCACGCCTCCTGCTTGTGCTCTTTCTCTCTCTCTCTCTCTCTCTGACAAACAAATAAATAAAATCTTTTTTTTAATTTATTTATTATTTGACAGAGTGAGAGAGATGAGACAGATCACAAATAGGCAGAGAGGCAGGCAGAGAGAGAGAGGAGGAAGCAGGCTCCCCGATGAGCAGGGAGCCCGATGTGGGCCTCGATCCCAGGACACTGAGATCATGACCTGAGCTGAAGGCAGAGGCTTAACCCACTGAGCCACCCAGGTGCCCCAAATAAATAAAATCTTAAAAAAAGAAAAAAAGATGTAAAGAAATATATTTGGTCTTTGTTCCCAGTTCCTTGTACAGAGCTTCTAAAACCCTTGGAATTTCCTAAGTCATAGGAGTGTCTTCTATCATTCGTAAGCCCCCCCCCAACTTTTTTCAAAGATTTTTTTTTAAAGATTTTATTTATTCATTTCACAGAGGGAGAGACATCACAAGGAGGCAGAAAGGCAGAGAGAGAGAGAGAGAGAGGAGGAAGCAGGCTCCCTGTTGAGCAGAGAGCCTGATGCGGGCCTCGATCCCAGGACCCTGAGATCATGACCTGAGCCGAAAGCAGAGGCATTAACCCACTGAGCCACCCAGGCGCCCTCAAAGATTTTTTTTAAGTCATCTCTACACCCAACGTGGGGCTCGAACTCACAACCCCAAGATCCAGAGTCACATGCTCCACTGACTGATCCAGCCAGGCACCCCCATAAGGATCCCCTTTAGATCACACCTGAGTTTATGCTAATGAGATGACTTAGAGTGGGCCCCCTAGGTAGCTTCAGGATGGGGCTGGCCACAAGACAGACCAAGTCATTAGAGGGAGGAGCCTTCAGGCCCACCCCAATCTCCATTGCCCTCTGTGAGTCCTACAGGAGCTGACTTCACGCTGAGCCTGTGTCTCAGGAACACAATCACTGTGATGAGGAGTCACCCACACACTTGCCAGTGTTGGCCATTGCTATGGACTGAATGTTTGTGTCCCCCCAAAATTCATATGTTACCATCTCATTCTCAGTGTGGTGGTGTTTAGAGGTGGGACCTTTGGGAGGTGATTCGGTGATGAGGGTGGAGCCCCATGAATGGGATCAGTGCCCTCATAAAAGAGACCCAGGAGTACTCTCACCCCCGTCCAGAGCGTGAGGACACAGGGAGAAGGCAGTGTCTATGAATCAGGAGGCAAGCGGACCCCGCCAGACACCAAATCTGCCAGCGCCTTAATCTTGGACTCCAGCCTCCAGAACTGTGAGCAGTAACTCTCTGTTATTTATAAGCCACCCGGGCTCCGGGACCCTGGTACCGCAGCCTGAGTGGACTCAGACAGCTGGACACCTGCTGAGGGCCCAGTGGACATCGCTGCGGAGGATGAGGGGACAAGGACTGCTGACCGGAGGAGCATCTTCAGAGGGGGTGGACACAGAACCGCTCTCATTCCACCCCTGCCCTGGATCTGCCATGACAGCCCCATCTGCTAAACGTAACACCCACGTTCCATCTGGCCTCCTGTCCCTGCCCGGAATAGCAGCCCGAGCCCCTCTGCAGTCTTCCCAACGTGCCCACTACCTCGGGCCCTGTGAGCTTCCCAGAGCTCCAGGCCCCCTCCCAGCCTCCCACACAGTTCTGCCCAGCGGCCCCCCTTCCCCACACCCACCCTACCCCAGCCCTTAAACACGGGAACGGCCTCGTCATGTACAGCATATCCTCCAAGACTACGTTTCCTCTGTAGAAAATGAGCTGGAGGGGGGCACCTGGGTGGTTCAATCCATTAAGCATCTGTTTTCGGCTCAGGTCATGATCCCAGGGTCCTGGGTTCAAGCCCCTGCATTGGGCTCCCTGTTCGGTGGGGAGCCTGCTTCTCCCTCTCCCTCTGCCTACAGCTCCCCTTGCTTGTGCTCTCTCTCTTCCTGTCAAATGAATAAATAAAATCTTTTGAATGAATGGATAGATAGATAGATAGATAGATAGATAGATAGATAGATAGATAGATGATAGATAGGTGGGTAGGTAGATAGACAGACAGACAGACAGATAGATAGATAGAGGCACCCAGATGCCTTCTCCTCCAAAAAATGCTTCCTGAGCTCCACGTTTCCCTGTAGGATTAAAGACCACATGGTAATAATCAGCCAATTGGACAACCAAACGGGACTCAGAGCCCCCCAAAACCGAGGTCTGGACCTTGTTCAAGGTGCTGTCCCCAGCCCAGTCCCAGTTCCTGGCCCCCCCAAGGAGGCGCAGGGGAGCGCGTTGTCAAACTAAAAGGTTGCACCCGCGTGACGGTCAAGGTGCACCAGGTAGGCAGCGCCACCTAGAGGCCATAGGGCGAATGGCTAAAGCGTGATGGGGGTAACTGGATCAGGGAACCTGGGGGTGGAGCCAGTAGAGGTGGGTTGGGAGTGAAGGGCATCAGAGTACCCCTAATCCCGGCTCCAGAGACGGAGGCTGGACTAGCGGCGACATCATGGATGGAAATGCCCGCCGCTCTATGGGAAGAACTTTCTAACAACTATTCAGAACAGGGCAGATGGCTCAGGGAGACCAAGCATTCAGGAGCCAGAGAGGCTGGCTGGAGCTGGAGGCCCTGTGGGTCTCCCTGTTTCTGCCTCCCCTTTCTCAGGAAGAGCCCAGTGGAGGCGGGAGGGCGGGAGAGGAGCTCTGGGAGCACAGTGCGAGGAGGGGCTGGCAAAGAGATGTTGAGGAGACACCCGCAGATGAGAAAACTAAGGGCCAGAAACGTTCAATCACTGGTCCAAGATCTTGCCCAAGGTCACATAGTGGGGAGAAAAGGGTGAACCTTAAAAACTCACCCAGCTGAGAGGCGCCTGGGTGGCTCAGTGGGTTAAAGCCTCTGCCTTCCGCTCAGGTCATGATCTCAGGGTCCTGGGATTGAGTGAGCCCCACATCAGGCTCCCTGCTCAGCAGGAAGCCTGTTTCCTCCTCTCTCTATCTACTGCTCTGCCTATTTGTGATCTCTCTCTCTCTCTCTATCAAATAAATAAATAAATCTTTTTTAAAAAATTTAAAAAAATTCATTAAAAAAAAACTCACCCAGCTGGTTTCCCTCCGGTCAGCTCTGTTGCCTCCCACACAGTGACGCCACGCCCCTCCTGGCTAGAACCTAGAGACCCCTTGCCCTGTCCATCATGCCGTGACCTCTTTTCTGGTTCTCTTGTTTTCTCATCCTAAACCACTCCCAAGTGCTGCCTCCCTGCCACCATGACCACTGGGCATGCAAACCACTGAGCCACCCACCAGGAATAACAGTCTCCAGGTCTTTGAACTTTAGGTGGCCAAAAGTCCAAGGTGGATCAAACTTTGCACCAATCTCTATCCACCACCCCTCCCGGCCAGCCAGAGACAGTGAGGTCCTACTGCCTCAGGAACAGAAGACAATCAAAAGTCCCCTGGCAGGGGTGCCTGGGTAGCTTATTTGGTTAAGCCTCTGTCTTCAGCTCAGGTCATGATCCCAAGGTCCTGGGACCCAGCCCCACATCAGGTTCCCTGCTCAGCGGGGAGTCTGCTTCTCCCTCTCCCTCCACCTGCCACTCTCTCTCTCTCTCTCTCTCTCTCTCTGTCAAATAAATAAAATCTTTTTAAAAAAGTTCAATTCCATGGCTTTTAGTACATTCACAATATTATGCAACTTATGTCCTGTCTAGTGTCGAAATCAACCCTGTCCCTGTGGGCAGTCATTCCCCATCCCCCCTCTCTCAGCCTCTGGCAGCCACCAGTCTATTTTCTGTCTCTATGGAATTGCTTATTCTGGGCATTTCACATGGATGGGATCATACAATATGTGACTTTTTAGTCTAGCTTTTTTCACTGAGCATAATGTCTTCAAGGCACACCCACGTGTGGCACGCATCAGGACTTCACTCATTTTTATGGCTGAAGAACATTCCACCGTAGGGACCCACCACACTTTGCGTATCCGTTCATCTGTTGATGGACATCTGCGATGCTTCTACCTTTTGGCTGCTGTGAACCAAGCTGCCGTGTACAAATATTTATCTGAACATCTATTTTCAATTATTTTATGTTCATACCTAGGGGTGGAATTTCTGGGTCCTAGGATAGCCCTTTGTTTAGCTCTTTAAGGATGGTGAAATTATTTTTTATTATTTTTTTAAGATTTTATTTATTTATTTGACAGAGAGAGATCAGAAGTAGGCAGAGGCAGGCAGAGAGAGAAGAGGAAGCAGGCTCCCTGCTGAGCACGCAACCCTATGCAGGGCTCTATCCCAGGACCATGAGATCATGACCTGAGCCGAAGGCAGAGGCTTAACCCACTAAACCATCTAGGCACCCCAATTTTTTATTATTTTTTTAAAATTATTTTTTAAATAACACATTCATTTAATGCCACAAATCCAAAATATAACCATTTCAACATGTAACCACTATAAATAGTATTACGATCTTTTTATTTTTTTTCTAGTAAGTTTTTAAAACCCAACTGTGTGTTTTGCTCAGAGCACCCCTCAATTTGGACCAGCCACGCTTCAACAGTGCTCAGGCGCCCCATGTGGCCCGCGGTGACTGTCCTGGACAGCACAGGTGTGGTCTCACACTCCTGAGATCATTCTTGAGCTCTGCTGTGCCCAGGGGCTCACCCCTTCCACTGCCCATGAGTGGCCGGCGCAGGACCCCCCCATCTGTGGGCTTGGCGCTGGGGAAATTCGGGGACGCCTGCGTAGTTAGGGGGGCAGGCTGTCCTCCAGTCCCTGTTCTGCTGCATCTACGCCACACAAGCACACATCCTGCTATGAATGTGTCCCCACCCCACCCCCCAGTTCCTATGCCCCAAGGTGATGGTATTATGAGGTCGGGCCTTTGGGAGGTGATGAGGTCATGAGGGAGAGCCCTTGTGAATGGCAGCTGGGCTCTTATAAAGGAGACCCCAGGGAGCCCCCTCCGCCCTTCAGCCTACGGAGAACACAGTGAGAAGATGCATCTATGAACCAGGGAGAGCGCTCTCCCCAGCTACGTGGCCTGCTGGCTCCTTGATCTTGGACTTCCAGCCTCCAGAACTGTACAAAATCGGTGTCTGTCGTTTAGAAGTCCCTCGCTCTGTGGTGCTTTGTTGTAGCAGCTGGAGCTGACGAAGGTACACCCCAACCTGGGACCTCAGCCTTGTAATCAACAAAATAGGAGTAAAATAGGAAGGACGGGAGTGCGTGCGGCCAACCACGGTAACACTGATGACACTAGAAAGCAAGGGAATGGGGCTGTGTGCCCCCCAAGAGGAGGCAGGGGCCTTGGGAATCCCACAGGAGTGTGAAGTCCCCTGCAGAAGGCCAGGGAGCCCCTGCGGGCAGTCTTCAGCTGCCTGTGGGCTTCCCCTGAGCCGGGGGTCATCCACTGGGCTTTGGTGCAGAGCCAGGCCAGGGAGCCCTCAGGTCAACAGGGAGCCAGCCAGGGCTGCTACACGATTGCTTCTTGGGGAGAGGTTCCCAGCATCTCAGGGCACACCCGGTCAGGCCTCCGGGCCACCCCAGGCCTCCTTCTGACTCATTCATCCTGGTGAGGACCCCGCAGTGGAGGCGGAGAAAGCAGCCTTTAAATATAGCTCAGCACCATCTGATGCTTTGGGGCTGATGGAAGGAAGCCAGTGGCCGCCCCTGACCCAGCCAGCCTCCCTCCACGCTGGGTTCAGGCATCCCCGCCTCTCCGCCTTGCCGCCCCTTCCCTCGCGGGCTCAGATGTTTTAGGCTCCCTGTAAACGTGAGATATAAAAAGAAGCGTGGGGCGGGCGCCCGGGGGGGGGGCGGGGAGCAGCCACTGGCTTGCTAAGAGACACCACCCCCATACTGCCCGTAGCACTGCAAACCGCCCCCCGCCCCCCGCAAGAGGTGCAGGCGTGTGCCTGCATGCAGACACTGTGACAAGCCAGCATTTAGCATCAGGCGTAAGGAGGCCTGCCAGTTGGGGGAAAGCCAAGTCTGACTTTAAACAGGCCACTCTCCTTGGCCAAAGCTGGGCCCCAGAAATTGCAAACTGTCCAAATGCAACCCCCTCCCCAGCCAAGGTGGGTCAAGCCTGCCCCAGGAACTTACCTCGCATGGAGGACATGGGGACATCCCAATAGGGGTCCAGCCCCGGACTGGCCCCTCACATGCCCGGGGTACAACAGCATCATCCACCAGCCTTCCCAGTTGCACCTCCCCTGGGCCCCACTTCCGGGTTGCGCTTCTGCCCCAGGGGGTCACCTCTCCGTGCCCCCTGATTCCTCCACCCAGCTGGCCCCACCCTCTGCTCATGCGCCCACCCATCCTGCAGCCTGGGAGTGCCTCACGCCCACCCAGAGCCTCTTGGGATCCACCTGCTGCCCACCGCCACCCTGGGCAGTTAACCGCTCCCTTTACCCCGCCACGCCTGCACTTTCTGCTGTGCCTTCTACGATATGTTGAGCACCAGCTATGTGTCAGGCACAGGCTCCGGAGCCAGGGATGCACAGTAGTGAGTAAGATAGGCATTCCCCAGACCCTCCAGTCAGATGGAGGAGGCAGACAGCACACTCCAGTCAGTTGGAGAAGGCAGAGAGCACATCCGGGGACCTGCATCAACAAACCAAAAGAAAAAGCATGGAGATAATGAATTATAACTAGGGTGTACGTTGCCAGGAAGCAGTCCTAAGCACTGTAGGGAGGCCGACCTTCCTCAGAAGGGGAAGGGAAGGTGTCCATGAGACTGAGGAGCAAATTGAGAGGACCAAGATGCAAAGTGCGTCCTCCTTGGGACTATTTGGTCTGTATCCTGAGGGCAGTAGGGAGCCACTGAAGGCTCAGGAGAGCTGGCATGCTCAGACTTCCTTTGTAAGAGCTCACTGACTTACAGACAGAAAGTGGATGGGTGGTTACCATGGGCTGGGGGAGGGAAAGGGAAGTTAGCATTTCATGAGAACAGAGGTTCAGTTGGGGAAGATAAGAAAGTTCTGGAGATGGATGGTGGGGATGGCTGCATGACAGTGTAAATGTACACAAAGCCACTGAACCTTCACTTAAGAATGGTTAAAATGGTAAATCTTATGTGTCTTGTAATGACAATTTTAAAAAGTAAAAATAGGGCGCCTGGGTGGCTCAGTGGGTTAAAGCCTCTGCTTTCGGCTCAGGTCATGATCTCAGCGTCCTGGGATGGAGGCCCGCGTCAGGCTCTCTGCTCAGCAGGGAGCCTGCTTCCTCCTCTCTCTGCCTGCCTCCCTGCCTACTTGTGATCTCTGTGTGTCAAATAAATAAATAAAATCTTTAAAAAAATAAAAAATAAATGGTTACAATGGTAATTTTTTTTAAAGACTTTATTTATTTGACACAGAGAGCGAGGGAGGGAGCAAGCACAAGGAGGGGGAGCAGCAGGCAGGGGAGAAGCCGGCTCCCTGCTGAGCAAGGATCCCCATGCAGGACTTGACCCCAGGACCCTGGGATCATGACCTGAGCTGAAGGCAGACACTTAACAGACTGAGCCACCCAGACTTCCCTACGGTGGTAAATTTTATATTATGTATCTCGTAACACACACACACATACACAAAAAGTTATTGGCTAAGGGGAAAGCAAAACAACCCATGTGTCCATCCATAGATGAATGGATAGACCGACTGTGGTCTAGCCATACAATAAAGTATTCAGCCAGAAAAGGAGAGAAGTTTTGATTCACCCTATGACATGGATGAATCACAAAAACATGCTAACTAAAAGAAGCCAGACACAAAAGACCACCAATCCATGATTCCACTGATATGAAATGTCCAGCACAGGCAAACGATCCGCAGAGACAGGGAACAGATTGGGGGCTGGGAGAGTGGAGATCGGAGTAGCAGCTAATGGCTACAGGGTTACTTGGGGCCGTGAGAATGTTGTGAAGACGGATGGAGGGGGTAGTTGTGCAACAGAGTGAAGGTGCTAGATGCCAGGCAATTGTACACTTTAAAATGGTTAAGTTAGGGGGTGCCCGGGTGGCTCAGTCGGTAGAGGGTCTTGAGTCTTAATCTCAGGCTACACCCACATTGGGTGTAGCGCTCACTTAAATAAACAAAGGGGAGGGCGCCTGGGTGGCTCAGTGGGTTAAAGCCTCTGCCTTCGGCTCAGGTCATGATCTCAGCGTCCTGGGATCGAGGCCCGCATCGGGCTCTCTGCTCAGCAGGGAGCCTGCTTCCTCCTCTCCTTGTCTCTCTGCCTGCCTCTCTGCCTACTTGT
>LNAC01000140.1:2526508-2554517 GCA_002007465.1 Ailurus styani | reverse complement strand
CCCCCCCCCCGGGGGGCAGAGCCATCACCGCGCCCCACCTGTGCCCGCTGCCAGCCGGCCCATCCCAGTGCTCAATCCCACTCCACTTCGAAAATCCAGATGTCCCCTGCCCCAGGGGGACCATCCTTATCCTCCCCTTCCCAGTGTGATTATTGGTCCCCGGTGCCACTTCCCGGAGACTCCAAATCCCGCCCACGTCGCGCTGAGGAAACATCTCGAGAAGTGAGAAGCCCTGAGCCCCAGGCAGGTTGCCGTTTGGGTCCCAGGCCCTGTAGAGCAGAGGGGTCTGCAAACTTCCCAAAAATGCCAGGCGGGAAATATTTTCTGCTTCATGGGCCAGGGAGTCCCCGTTGCAATGATTCAACTCTGCCCCTTGGAATAAAAGCAGCCACAGATGACAGGTGACTGAATGAGCACAGCTGTGGTGTCAATAAAACTTTATCTATGAACACCGAATTCTTTCATTGAGAGGTACTTGACATGCAATACTGTGTGAATTCAAGGTGTACAACATGCTAATTTGATATATTTAAATATTGTAATACGATTGCCTTTGTAGCGATAATTACCACCTGTATCACATCACATGATTATCATTTCTTTCTAGTAGCTGGCATAATTAAGACTTCTGGTCTCTTAGCAAGGCTGGTGGCTATCATACAATATTGTTGTCTATATTCACTCGACTGTGCATTAGCTCACCAGGACTTATCTCCTACTCCTTGCCAGTTTGTACCCTTAAACAACATCTGTCCTGTCCCTCCAACTCCCTTGGACACCGAAATTTGAATTGCATCTAATTTTCACATCGTGGGTTTTTTTTTCCCCAACCATTTAAAAATGAAAAGGCCATTCTCAACTTGCAGGCTGTGCAGAAACGGGCAGCAGGCTGCATTTAGCAAAGCAAGGGCTGTGGATGGTTCCAACACCGCCTCTCGCCCCACACTGGCTCCTTCTAATACCGTATCAGGGAGTCTGGAAGGAGGATCCAGGTTTTTTTTGTTTTTTTTTTTAAGATTTTATTCATTTATTTGTCAGAGAGAAAGAGAGAGAGCACAAGCAGGGGGAGCGGCAGGCAGAGGGAGAAGCAGGCTCCCTGCTGAGCAAGTAGCCTGACCTGGGGCTAGATCCTAGGACCTTGGGATCATGACCCGAGCTGAAGGCAGGCACTCAACTGACTGAGCCACCCAGGCATCCCTGATTCAGGATTTTAAAAATATGTTAGGGGCGCCTGGGTGGCTCAGTGGGTTAAAGCCTCTGCCTTCAGCTCAGGTCATGATCTCAGGGTCCTGGGATCAAGGCCCGCATCGGGCTCCCTGCTCATCAGGGAGCCTGCTTCCTCCTCTCTCTCTGCCTGCCTCTCTGCCTACTTGTGATCTCTCTCTCTGTGTGTCAAATAAATAAATAAAATCTTTAAAAAAATAAAAATAAAAAAATAAAAAAAATAAAAATAAAAAATAAAAAATATGTTAGTATAAGGATCATACAAACCCATGTTGTTATAAGCAAAAGGTTATGTGGTACAGAAGCGGCCCCTCCGCCCCCACCCCAATGCCTCCTTCTCTCTCCCGCATCCTGCACCTGTAGCTTCATGGGGAGGTCCCTACAATCAGTTAAGGGGGAGAAAATTCAGGCAGGGATTACAGATGGTCCTTCCCCCAGGTTGCAGGCACCACTTGAAAAGCAGGCAGCTGCAGCACCACATCCCTTCCCAGAACATTCTGGAAGGATGGTTGTCCTGAAGGGAAACCCTCCCCACAGGCGGAACTCCCAGCAGGGCACCTGGCTGTTCATTTTAGCTGGAAGGAGAAGAGGCCGGATGTGCAATCATATGCTGATTCGTGGGCTGTGGCCAAGGTTTGGCTGGATGGATGATCAGTGGCTTGAAAGGAAAGTGATAGGAAATCGGTGCAGGGGAAGCCTGGGAGGGAGGTGTGTGCACAGACTTCTCTGAATGATTTGTGTCCTGTGTGAATGCGCACTGCTCTGGTCTAAACGATTATGTCCCCTGCCCCCAGCGTCATTCGTTGAAATCCTAACCCCCAAAGTAACGGTACTAGGAGGCAGAGACTTGGGGAGGTGCTGAGAGCACTGAAGCCTCTGCGAACAGGATTAGTGCACTTACAGGGGGACCCCAGACAGCTCCCTCCTCCCTTCTACCACGTGAAGACCCAGCAAAAAAACCCAGTCTATGAACCAGATCTGCCCACGCCTTGATCTTAGGCTTCCAGCCTCCAGAACGGTGAGAAATACATGTCTGCTGTTCATAAGCCACCCAGTCTATGGCATTGTTGTCATATCAGCTCGACTGACACTCACCAAAGGGTGACCTCGGCACAGGAGGGTTATTTTAATAACCAAATGAACAGGGGCGCCTGGGTGGCTCAGTGGGTTAGGCCTCTGCCTTTGGCTCAGGTCCTGATCTCAGGGTCCTGGGATGGAGCCCCGCATCGGGCTCTCTGCTCAGCAGGGAGCCTGCTTCCCCCTTTCTCTCTGCCTGCCTTTCTGCCTGCTTGTGATCTCTCTCTCTCTCAAATAAATAAATAAAATCTTTGAAAAAAATGACTAAATGAACAGGATGACCCATTCCCTGGACACCAACAAGCCTCTTTCTACAGATCCCCTTGTCATCATTCCGTGCGCTCATGTACAAATTGGTCGGCCCCCTGACCCTGTCTCCCCTCCTGCCTGGGTGACCAGCGTTAGCCACCTGGTCTACGTTGTGGGTATGCTCTCCCCACCATCCTGAGACCTCGGTTTCAGAGCGGCTCCCAAGGGCAGGCCCCCAGGCGGCACCCTCCCCACAACCCCGAAGGCTAGCTGCCCTCATGAACTCAGGGCTTCAGCGAGGGAAGCCTCGTGCGCCCCGCAGGAGCAGGGGTGAATGCCGGCGGGCTCCTCCCCTTCGCTCCCGCACTACACTGCCTCCCACCACACACAACTGTAAATCCTTTTACTTGAAGCTGGGGCAGAAGCATGAAACACAGCGTGCTGACTTGCCTTTGTTTTTTTTTTTTAATTGAGATGAAACTCACACAACATCAAATTAACCCTTAACCATGTTCAAGTGTATGATTCAGCAGCATTTAGCACACTCACGCTGTCGTGCAACCGCTAGCCACTATCTAGTCCCAGCATACTGTCATCCCCCCCAAAGGAGAACTTGTACCCATTAAGCAGTCACTCCCCATACCCATTTCCCCAGCCCCTGGCAGCCAGGAATCCACTTTCTCTATGGATTGGTCTGTTCTGAATATCTCATGTAAATGAAGTTACAATACATGGCCTTTTGTGACTGGCTGCTTTCACCAAACATAATCGTTGGAGCTTCATTCCTTTTTATGTCCAAATACCATTCCATAGTATGGACGGACCACATTGTTGATCCATTCTCTGCTTTGTTTTGTTTTTTTAAGATTTTATTTTGGTGGGGGGGGCACCTGGGTGGCTCAGTCGGTTAAGCATCTGCCTTCAGCTCAGGTCATGATTTCAGGGTCCTGGGATCCAGCCCCCTGTCTGGCTCCCTGTTATGCAGGGAGTCTGCTTCTCCCTCTCTATCTGCCCTTCCCCCCCTTCTCATGCTCACTCTCTCTCTCTCACAAATAAATAAATAAAATCTTTAAAAAAGGATTTTATTATTTAATGTAATTTATTTATTTAAGAGAGAGAGAGCTCGAACTGGGGGAGGGTTAGAGGGAGAGGGAGGGAGAGAATCTCGAGCAGACTCCATGCTGAGGGTGGAGCCCGACACGGAGCTTGGTCCCACGATCCTGAGATCATGACCTCAGCTGAGATCAAGAGTCAAACACTGAAGCAACAGAGCCACCCAGGTGCCCCAGATTTTAAGTCATCTCTACACCCAGTGTGGGGCTTAAACTCTCAACCCTGAGATCAAGAGTTGCATGACCCATGACCCAAGCCAGTCAGGTACCCCGATTCACCTATTCACCAGTGGATCCTCAGGTCGTCTCCAACTCTCCACGACTGCGAATCACGCTAGAAAAACACAGGCGTACAGGGATTCGTTTGAACAACGGTTCTGAACCCTTCAGGGTCTGGTGACTCGAGTTCGTCCTCACCAGTACGGTAAGGACACAGCCACAAGGCCGGCCCCTCACCCAGCCCTTGACGGTTTGCTCAGCAAGCGCAGCAAATGTGTGTGAAAGGAATGAATGGATCAATCGCTCAGTGAACCAACACTCAGAAGAAGCTTTCCTCAGCAGCACTGCAGGTTTCGTTGACAGAGAACACCCTCTGGTGACACCTGTCACCCTCTGGCTAAGGCGAGAGCCTGAACTGCTGCAGTTGGGGGGTGGGGAGCCTGCAAAGTCGGAGGAACCCAGAAAAACAGAGGGAGGGACATAGCTGCCTTCTTCCTGAAATCTGGGAACTCTAGTGGTTTTCTGCAAAGGTCCCACATTTTAAGCCCAACTCTTAGGGGACAGAGGAACAGGGTGTGAGTTCTCCTGAGACAACGCAGAAGGTGAGGCCAGCCCCTCGGGCGGTGGCAGCATCCCCAGCAAGGACGCCCCCACCTCCCCTCTCGCTGTCCTCTGGGGTTCACCGCCAGCCCGGCCTCCTGCCCCCAGCCCACACTGCAAACACCGGGGATGGGAGTGCCAAGGAGAAAGAGGCACAGGAAGCGGGACAGGACAGGACAGGATCTCACGGTTAAGGGTAAGCGATGGTGTGCAGGAGCCCGGCCTGGCCCCGCGCTGGGCCTGCCAGCGCCCGGAGACTAGGCGGAGGATGGCAGGTCACCTCAGTCTCTGTCACTGGCTGGGGACAGCCTCCTCTTCTCTCCCTCCCCTCCCCCCTCCATCTGCCGCCTTCCAAACCCCCAGGTCCAACAGCCCCAAGACGCCGTCCTGAACCCAGACTCGTCACCCAGGCTCGACCACAGTCAGAAGCCACACACGCCAGCACCGCCCTGCTGAGCCAGGAGCCACGGGGGCTGGGCCTCTCCCAGGGGAGAGACACAGGAGTCCCTGAAGACCCCCAGGTACTCCCCAGAAGAGGCCAGATGAGGGGTCTTTGCTGCAACACACAGAGGCCTGGGATTGGGAGTCATGCATTCCTGTGCCCCCCGCGACAGGCCGCCTCCGAGCACCTTCCTCAGAGAGCCACCACGCTCTCTCCACCCCCCAGGACCCTGTCCTGAGTCCTCATAGTGCTGATCTGTGGCTGCCTCGCCGGCGCCCGAGATATGCAACACGGCCTGTGCCCCCACCCCAATAGAAAACAAGGTGTCCAAAGTGTCCACCTGTCCCCACCTGTCCAGTCCAGGGACTGGCAAACTTCCGTAAAGGGCCAGATGAGAAATATGTTTGGCTTTGTGGGTCTCTGTTGCTACAAGTACATTGGCTGCTGGAGGCCAGAAGCAGCCAGACACCACCTCCCTCCCATCAGGAAGGCTACGATCCCAAAACCCCAAACGGGTATCTGTGGGGATGTGGGGAAACCGGAGCCCTTGCGCACTCTTGGTGGGAATGCCAAACGGGGCAACCACCATGGAAAGCAGCAAGCCAGTGCCTCCAGAAATTAAAAATAGAATGACCATGTGACCCCAGCAATGCCGTTTCTAGGTATATACCCCAAAAGAATGGAAAGCAGGGTCTTAGAGAGGGAGTTGCACACATTATTCACAAGAGCTAAAACCTGGATGGAAACAAAGCAAGTGTCCATCCACGAACTGAGGGAGAAGCCAAATGGGGTCCATCTGTGGACAAAGGAAGCAGACTTGACACCTGCTACAGCATGTGAACCTGGAGATGATGCTGAGTGAAATAAGCCAGACACAGACAGACAAATACTCTCTGATTCCACTTTATATGAGGTCCTCAGAGGAGCCAGATTCACAGAGACAGAAAGTAGGGTGGTGGGCGCTGGGGGTTGGCAGAGGGGGAATGGGGAGTCAGTGTTTTGTGGGGACAGAGGGTCAGATTTACAAGAGCTCTGGAAGTGGCTGGTGGGGACAGATGCACAACAATGCGAATGCATTTAATACCACTGATCTGGACACTTAAAAATGGCTAAGATGGTAAAATTTTTGGTCACGTGTATTTTAATAAAAAAAAAAACCGCAGCCGCAGACACTACGGACATGAACAGGCACGACTGTGTAACACAGCAGTTACGCCTGCTGAAGCTGTAATTTCATCTGATTTTTCTGTTTCACAGGATATTCTTTTCCTTTTGTTTTCATCCTTTTAATGATGGCAAAAGCCATTTCTGAACCCGAGGGTCATGCGGAGGAGGAGAGGAGGTGGCCTGCAGGCTGTGGTCTGGAGAGCCTGGTCCAGTTTGCCTGGTCTCCTGCCCCCCAGGCCTCCGGACGGGGACCCGAGTCCGTGAATGCAGGCATCGAGACAGCAACGGCAGGCCAGTTTTTGTAGCCAGCGGGTCAGCAAGCCGACCCTGGTCCCTTCCCTTCCTTCCCGAGCAACCTTGTGAAATTCACCTCTCCGGGCCTCAGGTTTTCAGCGGTCAAGAGTCTCGTCTGGCGCTGTGCAGGGCCGGTCTCCACGTCTAGAGCCTCATCTGGTTCCTCCCGATCTTTCTCTTTGGCCTCCTGGGAAACCAGGAAGCTCTGTCTTTAGGAGAGAGAGAAGACAGAAGCCTCCTGCCCTGGCTCAGGGTCCCCTCCCCATTCTCCCCCCCCAAGCCAGCGCTGAGGTCTGCTCTGTACCACACACACTCTCTCTCGTCCAGGCCTAAATGTATTCCAGCCTCAGAGACATTCCACGCCCCACACTCATTTCCGCCTTTCTGCCCCAGCACGGTGCCAAGGACAGAAACCCCGCTGGGGGGCTGGGGGGCACATGGGGCGAGGAAGTGGAGGAGGGAGGGAGCCAGGGTGACCCCTCCGAGAGGTGGCCTCAAGGGTCCTGGTCGGGACGGGGACGCTGGGGAAGTGGAGAATAAGGGGACCCCCCCACCCACCCAGTGCTTCTCTCCTCTGCTCTGTGCTCGGTGCTCCGTGAGTCACCATCCCGGCATTCAGCATTCGCGGGCACGGAGCCAGGGCGGGGCGGGCCTGCAGGGCAGCGGGCGGGGAGACCTACTTTAGCCTCTGGTTTCTCCTTTGCGCCCACAAGGGCCTTGGGTCTCAGAGCACACACCCCAGCACCCACTCAATAAGTCCAGGGGCCGGGTCGGGGCTCCCCACGCCCTCTGGCTCCCGGGGCCCTGCTGCTGCCACCGCCCACCCCTGGGAACCAGGAAGGAAGGGCTGCCTGTCTCCACCCACCTGGGGCACTGCTCGAGCTGCAGCCTGGGCGGGTGGGGCCACCAGCAGCTGGGGAGCCGGCACCCCTCCCTCCAGGTAGAGGGGATGTGGCCTAGAAAGGTGACCCGGCTGATCCCCACCCCCCAACATGCCAGGACCTGCCAACCGCCTCCATCTCCAGGACTCAAGCCAAGGCTAGACACTGTGCAGCTATACTCAGACACACACACACACACACACACACACACACACACACACACACAGATGCTTTGCAGAGGGACCCATGTGGAGAGGCAGGGCTGTGGATGGCGGAGATGAGCCTACCCCACCCCCCTAACAGTCAGCCACATTTGGGGACAGTTTTGATTGCCACCCCCACAGGAAGATGCCCCTGCTGGTACCTTAGTGGGTGGAGGCCAGCACCCATGCACAACATCCTCTGATGCACACGGCAGCCCTCCCCTGGAGAACAATCCTGGAGAAAGCCCTGGGTTCGAATCCAGCCTGTGGCACTTTTTTAGCCATAAAGACCAGACACAGTAGAAAAGCTGTCTACCCACAGTCTCCGTTTCCTCAATGTGAAATGAGGAGAATGCCTTAATAAGTCGAGTGCTGAGGACTCTGAGTGAAGTATGATTCTTTTTATTTTCTTTAAGTAATCTCTATGCCCAACGTGGTGTTCAGACTCACAACCCTGAGATCAGGAGTCATAGGCCATACAGAAGGAGTCAGCCAGGTGCACCTGCTGTCATTCTTTTTTTTTTTTTNTTTTTTTTTTTTTTTTTTTTTTTGAGAAAGAGAGAGAGAGCATGAGCAGAGAGAGGGGCAGAGTCAGAGGAAGAAGCAAATTCCCCACTGAGCAGGGACCCCCCCTCCACCCCACATCCTGGGTTCCGGACTCCATCCCAGGATCCTGAGATCATGACCTGTGCCAAAGGCAGACACTGAACCAACTGAGCCATCCAGGCGCCCCTGTTGTCATTCTTAAGACCTCAGGCTCCAAGTCCCATAGACCCGAATTCAAATCCGACATTTGTCATGGGGCACCCAGCTGGCTCAGGTGAGTTCAAGTCCTATGTTGCATGTAAAGCTTACTTTAAAAAACAAACCAAAAAAAATGACATTTTTGAGCTGAATTTGGACAAGTGTTGTCACTGCCTGTCTCAGGAATCACTAGGCGAAAAGATGAGCTGCTGGGCACTCAGCCTCGGTGCGCGCTGCGGACACAGGGGCGCCGAGGAAACTCTTGCTGAGCTCGGAAGTGCCTGAGCCTGGAAGGGGCACTAGGGGACACAAGACCATCTGGCTTCTGGGTTCCAGGATGCCATGGCAACGGGACAGGATGGGCTCAGGTGCAAGGGAGTCGGAGGAGAAGGTTTCAGGGAGGATTCACGCTGGCCATAAGCACTGAGCAGGAAGCATATGGCTCTGTGCATGCGTGAGACCCCGGCCAACCTGGAGTGTGGCTGGCAGGAGCATTCTGAGGAACTCCCCCCACCAGCTTTCTAGAATGTACCAGCCAGGTGGAAGGAGGGGAAGTCACTGGGAGCAGAGAACAGACACACAAGGGTAATCCGGGACAATCAGGGGCTGAGAACGCCCAGGAGTGTGTGTGTGTGTGTGTGTGTGTGTGTGTGTGTGTGTGTAACCCACAGAGCCTAGATTGAGTTCAGGCTGTTGAGGAGTTGAGGAGACTGAGCCCGCCCTCTCCGTCTGACCAGAAACCCAGGTCCAAGCTGGAGACAGGGTCCAGGGATGAATGCTGGCTCTGCCCTTCCCAGCCTTACAGTGCACCTGCTGGGAGGTTGGACACGTCCGTGTATGGCCGCACCCCTCCCAAGGCCATGAGAAAAAGGGACAAGCTTGAGGAGAAATGAAGGAGGCATGGGAAAAGTGGCGGCTGATGCATACAGAGTCCCCCAGGTCCTTCCCTTGCAAATGGCAGCCTCCTCCCACAGCAGCCAGAGCTGCCAAGCCAAGCCAAGCCAAGCCAAGCCAGGTGGTGAGAGAGGAAGACCCCGGCAGGAAGGAGAGCTCTGCTGGTCCCAGCGCCTGCCCCTTCTCACAGCCTGCTTCTCGGTTTTCTTCAGAACTGGCTTCACACCCACCCCTCTCAGAAGAGAAGGCCTTGTCCCAAAAGACATGACAGCACTTTGAAAATTCCAGGATCTGTTTATAAGGCAGCGTCTGCGGGGACTTCGAGGGCAGCTGGGGAATATGGGGGAACTCCCTCCGCCACTCCGCCACAGAGCCTGAGAGGGAGAGGGTCTCAGAGACCCCCTCTGTCCCACCCCGATGAGTCTGAGCGCGGCAGCCTGCAGGGACCCAGCAGTGAGTAATTGCAGGCTTGCATTGCCTTCTCGGTGGCCAGAAGCCAGGACAAGGTTCATTCCGGAAGGGCGGGCCACAGAAGGGAGGGGAGGGAGGGGACGGGGCCTCAGGTGGAGGATCGGAGGCAGTAGGCTGGCCTGGGGCCCAAACCCCAGAGCAGCCCAAACCCCAGCTGCTGGGCCTCCAGCAGGCCCTCCCCGCCTGCCCCCCTCCCTGGCTGAAAGGCAAAAGCAGCGAGCCACTTCCTGTTCCAGACACCAGCAAGGGGGCCTGGCAACATCATTTCCAGTCTAGAAGTTTGGTTTTGCTCAGTAAATAGTGATTATTAAAACAAAAGCAGGGGCGCCTGGGTGGCTCAGTGGGTTAAAGCCTCTGCCTTCTGCTCAGGTCATGATCTCAGGGTCCTGGGATCGAGCCCTGCATCGGGCTCTCTGCTTGGCGGGCAGCCTGCTTTCTCTTCTCTCTCTGCCTACTTGTAATCTCTGTCAAATAAATAAATAAAATCTTAAAAAATAAAAAAAATAAAACAAACAAACAAACAAAAAAACACAACCAAACCAACTTTGTCCTCATCAAGCCCTCAGGCTGAGTGTGCACATACTGGCCCCTTGGGGGGCTTTTTGCCATCAGAAGGGGGAGAAAAGATGGCACCACGTCACCCAGCAAGTGGGTCTGAAAAAGCTGAAGAGGGCATTTGGTGGGCGAACCTGGGGGCAGTCTGCTGAGGATGGAGGGAGGGAGAGAAACGGCTGCCCAGTGGTGGCAGGGAGACGTGGGGCATGTGGCTCTCCCCCCCCCCCAGCTAGCTTTCCTTATCTGTGAAGGGATGATAAGCTGCTGGGTTCACCGGTGTAGACAAGGGCCCCCCACTCCAGGAGAGGAAGAAAAACAGTGGACTCTGTTTTACTAGACACACAGCTCTGTGCCTCAATTCCCTTATCTGTAAAATGGGACCAGTGAAAGTACCTACTTTACTTCTGACCTAGGCTTGCAGGGAGGGATCAGTGACTATGCGGGAGGAGCCAAGCACAGTACCTGGCTGGTGGGAGGCTTCATATGTAGTCTCTTCTTAAAACAGGGCGTGTGAAAGTCTCTGGGGCCGGATGCTGAGTCTCCAGGGGGCCCTCAGAGGCTCATGGAGGCTCACAGAATCTCTTGAGGGTGAACTTCTCGGGCTAGCTCTGTGAACAGAAGGGACTTTGCATACATGCTCAAATTAACACAGCAGCTAACTCCCCAGCATGGCTTCCCAGGGCTCCAAGGAACAGCAAGAGATCTCCAAGACCCCCAGCTCAGGTTGCTCTGGCCTGTTAGGACCACTCCGTGCTCTTTTCAGGCCGGTGGGAGAACTTCCCAGACAAGGAAACTGAGGTCCAGACTGACCACCCAGGGAACTAGCTCAGGGGGCATGACCCCCAGCTAATCTGGCAGGGCAGCAAACACAGCTGAATGGTGGATTCACCTGGGTCCCTCGGCCCAGCCATGCCCGCCCACCGGAGATCCTGGGGTTTCTCGGTGCTCAGCCTGGAGGATTCTGCCAGGCTACCCATGCCCTGGCCTCTGGCTGTCCACCCCTCAGCTCAACAGACGGCCAAGAACCAGGCTCTGTGACTCCATGGAGGAAGGCAAGGTCTGCATTCAGCTCACCGTTGCTGATCACTTTCAGAAACAAGACCCGCAACAGGAGAAAAAGAACTGCGTGTTTGCTGGCTTGGTCAATGCCCTCCGTGGCCCCCTCCGCAGTCCAGGCCTCTGAGATGCTCCCCAAGCTGCAGCCCGAGGGAAGGGTTAACAGGAAGCGCCTGGCGTCGGGCAGCCACAAAAGCGCATTGTTCTCCGCCAGGCCCCTCCCCCTCGTCCAGGAAGACCCCCTGGGGAGCCCCTTCAAAAGGGCCTGACCGGTGTCTCCAGGCTGCTGGCCAGGCTGTCGGGAGAGTGAGCACAGGAAAAGGAAGCCCGCCGGGCGCGGGCTGGGGCACAGCTGTCACCGCCACGTCTCAGGGGGTTTCCGAGGAAGGGGGGGTGTTCAGCCCTGCCTGCCCCTGGGTGGGGGCGGCCCTCCCTGCAGTCCCCATCAGGAAGCCAGAAAGCTTTGATCTCGAGCCTTTAGGTACAACTTAAGCTCCTGGCTCCCTCCACCCGTCTCCCCACTTCCCGCCACCTCCCCTCCCCACCCCCTCCCCCATCTCTGGTTCAGAAAGTTTCACACCCCACCCCTCCTCCATCCGATTTCAGATCTTCTCTTCTCCAGGTCCTAACTGTCAGCTTTTTCCGATTAGGAGACTCTGGTGGGGGAGGGGGGAAGCGTGTGCTGTGGTGGGGCGTCCCGCATTTGAGGGGCGCAGGGAGGAGGAGAGCTGTTAGCAATTCCCTGGGAGACCCTGGGGGTGGGCAGGGCGAGGGCGAGCAGCTGGCCACCAGATGTGGGAGGAGGAGGAGGAGGAGGAGGAGGAAATTAATTGGTGCCAGTCGGTGGCAGGCGGAGAGAGGCAGGTCCCCACGGGGCCGGGGGAGCCGCCTAGGTGCGGGAAGGAGCTGAGGCGGCGGCGGGGGGCAGTGAATGTTGAGATTATCTCTTAGCTGAGAGTCCACAATGTGCTGGGGGCAGGGGGGCCACGCGCGGAGGGCCCGGGCGGGTTCCGGAAGGGACCGGTTTGGGGGCGAGGGGCGTGCCCCGGGCCACACACCACCCAGGGAGTTCTTGGAAGTCCTTCGGGGCCGCGCGCAGGGGCAGGACCGGAGGAGAGCGTGAGACGGGGTCAACTCGTACGTCCCGCCCCCGCCTGTGATCGACACCCAGGTCGCTCCGCCCCGCGTTGTGTCTGGTTACCGACCCCGGCAGCGCTGCCTGGAACTCAGATTTCCCCGCCGGGCCAGGGCCTGCGTCTCCCCCTCTCCGACGCGCGGACCTCGCCCAGATTCCTGGAAGCGGGCAAACCGGTCTGGGCGCTGCTTCTGTGGCCCAGCCCCTTCCCAGCTCTGCGGAGGCCTCAGCAGGGCGCCTGTCCTGCACAGCAAAGAGGGGAGGGGATATTGGGATGGCGGACCCGACTAGAGCTGTCCCCTACTTGCTGTCCTGCAGGGCGATCCTCTCTGGCCTCAGTTTCCCGATCCGTAAAAATTGGAGTTCAAAGGACCGATCTCCAAGGAGCGTGGCAAATGCATCATTCATTCACAAAAACCATTTAGTAAGCACCTGCTAGACTTGTTTCTGCATTCGCATGGAGGCCAGAGGCTAGGAGAGACAAACCCAGAAACAAATGTAAAATTGCAACTGTGATACTACCAGGGGAAAAAGAAAAAGTAGCTCTTGATCTGGATTTCCGTAAACAGGAGTCTTGGACCAAAATGGGGGGCACTGTAGCTTTGTCTCTCTTCCAGAAGCAGAATTTTCCTAACTCTGGAACAGTGGGCAAAGTGATGTAATGCTAATATTTAAAGAAGAGAGTGAATCCCTGTTTCTCTCTTTTCAGCTTTCAGTCTTCCCCCTAGTCTTCTAAAGATAGGCCTCTTCCTATCCTAATAATGTGTCTTTAACTCTTGCTAATCTCTCTTCCTAAGAAAGCTGTCTGTTTCAGCAGGATCTTATGACATTGTTTTGTTTTCCCTGTAACTTTTATTAACTGTTACCTTCTAAGTAGGTTAGTGATTAACAAGTGAGTTACAGTAAGAAAAATTTTTAGATAAATAATAATACAGTTGGTATGCAGATATGACAAAAATCCTGCCTGTCAACTGTCTGAAATTTGGGAAATTCTATTCTAAGAGTCATGAGAAGCTACTGGTGAAATGAGACAATAAATATTTAGCACTTAGCACTTGCTTACCCCAGACAGCCTCGTTCACTCTTTCAGGCCTGTGCTGGGCATTCATGGAAATGATACTCGAATGTACCCTTTCAGATGGTGAGCAGTGACCTGAGGAAGGCCAAGAAGATGGGTAAAGGAGCTGAATGGCAGAATTAGATCAGGTGGCCAAAGGAGACCACTCCAAGGAAGTGACATTTCAGCAAAAATCTGAAGAAAGTAAGGATGGGTGTCTGGGAGAGGAGCATTGTAGGCAGAAGGAACAGCAAGTGCAAAGGCCCTGGGCTGGAACATGCTTGGCCTGTTCTCCAAGCAGGAAGGAGGCTACTGTGGATGAAGCAGAGGGGAGCTGGAGAGGGAAATGATCCAAGTTGCATTTTGTGAGATCTGTGTAACTGCTGTGTAGAATGGATTGTGGGGGCAAGGGCAGGGAGGAAGCCACTGCCCTGACCCAGGCGGCTCACACTAAGATGGGCGTCCTGAAGGTGGGGGGAGAGTGGAGTGGGATGAGAGGTCAAGTCAACAGCACCTGGGACTGGGTGTCATTCAAGGGAAGGAGAAAAAGGGACTCAAGGAGGATTCCTCGGTTGGGAGAGCTGGCAGGAAGCAGCAAGAATTCTCTTTGGGTCCTGTTAGGTTCAGAATACCTTAGTGCCCCACAAGGAGACATTGGGGGGGGCAGGTCCAGGATGGAGAGGGAAATATGGGAGTCAGCACAGATTGGCATTTAGAGCCCTAAGACTGAATGAGACTACCTACCAAGTGCTGAGTGTAGACAGGCCCATGGCCTGAAGGGGGAAGGAAACCGGAAGTGTGCCCCTCCCCCCAGAAGGGAAGCATCAACCCTGTCAAATCACTAGGATGAGACCCAACTCTGGAGCTGAGAAGGGGAGGCTGACCCTCGTTCACACCGAGCTACTGGAGGCAGGAACTATTTTCCCGGCTCTCCGGGATGAACCCAGCATCTGTGCACACATGACATATATGTCGGTAGGGCCGTCTGTGCTTCTACATGGCAGCACTGTTCTCACACTGGGTTTTAACGATAATAAAGTAACAACACTTCCGGTGTGCCAGGCTTTCCCTCAGCACTATACACCTAGTCCCTCACTGAGCCGTAGGGACTGCTACTGTCCACAATTTACAGCCCAGGAAACTGCGGCCCAGAGAGGCGAGGTGACTTGCTCAGTGCTGCACAGCCACTAAGAGCTGGTAGCGGATCTGTGTCCTGACCCCACAACTTCTCTAGCTCGCCTCTGTCACTTGGCATCACGGCTCTGAGGTATCTGCGTTGCCCGGGTGTGGGGACCTGTCCCACTCCTCCGCTTATTCTCTGGGGAGGCACCGGTGGTCCACATTCTACCAGACCAGTCCCGTTGCCTGATGAGCATGTAGGTTGTTTCCAGCTTGCGCCAGTTTGGACAGCGCTGTAGTGAACTCCAGCTGCCGGCCTGAGGCTCGTTGGAGGACCCACTGGTCAAGGGATAGATGACATTTTTTTGTTTTCACAGCTGTGATCCCATCGATGACTACACCCCCCCACACCCCCGCCCAGGGCCTGTCCCAATAATCCAGTGCCACTAAAGGCGTGAAAACCACAAACCCCATCAGAGTTGGTTATTGTGACAAATGTTGCCTATTCTGAAGGGTGACATGGAGGTCTCGGGAAGGGGTGTATCTTAAAGAGGTGTCTGGGGGTGCCTCTCGTGTCTCCCACCACATCGCCTCCAGCCCCCAGCCCGGAAACCGCTCCCCCCACCACCAGGGAGCCCGGGGCGGGGATCGGCCGGGCAGGAAGGGCCAGGAGGTTCCTGAGACAGGATGCGCAGGGAGGCCTCCGCCCCAGCCGCCAGGGACTTCCCGGGGCGGGCTGGGTTCTCGGAGGAGTTGCTCCCACTGCCGCGGGGTGGGGGTGGGGGTGGGGGGGTCCAGCCCCCACGTCCCACTGGGGAATTATGGGTCCGGACCCCGAGTGGGTGGCGCTAAGGTCTCCCACGTTTCCCAGGAAAAGAATCTTTCCCAGGAAAGAATCAGGTGGAGGCGAGCGAGGCTAGACTCCCGGGGGGAACCCTGAGGGAGGCGGGGAGTGCGGAGTGGGGTGGGTGGAGGAGGCAGGAGGGGAGCCGGAGGCGGGCGTTCCGGGGCGGGTCCGCCCTCCACCGCACCCTCCTCCTTCCACCCTGGGGCCTCGGGGTCAGGTCCCCCGGGGTCGCAGAAGGCTCGCGGCGCCGGAGCCAGCCGTCTGGAGGCGGGGCGGCCGCTTCCCGGGAGCCTCCCGCCGCCCTCACCGCCCGCACCTGCGGCTCCTTTGTCCTCCCAACAGCCACCCCGCCGCCCGCCCTGGGCCAGCGCCTTACAGCCCCTCGCTTCAATCAGCAGTGGGTGAATGAGGAGCGTTTTCGGCTCTGGGGTGACTGAAACGGAGCTGGGTTGGAACCAAACCAAAGAACCGGGGCTCTCACGCGCATTTCTGAATCTACAGCCGCCTCGAGGGAAAGCTGTTTAGAGGCCCACTTCACAGATGAGGAAACTGAGGCTGGGAACTCACCTTCCAGCCTGAGTCACACAGTTATACCCCCAGAGACCGCAACAGGGGGTGTAAAGGGCGCTCCAAAGCTCGCCTCAGCTCCCCCGCAAGCCGTGGGGCCCCCGCCAAAGCTGATTCAGTTGGTCAAGTGGGGCGGGGGATGGGGGCGAGATCAGCCATCCTTCCAAAGTCTCCGAAGGAGGCGTGACCCTCCCAAATCGCCCGGGGCACTGCACCCAGCAGTATTTCCCCCCGCACCGTCTCAAATTCGGCAAGCCCACTCCCCTCCCCCCACCGGGGTTGTAGAATTTCTTAGAAACTCCCAAATATGGGGGAGCTTAGGGAGTCCGAACACCAGGGCACCCGGCACGGAAACGCTCTGGCAAAGAAAAGGGGGCCCAGCCCCATCCCGCCCACTCTGCCCACGTGATAGCCGGTCAGACCGGTTTCTGGGGCCCCAGCAAGCCGCCGCCAGCTCCTGACCCCTTAACCCTGCCCCTCCCCCACCGGGGAAGAAAACCAGACGGGCAGCACAGACTTTATTCAAATGGTCTTTATTTTATCTGGCGTTTCTAGCAGAAGGCCAGATAGATGAAATTAAACAGAATCCACCACAGTAAAGGTAAACAGGCCTCAGGACACCCTGGCAAGAATCTTCCCCTCCGCAAACTGGCCCAGTCCCACCAACAACTGGTCCCAGCTCAGCCTTACAGCGCTCTGAACACCCCCACCAGTTTTTGTGATTCAGACCAGGACCGTCTGGGTTGTGTCTGTGTGTCCGAGGGATGGTCACGCTTGAGACTGTGAACATCTTCCCACCTCTAACGCACCAGATGAGAAAAACTGTAACCTGAAATTAGATCAGCCCCTCCGCTATTCACCCAAAGGCGCAGGAGCGCGGGGCACAAACCCGCAGCAAGCGGGGCGAGGTGACTCAGGACGCCCTCCTCCCATTCCCCAGGGCGATCCACACCCCAGACCCTCCTCCCAGGCCCCACACCCACGCAAGGCAACAGGAAGCTCCCCACGTCTGCCCCATGACGCAACGATGACCGCTTGCACAAGTATGTCACTGGTGGGGGAAGGGGAGCGCCTGCCTGGAATTCTCTGAGGTTGGAAATGCAAACACCAACTATTGAAAAACCTTGAAAGGGCAGCACAGCTCCCAGTGAAAAATAAAGTCCGACCCTGAGGAGTTAAAGAACCAAGCCTCCCTGCTCCCAGTTCCAGAAGGAGAGGGAAAGGTCCACGTCCCGGTCCGTTAAGACAGCACCTGTGGGCGCAGCAGGTCTCGGCGGAAGGCGCTCGCGCTCCCGGCTCAGGCTCCTCGGCGCCGCCGCTGCACACAGGAGGCGACGGCTCCCCGGGGGCAGAGTCCCTCTTCGGGCCTCTCAGCGGCCCGGGCGGCAGCTCCTCTCCGCGGTTTCGGCGGGCACTCCCCGGGGGTGGGCCTCGCCTCGGGTCTGCGGCACTCCGGCCGACGGTTCGGCCCGCGCTCTGGGCTCCGGTGGCGCCGCTCGGGGACCCTCAGAAGGCCACCACGGCCCGCACGAGCACGTTCAGCATGCTGTCCGCGGGGCGGCAGGCCGGCTTCGCCTCGCACGCCGGCGGCGCCGTCGGGGGTGCGGCGGGGCTGCAGTTCAGGAGGCCGGAGAAGCGCCTCTGGAGGACGCGCGCCAGGTTGGGGAAGGCGCCCTCGGCTTGCGCGGGAGGTGGCTGCAGGCGATCGGGGACCTCGGAAGAGGTTCCTTCCCCCTCCTCTTCTTCCAGACGGGCTTTCTTGCTTGGGACCAGTCCGACGTCCCCGCCGTCACTCAGGCTGCTGTTCCGCCGCTTTCGGCTGACTTTGGTGGGGCGCGGGGCACAGCGGGCCGGGGTCTCCTCGGCTCGCGGCGCCTCCCGCGTGTCCATGGGCTCCGGGGAGGGCTGCTCACCGTCGGGGGGCGCTGCCTCGGCTACAGCTCCCGCTTCCCGCGACTGGTGCAGGCGGGGATCAGGGGAGCGGACGGGCGGCAAGGGCACCTCGGGCTCGTGGGCTTCCACCTTGGCCGAGAGGTAGAGCTCTCGGGCGCTGCGCATGACCAGCGATAACTGCAGACTCCGGTGCAGCCGCAGGCCACCGCGCTGCATGCGCGAGTGGTACATCTTCCACACCGACAGAGTCATGATGCGCTGCGCCTCCTTCTGCACTTCCATGGCGGCTCGACGGCGGGGGCGAGGGCGGCGGGGACTTCCTGGCTGGGCCGCACAGGTAGCAGGTGCACTCCGGACAACGCGCTCGCTCACGCTTCTCCCCTCACGCCAGCCCACGCTGTGACACCGCTAGGACGCTCTGCCCCGGCGCCCGCCACCCGGGCCCTTTTGTACCCGGAGTGAAGTCACCGAGACGCCCCGCCCAATCAGAGAGCCGCATCCGGGCTTCCCAACGCTCCGCGGCGAGACACTCCTTAAAGCTACAGGGTGGGATTTACCGAATGGGGGAGAAGGGACGGGAGTGTCCCCCAGTCCACGCGGGGCTCTCGGGGTGGTCTCCTTTCTCGGGGCGCTCAATGCGCCAGCGCGCAGGCCCAGGAGAGGGGGGCCGCGGATGCGGGGCAGAGTCCACCCACGTGCTTGCGTCTGAAACCCCAGCTGGTTGTAGGCGGCAAGTTTCCCTTTGCGCCGGGGAAGACCGGGCTTCGAACCGGTACATCCCCCGTGGGCACAGTTCCTAGCATCTACCAGGTGTCTAATGTTTTTTTGAATCAGTAACAGATTAATGTTTTTTGAATCAATAACGTTGCTAACACTTATTAAGCCCTACCCGCCAGTCGCTGTTAAGGGCTTTCGTTTACTAAATACCTCATTGATGCCTCACCTCCACTCCGCGGAGGGTACTGTTATACCTGCCTTCTTCAGGTGGGGCAATCGAGACAGAGTGACTCGTTCAATATTTGCTAAACGAACAAATAGGCCACTGGGGCCTCCAGCTCTTGCGTCTCTCTAGGGTAAGTCAGCCCTCCTCAACTCCCCTTGTCTGTAGGCAGTGAGGCGGCGGGCAGCGCTGCTGGCCCCAGGGCCATAGCTGCCCACTCCACGGGCAGCGGATGTCTGCAGACGCGAGCGCAGCCCGGGCTGCCATCCCTGCGCTCCACACCGAACATCCCCCCAGTTTCCCTCTACACGAGCTCCACGGGTGGGCTGGGTACTCGCACGACCGAGGACCCGGCAGCAGGACGGTCCGGGTGAACACGTGGCAGCGCCCCTTGACTACACGGCCCTGCTCCGCCTCTGCGCCCCGGGAAGCGAGGTTGGGTTGGGAGCTGTACACTGAGCAACGCAGAGACAGAGCAGATAGATGGGAAACGTCGCCCCCACCCTCCGCTACGCCCTATCGCTCCAAGAAAACCTATTTCCAGTTTCTCCAAAATAAGATGCAAAACTGTTCCCTACAGCTCCATTCATTCGTGGCAAGGGCCCTTTAAGGGAGGCTCCTCTCTCTACCCCCCCATCCCCTCCCCCAGCCGCCGACGGGCGGGCGGAATCTTCCGGCCACTGGAAGCGCCAGACTTCCACGACTAAATTTGGATATAATGACGTAGGGCAGGCGCGCGAGCCGCTTCCGGCTGCCCATATAAGGACAGGGGCCGGGATCTCCACTCCGAGCCCCGGCGGCCTCCTTCCGGGCGGGCGGGGGCGGTGCCTTGGCCTCCGGACACGCCCCCTCCCTCCCCCCTCTCCCGGCAGCTAGGACTGGCTGTAGTCTCCGGCTTCCGGATCAGAGTCCAGTCCGGCGAGCTCCCGAGGCCGAGGAGGCGTGACGCCTTCGGGAAAGCCCCCGCCGGCACACAGGGGCGACCTCAGGGCTTCCACTGACGCCAACTCCCTGAGACCCTCCACAAAGAGCTTGCCAACATAACGGGCGATTCGCTGAGGATCCCTCCATCCTTGTTCCGCCATAGAGACCCCACAAAAATTTCTCCCTACGAGGTTCTCTCCCAGGTATTCCTGCTTCCCCCCCCCGCCCCCGCCAAACCATGCAGCCTTGGAGAATTCTCACGCACCGCCCTCCCGTACATGGGGACTCCGCAATTATTAGCTCTTAAAACTGTCCCTATTCAGCGATCCTGGTACACTACAGCGACCTGCGGAGGACGCCCCCATCTCCCCCCTGCACCACCTCGGCGAATCCACAAGGACATCCCCAGCCCAGGCGCTGTCTCTGAGACTACGCGGCGACTCTGAAGCACAGGGAAACACAGACTCTCCCAAGAACTTCAGACATCACGCCCCGATCCCTCCAGAAACAGACCACGACCCCACTCAGGTGATGGCTCACCTCCGAAAAAAAATGCATTTCCGGAGACCCCACACAGAGCGCCTCTGTCACATAGGGGTCAACTCTGTGAGTCTCTCTCCAGACATTCCTGGCCCCTCCCCAGATGGAGACCCCACACGCAGAGGACTTCCTTGTACACGCCACCCTCAGAGCCACCATCGCACCCCCTCCCGCGACTGCCAACCTCGCACCCAGAGAGACTCCACACCCTAGGAGCATCTCTGGGATCCCCACTCAGCCGCCCCGCCCCAGGGCGATCTCGAGGCGCCCCTCCCCCGTAGGAAAAACAAAAAAAGAGGGCAGAGTCCAGGAGAGGAGTCCAAATAGACTTCGCACCTCCATCCCCGCGGGAGAGTGGGGAGGACCATCTCTTCCCCCACCCCTTCCCAATCCTAGGCTGGGAAGATCTCCCAGGTCAGAATCAGGATGTGGGCTCAGGAAGTCTGTTAAGAGGATCTCTGAATCGAATGATCCCTTTTCCCAGCCATAATCTCTGATTTGAAGGAGGTTATTATTCCCATTGCCCCAAAGGGAAGCAGGTTGTGCAGCAACAATCCGAAAGGCTGTGTCTCGAACCGAGAGATCACGAGCTCTGACCCCCAACCCAGCCAGACATAACTGGGACACTGCCGGGGGCGGCGGGGTACGCGGAGGCGAAGCCTTCTGTGCCCACAATAAAGATGGCCGAGAGAAGGGCGGAAGTTTCCGCACTTCGGGCCTCTGAGGCCTCTCTTTCTCCCTTGGCGTCCCTGCTCTCGATGGTGCTACGGATCACGTGACGGGGGCGGGGGTGGTGGCTCGTTCCCCTCTACTGGGAGGGAACCCGCTACCAAAGCCGAGAGGGGAGGGGGGGCTCGGCCTCGGGCGGGGGGAGGGGGTGTGACATGTCTCTCGAAGACCCATTTTTTGTTGTCCGAGGGTGAGTGACAGCAATGAGGGAGGGAGGTGGGTGCTGGGTCCCCGTGCCAGCTAGTGCCCGCGTGCCCGCCGGAGCGTGCTAGGCGGTCTGGGCACGGCCGTCAGGGTGCGCGGGCCAGGGTAGACCCGTGGCCGAGTGGGGGGGTACGCAGGGAGATATCAGGGTATCCTGAGCCCCCCGGTCGTTTGGGGGCGCAGGGGCGGGCGGGAGGATCGCCGGCCCCCAGCCGTGACCGCTGTGTGTGCCCGGCCCGCAGTGAGGTGCAGAAGGCGGTGAACACGGCCCGAGGGCTGTACCAGCGCTGGTGCGAGCTCCTGCAAGAGGACGCGGCGGTCGGCCGCGAAGAGCTGGACTGGACGACCAATGAGCTGCGGAATGGCCTTCGCAGCATCGAGTGGGACCTCGAAGACCTGGAGGAGACCATCGATATCCTGGGGGGGGGTTGCAAAGCGTCTCGGGAGAGCCCATTGCTGTGGCAGGGGGCGGCTGGACACCTGGGAAGAGTTAAGGGCTTGAGGCAGAGGAGGGGGTTGTGACTGGCTTTGGCCTTGACTCCTGACTCGGGGTTTACGCATAGTGGAAGCCAACCCAGGAAAATTCAAGCTCCCAGCTGGAGACCTGCAGGAGAGAAAGGTGTTCGTGGAGCGGATGCGGGAGGCAGTCCAGGTGAGGAGAGTTTCCTGTGGCCTGAGTGTGGGGAGGTTGGGGTGTCTTTACTCACTGATGGCATCCTCGCCCCCAGGATATGAAGGACCATATGGTCAGCCCGGCAGCCATAGCCTTCATGGAGAGGAATGCTAGAGAGGTAAGACATCCAGACCCAGTGTCCCCACCGGAGCCTCTCAGAGACCCTCCCCTTTGTGTGGAATCCTGAGTCCTCTGTGTCGGTTCACCTGTCCCCCTTGCATTTTTGTCTGTCCCTTCTGTGTCCGTGTCCATCCGCCCTGCATGCACTTGTCTCCTGGCTGCCCACCGGCTTGCTCTTTCTGGCTGTGTACACCTGAGCTCTGTGTATGTAGTCCATCCTGCCTCCTGGTGTGGGTCTGGATGTCTATTTCCTTTTTCTTTTTTTGCTTGGTGTGTTACTGTTTCCAGGATGTACGCCTACTTTTTTGTGTGTGTGTGTACCCGGGCATCTGAGCGGGTAAACTTGGCCTCCGAGTGAATCCCCCTCTGGTCGGCTTGCACACCATTTCCCTCCGTGCGTGTGCCTGCTCATGCCTTTTGTGGGCACTCTCCCATATGCCTCTTTTGGCACACTTCTATATGATAAATGTTCTCCGTGGATTAATTCGGTAAATCTTCATTCCAGCCCCAGGAATTTCCCCCACTTTATAGATGAGGAAACTAAGGCACAGGGAGGTCAAGTGATACTGCCTTGGGGTCACCTCGCTAGTAAGGGGTGGGTCTGGGGAACCCAGGCTATCCCATTCCCAAGACTGCCTTCCTAACAACCATCTAGATTGGACACAGACCTGTGTCTGGCTCTGTTCTGAGTGGCTGCCTCTCCCTGAGTCTGTGCCCTGTGCCCGCATAGATGCTGACGGGCAAGCCAGCTGCCCAGAAGTCATCCAGCGATCTGCTGGACCCCAGCATGGCCTCAGCCACCTCTCGTTACATTGAGGAGCAGCAGGCCACACAGCAGGTTTGTGTGGGTGGTTGGGAGCCCTGGCCAGGAGGAGCCTGGGCACAGCGCAGGGCCCCTTGCTGACAGCAGTCCCCACTCCTCCAACCTGCAGCTGATCATGGACCAACAGGATCAACAGCTGGAAATGGTGTCTGGGAGCATCCGGGTTCTGAAACACATGTCTGGCCGTGTTGGGGAGGAGCTGGATGAGCAGGGCATGTGAGGCCAGGATCCCGGGGAGGGGGGCTGGGGGTGGGCTGGGAGCCCTCAGTTGGCCGAACTAGTGTGCCCAGAACTTTCGGGGGTTGACACCATCTTGGTCTCGACAGCATGCTGGATGCCTTCGCTCATGAGATGGACCACACCCAGTCCCGGATGGATGGCGTCCTCAGGAAGATGGCCAAAGTATCGCACATGACGAGTGGTAAGTCCCCCTGGGGAGGCAACTGGGGTGGGGGGAGGGGAGCTGCAGGGGTGGTACCCCGTCCCCCTGTAACCTCTGACCCTTTGCCCCCAGATCGCCGACAGTGGTGTGCCATTGTGGTGCTGCTGGGGGTGCTTCTTCTGGTTCTCATCCTGCTCTTCTCTCTCTGACCCCTGCCCTCCCGAGGGCACTGGTCCCTCTAGCTGGGAGAGCTGGCAAGGTCCTGCTCCCCTACCACCCCCCAGGAGAAGGGGTTCCTTCTTGGGGAACTGTCCCAGGGTTCTCATCCAGAGCCAGTGGGACCCTCAGGGCCCTGGGCCAGAGCCCCTGCCACTGGTCCTGTCTCAAGTGCGCTTAGGAGGTGGTAGAGGTCGGGAAACCTCAGACACACTCCTCCCTGTTTCTACTCTGGTGCCCCAAAGCCGTCTGCTCCCGTGCCTTCTACACGTGCCAATTTGGAAATAAAAGCCTAGTCTTTTTTTATACACGTTTGCATCCTACTGTGTGTTGATTTGTGACTCATTAAGCAGGATTCCCGTTGTAAGCGCCCCGCTTGCACACACTGTGGGGCCCAGGCGTGTAAGTGTGTGTGCACATGTGTATGTGCGCACGTGCCTATGAGGGATTTCAGTGGTCGGGAACTGTGTGGAAAAGACCATTCCAGTTTATTTCTGGGTTTCACCACTGATAACGTTGAATAATTCCAACCCTGATTCTTCTTTGACTCAATGAATCTTCTGCTTGTTCTGGACCTACCGCAGGTCAGCCCCATAGCCGCGGAGCTGAGCTGTCGCTTCCGAAGGGCCCCGGTAGCACCGGGCTCCGTGGCACACCCGGTCACCGAGGCAGTGGGGCTTCCGAGCTTGCTCGGGTGCAGAATGATTCCTGTGAGCCGGGAAAACTTGTAAGTGCTGTGAACCTTAGCCACCGTCTCAGAGGTTCGAATCCCATGCGGTATGTGGTCAAGTGTCAGAACCATGCGTCTCAGCTGCTCATTTACACACTGCAAAGTGCTGCCTGTTGCAAGGGTGTCCTTCCATCAGGCTGATCTGTCAGACCTTAAAAAGAACCAAGTAGGTACAGATTCCCTTTTTGATACAAATGCACTGATCTATGGTTTGGGTTCGCCTGATCTTTTCTATACTTAGTTCCAAGTCTTCCTGGGGTTCAAAGACGGGACTTCTGGAGTCAGATGGTGTCTGCACTTACCTGGGGTGGCCCACTTGTTCAGAGACTTCCTGTTACCTGAGGTGACTGGTTTTTCTGTTGGTGCCGCTGGCTCTCAAAACCCTACTTTCTGGCAGCCGAGGCTGGGGCTGGTTTTCTTCATGTATACCCAGGCCTCCCTGGGAACCGAAATCCCATTTGATCATCTCCCCACGCTATCTGGATGCTCCCCCTAATCAGGGAGTGGACGGGCCGGTCCTGGGCAGGGGACGAAGCCTCCTTTCCCACCTCGAGGCAAATTATCTTCTGACTTGCTGGGATCAGTAACATCGGTGAAAAACCTTCCCATGCTACTAGAAACATTTCTGAATCGGGGGACCCTAGAGCCCATCTGTCTTTTTCCATCGGACTCGAGAGAACATTTTGTCCTTCCCTATTCTCAGGACCTACAGCTCTCCAAGGTATTTTAAAGGACGCCGAATTTGACTCGCCATCCCCACTCTGTTCCTTCTGATGCAGGAGCGCGTAGGCGCCCTGGCTCAGACGCGGTGAAGGGTGTGGGTGTGCTCAGGATGCGGACCTGGGGCTGGGGGTATCTAACAGCTGTAGAAGGGGAACGAGCCTGCTGGTCTGCCATGCAATTCAATGGAGGCCCTCCTTGGGGGGGTGATCCCGTGGGACCCTGACATAGGACCTTGGGCCCACGCACATGCAGAACAGCCTGAGGCGTCGTGTCCGTACGCACGAGGGTAGCCAGAAGGGCGCTGTTAGGTGGAAGCTACTTTCAAGTAGGCGCCACGCCCAACGTGGGGTTGAACTCACAACCCCGAGATCGAGCCGTACGCTCTACCGAGCCGTACGCTCTACCGAGCCAGCCAGGCGGCCCATTCTAAGGGGCAGTTACGGGGAGCTTGGGCTTGAGCCCGTTGCCCCATCTGAAAGGGGGACACCGCCCCTCACCCCCACACCGATATCCTGAGATGTGATGCCTCGGATGGCTGTTCCTGCACGCGCACTGAGCCCTCACGCGCGGCGACTGTCCCTTCCTGGGCCCCACACCCCCAGAGACCAGCGTGCGGCAGGGCTGTTACAAAGGCGTTTAGTTTATTCTCCTCATCAGTGTCACTGATATTCTCATGGTTCACATTTCCCAGTGCGGCTCCTCTCCTTACAGTAGTTAATGTGCAATCTCACTTACGGGCCCAGGGAGTGGGGGGTCGGCCCAGGGCGGGGAGGGCGTTGGCACTTCACACGGACAGGGCGGGCGATCTGTCCTGCGTGAAAGAGGCGGGTGAGTGGGCGGCCAGGGGAGGCGGAGGGGGGCCCCACAGTCTTTTTTTTTTTTTTTTTNCTCCATTCGAGCTCCTCCCTGGGCTGCCCGGGGTGGGGGGACCATGCAGCTCAGAGCAGGGCAGGGCAGGGCAGGGCAGGGACAGAAGGAAAAGCAGCAGGCCGCCCAGGAGGTGGGGAGGGCCGGGCGGGAGGGACGCAGGGGTGGCTCCTGGGGTAAGGCACAACCCTGTCTTTGGCTCTCCTGGCGAGGAGTTTCCTCCCCTGCACCCCTGCCCGGCCCCTCCCCTCCCCACCCCCCCAACACACAGTCCCGGGAGCCAGGGGCACCTCCTGGGGTCCCTGAAATGAGGGGGCTCTGCCACCCGACCCAGTGCTGCAGGGGCTTGGAGGAGGGACAGGGCACGCCCCACCCAAGGACAAGGCAGGGAGGGGCTGGGCAGGGACCTGTCCAGGACAAAGGGGTGGGGAGGGAGAAGACCCCAGTCCCAGAGAGCTGGCCCCTGCTAAGGCCTGGAAGGAGGGCAGCGCCTAGGGACTCCTTCCTTGTGGGGTCTGGCTGGAGCCCCAGCCGGCCCCTCGGCCTCGGCCGGCCCGGCAGCTTACCAAGTGACCAGGATATTGTGCTTTGGGATCGATGCTGGGGTAGAATGTCAAGGCCAGGACAAGGGCGTGGGGGAGGTGCGACTAAGGTGCTTGTGCTTTAGCTGGGGCGTCGACTCCCCCCATACACTGGGCCGGCTGAGGGCTAAGGTGCAGGGGCCAGGCCAGGCGAGCAGAGTGCCAGGACCCTGGCCAGACCAGACACCCCCCCCACACCCCCCCACAACGAGATGTCAGGAGGGACCCCCTTACAGACCGGTGGGGGCTGCTAGGTGGTGGTGGGGGAGGCCTCCAAGTCAGATTCCAAGGGTCCAGTCCTGACTGGCCACCCCCCTCTCCCCACCTCCGGCAATCCCCCTGCCTCTGGAAAGGCCGCTGGGAGCAATGAGAGCAATGGGCCGGTCAGATCAGGGAGGAGACGAGAGGCAGTGGGGACAGGGCTAGAGAGGAAAAGGTGAAACTTGTGAAGAAAAAGGACACCCAGTGTGGGGGGACAGGGAGTAAAAAAAAAGGAACCCTCCAGAGTTCACGTGTGAAACTCAAAGGAACGAAACTCCTCGCGCTGGGCGAGGACAGAAAGAGAGGAATGGTTAGAGAAAACTCTGCAAACTGCTAACAATGGAAGCGGGCCCCGCCCTGTCCCCAGAAGCTGGGCTCAGCCGATGGGCCAAGGCCAGGGCCCCCCTTCAAATGGAGCCCCGCTGGGGAGCAGCGGAGCGAGGGGGGGACCTGGTCAGACCCACAGGAGCCCAAGCAGAGGCCCGGCCGAGTCCCCACCTCAGAAATGCGCACCCACACTCCACACACACGCACGCATTCAGCCTGCCCCCAGCCCCCCGTCCTGCCTGCCATGTCCCCGGGGACAGAAGGGGACATTACAGTCCCGTAGGTTTGAAAAATAAAAGGAATCTTATACTTCAATATTTCATTAGCTAAAAAAATGCTTTAAAAAGTATGTACAGGGGGCGGGGCAGGGGGTGGGGGAGGGGGGGAAGGGCAGCAGCCCCCCAGCCTGCTCCCCTGACTTCCAGCCCTGGCCCTACTGCCTCTCATATCTTCCTTTGTTTAAAAGCAAAACTTCTACACACACACGCGCGCACACACGCACACACTTCTGTGGGCCCAGGAAACCTCTCGTTCTATTCGCGGAGACCCTCGGTCTGCCTCCAAGAGCCCACCCCCCCCCAGGACCTGCCCCTCTCAGGGCCCAGGGGACAGATGGGGGCAACGGAGGTGGGCGCAGGGTGGGGGACAGAGAAGGGCACCGGGCCCGCCACCACCCACCACCTCAGGTCAATGGTGGAGTTCCTCGGAGCCTCGGTTCCCTCAGCTGTGAAATGGGCAGTCCCTCTGCCTCGCCTACCCCAGCCCCCAGGCACGGGGACAGACGAGGGAGACAGGAAGGCGCTTTTGGAAACATGGAAGCACTGGGAGGTGGTGGCAGGGAGGTCCTGAGAACCCTGGGGCCCCGGGCCTGGGGAGGGGGCCTTCCTGAGCCCCCCAGGCCGGCCCCTCCCCGACACCTGGCCTGGCAAGTGGGGAGACCACTGCTGGGGGGGAAGGGAGCGGCAGCTCTCCGACGGTGCCCGAGCACGCCAGAGGGGCAGCGCAGAGCTCGCACCAGCTGCTGCCCTCTCCTAGCCCGCCCGGATGGGGGGTCCGGAGGGTGGGATGGGGAGGCAGAGGGGCTGGGAGCATGCAGCACCCCCCGCGGGTCCTGGGGAGGGACAAACAGTAGCTCGTGACCAAGATGGGCAGGTGTGACGGGG
>LNAC01000140.1:2510835-2524023 GCA_002007465.1 Ailurus styani | reverse complement strand
CGCCGCCACCGCCGCCACCCCAGCCGGCTGTGCCGCCGCCACCACCGGGGCCTGCTGGGCCGGCCGGTTGGCAGCCAGGTCCGGTGTAGAGAACTTGGCCATCTTGCGGCTGCCGTTGCCACCACCACTGCTGCCGCTGTCCCACAGCCGCTTGGCCACCGGCGTGCACTGCACAGAGTCCGACTCCTGCTGCTCTGTCTTGACGCGGGACACGAGGGGCAGCGGGGTGCCACAGGCCGGCCAGCTGGACGTCTGGGCTACGGGGCTCTGGGGCTCGGACGACGGGGCCTCCTCGGCGTGCAGGCCCTGCGAGTCGCAGCTGGGGGAGCTCACCTTGAGGAAGAACTCGGTGCCCTTCTCCATTATCTCCTGGATCTGCAGGAAGCCGGCCGTGTACATGAGCAGGAACTGGTCGCCCACGTTCATGCTCAGCCGGCCGGTGTAGCAGAAGCTGAGGATCCGCTGGAAGGACTGGGGCTGCACAGCGGCTGGCAGCTCCACCACCGCGCTCCGGCTGCTGTTGAACAGGTCCCGGAAGTAGGAGCTGCTAGCGGCCAGCACGGCCCGGTGGGCTTTGAAGGCGTGGCCCTTGACCACCACCGACACATCACAGTACAGGCCCTGCAGCCGCTGCTCGTTCAGACACTCCAGGATGCTGTTACCGAAGTTCGGGATCTCCATCTGCAGGGTCTGGGCCATGGCGGCAGCTGCACAGGGGACAGGGGGAGACAGACGGAGGGACGGGGTCAGGCAGCAGACTCGGCGCCCCCCCCCGCTCACGAACCTCACCTGCTGTGGGGACACACACGGGAGCAGACATCCACGTGGTGGAATTCGCCGTGGTGGTGAGAATCACCGGCAGCCACCCACGCCCTCAGTCCCAGCACGGACTTGCCTCTGTGACAGTCTTGCGGCCGGGGGCGGGGAGGGGGGGCCAAAAGCATACTTACACGTGTGTGGTTGAATACTAAGTGAGTTAACACAGTGAGAACTCTGTGAGCATTAACCATCACCAGTGCGACACACACGGGCTAACTCTGAAGGGCACCGGCATCGAAACACCAAGGGGTCAGGGGCACCGGGGTCTTCCCACTGGGTTGCGGTGCTGAGCACGTGACCCCTGATCACTGCCGGCTGAATGACTGAGGGACCACGCAAGAAACCCCGAGGCTGCACGAGAACATCGCTCATCGGCAGGGAAATGCAAATGCAGACCATGACGGAACACCATTTCATACCAGCTAGGCTGGAGAGAATCAAAAAGACAGACAACAAGTGTTGGCAAGGAGGAGATCGGAAGCCTCCTACACCGCGGGTGGAAATGTAAAATGGTGCAGTTGCTATGGAAAACAGTCTGGCAGTTCCTCAAATGATTAAACACGGAATTACCATATGACCCAGCAATTCCATTCCTCAGAATCATACCCAAGAGAAACCAACACCTATACCCACGGGAACACCTGTACGTGAATGTCTACGGCACCACTCGTGATCGCCAGAAAGACGGGAATAACCCAAACGTCCGTGAACTGATGAATGGCTAAATAAAACATGGTCTGGTCGTGTAATGGAATATTATTCACCCATATAAAGGAGTGAAGCACTGATACATACCATTCTATGGGCGAACCTTGAGAACATGCTAAATGCAAAAAGGTGGCCACAAGAACTGTGTATTATATGATCCCGTTTATGTAAGATGTCCAAAACAGACAAATCCGGAGCCAAAAAAAGCAGGCTAGTGGTTGCCAGGGGCTAGGTGGGGTGTGGGGTGGCGAGCAGAAGGATGCGGGGGTTTCTTCTTGCCATAATGTAAAATGTCCTAAAATTGTGGTCATGCACACACAACTCTGAAGAGATAGTTGATCTTTGAACGCACGGGTTTGAAATGTGGGTCCACTTATACATACCATTTTTTCAGTAGTTCAGGACCATAAGTGTATTTTCTCTTCCTTATGATTTTCTTCCCTTTTTAAAATATTTTATTTATTTATTTGATAGACAGACACAGCAAGAGGGAACACGAGCAGGGGGAGTGGGAGAGAGAGAAGCAGGCTACCTGCTAAGCAGGGACCCCAATGCGGGGCTCGATCCCAGGACCCTGGGATCATGACCTGAGCTGAAGGCAGACACTTGACTGAGCCACCGAGGTACCCCCTCCCTTTTTTTAAAGTAACCTCTACACCCAAGGCGGGTCTCAGACTCATGACCCCAAGATCGAGAGTCGCCTGCTCTACCGACTGAGCCTGCCAGCAAATCTTATGATTTTCTCAGTAACATTTTTTTCTCTAGCTTACTTTATTGTATGTTAACATATACAAGATACAAAATATGTGTTGTTTATGTTATCAGTAAGGCTTTTGGTCAATAGGAGGCTGTTAAGTTCTGGGGGGAGTCAAAAGTTGTATGTGTACTCTGACCTTGTGTATGCATCGGTGTGGGGGGGTGTTAGCACCCCAACCCACACATCATTCAAGGGTCAACTGTACTAAAATCCATTCAGCTGTACACTTTCAACAGCCTCCATGCTATGTGCATCTCAATAAAGCCAAGGAAGGAAGGAAGACTCCACACTTGCCATGAACACTTGTTCAGTGGGGAGCCTGCTTCTCCCTCTCCCTGCCACTCCCCCTGCTTGTGCTCTGTCAAATAAAAAAAATTAAATATTTGGCGGAGAGAGACACAGCAAGAGAGGGAATACAAGCAGGGGGAGGGGGAGAGGGAGAATCAGGCTTCCCCGCTGAGCAGTGAGCCCGATGCGGTGTCCAATCCCAGGACCCTGTTATCATGACCTGAGCCGAAGGCAGATGCTTAAGGACTGAGTCACCCAGACACCCCTAAAAATATTTTTTAAAAAATAAAAATTAAAAAAAAAAAAGGGTCTGTGACCCTGCGCAGAGAGCGCAGGCACCTCTCAAATGTGAACTTCTGGATCACAGCGTATTCCATCAGTGCACATTCCAGCACATTCCAATCCAGAACTGGGCATGTCCAATACTCTGAGCGCCCTCATAAAAGGGCTCTGAAGGACAATGTGGCTTTACGATGGTACCAATGGTAAAAGTGAGTCCCCTGCAGTTGTGTAAATTACAGAAGGCGGTGGTTCTGAATGGACAGGGTGGGTAGGAGAAGAGTCAGACTGGTGAGGAGAATGGAGGAAAGCAAGTGTGCAAAGGCCCTGGGGCAGGTACCACCTGGAGCCCCCAGCTGTTTTCCTTCTTTCCCAGATTAGCTTTCATGCATCTTTCACGTTTTTCATTCACTAGTGAGTCCCTTCTGAGCCGCCTCCTCAGGCTGAGCACTGGGACGTAGGGGCCCTACCTGGGACCACCAGGCTCAAATTAGGCTGCACGGACCCCGCACTCATGGGCAACCGCCAGCTCCAGAACCAACTTGCTCCTGAGAACAGAAACTCCAAATCTCTGCTTCTGTTTGGAAACAAATATTGCTAAGGCCAACCCCTATTGTGCAAATTCAGTCTGTCCTCCCGAAGTTGCTGCATGCGGTGGAACCCTGAGAGAGACACCAGCAGGCCCCACTCCTCCCAGCACCCATGCTTCCAAAGAGCTGACGGGTACTCTGCAGGAAGGAGTTCTCTGAACCCTCTTAGCAAACCTATGGGGCCGATCTCATACTCCCAGTTCTCAGATGGGAAAGCTGAGGCCATGGGGAAGCCAAGAACTGTTCCAAGGTCATTGGTGAGTAACTAGGACAGACAAGATTCAAACCAGGTAGGTGGAGGCACTGAAACTCCTGATTTCTCTTGGCTATGCCCTCTGCCTCCTTGTCATCATCAAAATCACGGTCACTGCCAGGAAAAACAATTTAGGGTCAACAGGGGGCAAGGTGGAGACAGGGACTCTCGCATCAGAAGACAGCACACTCCTTCCAAGGGCTCAAACTCAGTGCCAGGTGGGCTGGGAGCTGACCCTCTGTGTGGACAGGAGAAACTGAGGCACCAAGTGAAGACAAAGGACAGAATCCAGGGAGCCCCGCTCTAGGGTCCTCACGGCCCCAACCCAACTCCCAAGGCTGCCAAAATGAAGCTGCTCCAGGTACTGTGGCCCAAGTGACCAGAGTCAAGGGGGTCAAGGGAAAGGGTAGCTCCGGTCCCTGAAAGAGACCTCTAGACCCCCAGCTTGGAAGGCTCACACCATAAGTGGGAGGACCAAGGCAGCAGAGGCCGGCGGTGGAGTCAGAGCACTGCCCAACACCAGACCTGGTTTCAGATGCCAACCTCCGTGCCTTGGTTTGTTCGTCTGTAAAATGGGGACTTGTTCATCCAATCCACCCCGATAAAACTGCAAGGTGCGGGGGACACAGCTCTAAAGACTGGCTGCCTTCACACGCAGATGTCTGGGGGGGTGGGTAGGGAGAGACACAGGGAGTGATACAACCGGGGTGAGTGTGTCACCGAGGGGCTGACTCCGGGAGTGAGGCAAAGACAGAGGGACAGAGAGCGACCAACAGTCTGGGGCACGAAGGAGTGAGGTGCAGTCTGGAGACCCCCAGCAGGGCAGCGCTGGCTTGAGGGGAGTACAGGGGCGACGGGGCTGCTGGGAAGGGTGTGGACAGGGGGTGCCTGCCTGGTGAGGACAAATGTTTCCGAGGGAGCATGGAGGAGCCTGGAGCAAGGGAGGTGCAGGCCCAGACCAGCTTGGGGGAAAATTCCCAGGAGCAGCATGGAGAATGGAAACAGGTGAGACGCTGAGGGCTGGGCCAGTGGTGGGGGCAGGCAGCAGGGACAGGGACAGGGACAGAGAGAGGACGGTCAGACTCACAGTGTGTGCCTGTGAAGAGCGGGCACCAACACAAGAATGAATGACTCCCAGGGCACCTGGGTGGCTTAGTGGTTAGGTGTCTGCCTTCGGCTCAGGTCATGATCCCGGGGTCCTGGGATGGAGCCCCACACTGTACTCCCTGCTTAATGAGGGAGTCCCTTCCTCCTCTGCCTTTTAAAAAAAAAAAAAAAAAAAAAATCTTCGGGGAGTGGGGGAAAATAAATGGCTCCAGTCTGGACGCGGCAGCCGGTGGGGGCTGCAGAGGGCATTCTGAGGGGTGCTCCCAGCTGTGCTCGGCATGCTGGGTGCTGCTGCAGGCGCTCTCTTTGGGGTCCCCTCCACAAGGGGTCGCTAGGATAGGTGGGGACTGAAGGGCAGTCCTGTTCCTTCCCCAGCAGCCGGCCTTCAGGGCCTGACCCCTCCCTGGGAATCGGCACAGGCTGGCCACTCAGGGCCAGCTCAGCCACAGGAGCGCTGAGGTCCCTGCGGAAACAGGCGGGAACACGCACAGGGAGGGACCCCCGAAGGCGAGAGCCACCCCACATTCAGGCTGGGGTCCCCCAAGCCTTGTGAACCCTGGCCTCGGAGCCTAGCACTCAAGGCTTTGAAGCCTTTGGCTAACCACTTGGGAGGGGGAGGGAGACAACTGGTACCAACAGCTCAACCAGTCCGTGCCCAGGAACCACCCCCACCACAGCGCAGGGGAGCCGACTGGCAGGTCTTGAGCTGTGGAAACCCTTCGTGGCCTTCTTGCCCCTGCAAGGACGGGAGAGCGAGGCCTTGGCTAGTTTCAGAAGCACAGTGACAGGCCACCCCCAGGCTCCCCTCCCTCCTCTTGTCCCTTTGTCAACTACCCCAATCCGGTCCTCTGGACTCAGAAGGAACAGCTGCCCCGACTCTGCGTGAAGCTCCTTCCTCACACCAGCCCGGTGAGGGGGGTTGGGGGTGGACACGGACGACGGAATCCTAATGGGCTCCCAGAAAAAGCAGGTCTAAAGTACCAGGTACCTAGCCTGGGTCACCTGCCGCCTAGGAAGAGATGTGATGGAGCCACGAGCTGGGGGTCTCTAAACCATCCAACAATCCTGTTCCCGCCAAGCACAGTGCATGGCTCTCCCATCCCAACCAGGCCTTTGCCCAAGCTGTGCGCCCTGCCCGGAGTCCCCTTTTCCTCCTTCCACATCCTCCTCTTCCACCCTCCATCACCCCCTGGCTCCGAGAATTCTACAGACTAAAGAACCTCCCCCCTTCTGCACACTCTCCCCACCGCCCATCCACAGCGCCCGCCCGTATGTTTACCTCTGAGAACACTAAATCCCACTTGACTACAGACTCCCTTAGGGCACAGAACCATTCAAATCCTCTCTCCTCAGAACTTGGCATATTAGCCTGCCCATCGTCTGGGGTCCTCAGACACCCCCCCCCCCAAGGGAAGGAGCAGCACCCAGCCCTAAACAGGGCCGAGGGGACCCTCCTAGCATCGTTAGTATTATGGTCACAAATGTGAGCAGGTCTCCCAGTGAGATGCAAGGGCCCCGCGCAGTTTCCATGACCTCCCAAGCCATTCAACAAATATTTGCCAAGCGCCAGCCTGGGGCATGAAGTGCCTGGGAGCCTGGGGCAGGCCAGGACTGAGACAAGGCCTGCCTCCCAGGGCTCACGGTCCCATGGGGAACGTGGCCATACATCCAGAGTCACACAGATTAATGTGCTGCATACCTGGGCCTCTAATCGTCCCCAGAAGAGGTGACGTTAGAGCTGATATCTGGGGTGGGGGGTGGGGGCGCGCACATAGATCTAATGAGGCAGTGGTGGAATGGGAGCATAGCCCTGCAAGTACCGGGAAGTCGTGCAGAGCCCTGAGGGAGAAGCAGGCATGATCCTTCCAGAAACTGAAGGTAAATAAAGGCGGACACTGAGCTCAATCCTTGGTCAACCTCTCTCCTTCTGGGACTGAACCCAGACTCGGCCCTGCTCTGGACCAAACTGTGCCCCTCACCCCGATGCATATGTTGAAATCCTAACCCCCTACGTGTCTGTATTTGGAGATACGGTCTTTAGGAGGTAATTAAGATTAAACAAGGGCAGAGAAGTGGGGCCCTGACCTGCGAGGACTGGTGTCCATAGAGAAGAGAAAGAGCGGGGGTTCTCTCTAGAAGCATGCGCACCAAGGCCCTATGGACACACCTGACCTCGGACCTCCAGCCCCGAGAACCAGGAGCAGTGTGTGTGGCTTAAACCACCCCGTGTATGGCATTTTGTCCGGGCAGGCCGAGTTAAGACAGGCTGGAAGTTCCATCCACTCACACACAACTCCCTCTCGGAGCCCCGGGCCTGGACTTCCTGTGGGTGTCCTAGATACCAACTCAACATGCCGACACCCCAACCCCGCCCCGGTCTGCCAGCCGTAGCTTTCAGCAGCTCCAGCCCTCCTCGCTCGGGTCAAGACCCTCAGACTCTACCCCAACCTTTTTCAAAACCAGTCTTCCCCACCAGCTCGTGGACTTCCTGGCACGCTGTCCCCGAGATGCCCACAGCTCCTCATATCCCCCCAGTCATAACCTGGCTCGAACTTCCCAAGACGGAACCTCTCCCAACCCCGACCCTGCGCTTCTCTGGCTTGATCTTTCCTCGCTGGCACTTCCTACCGTCTAGCTAACTAGAAGTGTCTTTGACTTTGGGTCACCTCCACCAGGGCGCGGCGCCTGCCTCTCTGGTTCACGTGGCAGTGTCCACTGTCCCTAGACCAGATCGGCACACAACAGGTGCTCAATAGTTGTTCGTGAAATAAAGAATTATTGCCATTACTACCAACCTCGCTCTCTGTTTTGTTCCACATTAACGTGACTCCCAACAGTGGGCAGCAGAAGAGGTCTCTGAGCTGGGCCTACAGTGCCATCCACGCCACAGGGGGAGTCCCTGGTGCCAGCATGGAGGGGGCTGTGCAGACAGGTGCCCTCCTCTGGCGGCCGCACCAGGTGGGTGGTCTGCAGTCAGGGTCCTGCTCTGGGTGCAGCGAACGGGAGTTTCGGATTCCCACCAACTGCTCACACTACCACCGGATCGGCTGGATCTCGGCAGGCTTGAACCGGAAGTGCTTGTGTGGCAGGGGGATTCCTGGGAGTGGGGGGTGGAAACTGCTAATGGTTTGGAGAGGAAGCCCCGCCTTCCCCAGGAGGCAGAAGCTAGGGGTACAGATGTGTGCTCCCACCACAGAGCATCCTTCCCACTGACCGTCCAGGGAAGCAGTGAGCTGCCCAGGGACATGTTAGCCAATTAAGGGAAACAATCAACTCCAAGCAGAAGGACCAAAAGCCCTTGGAAAGCCCCACTCTTTCATGCAGCCCAGCATGAGGTCAGAGTAAACGGGGGTGTGGACCCTCTGTAGGAGCTGAACTGGAACGGAGCTTAGGCTAACATTCGCTAGCAAAGAAGAAAGTGCTATTTGACTGTAAAGATCCCTATGTCGGCTTTTTTTTTAACTTTTTATTATTATTATTATTATTTGTAATCTCTACACCCAACGTGGAGCTCGAACTCACGACCCCAAGGTTATGAGTCTCAAGATTCAGAGTTGCATGCTCTTCCAACCGAGCAGCCAGGCGCCCCCCTACAGTTGGCATTTTTAAAGTACATGCACATTTAATTTATTTTCTTTTTCCCCAGAAAGCTGCCATTAAATCCACGGTAGGTGACAGGATTGCTGACAGGGTGATAGCTGGCAATTAGCATTCATTCACATCACCCCTACAGTGCACGGCGCCTGGCAAGGGCTCAAGTATACTTCTTGCTAGTTTCTGAGGCAGAAATGACTCTTCCCGCCATTTTCTCGGTGAGGAGAGCAAGGCCCAGGATGGCACTGAGGCGGTGTCTGGCTCCTCTCCCAGATCCGGAGGCAACAGCAGCTGAGGCTTCCTGACCACCGGCTGGCCCCTGCCAAGCTCATGCTCTACGTGGTGCCATCGCTCCCCAAGGCACACAGCCACTGTGACCAGACCCATCTTGTGGACAGGAAAACTGGGGCTTAGAGAGGCCAGAGCCAAGAAGGGAAGCCGAGACAGGCCAAGGCCAGAGCTCGGGTTCTTTGTCCTCACTGGATGTGTCCTCCCCACAAATGGGGTCTTGGGTGCCCTCTGAGGGCCAGACAGGGTGCTGCTCCTTCTGCTCCTCTGCGGGAGGCCTTCTCCCCTGCCCAGCCTCCCTCAGCCACTCTCCAGCCTTCCTCCCCTCCCTGCCTCGACCGGGAATGAGCAGTCTAGCCCAATGCTTCTCCCTCTCTCCTCCCACTCTTCTTGCAGCGCTGGGGAATCTGGCCTCTGTCTGCAGCAGCTCCTCAGAGAAGGAGATGGGCAGCAGCCCCCCCGCCCCAACTGGCCCTAATCCCTGTGAGCCTTCAGACTTGAAGGACCCAGTGGCAGCTGGGAGCCACGCCAAGGGTGGTGAAGGGAGCACCAAGTGTGAAGGCCCTGAGGGGACACGGGCGCAGCCCAGGAAGGAGGCTGACAGGGCTGCATGCAGGGCAAAGTGGCTGCTGGGATGTGGCTTGTTGACATGTGCTGGGTGGCCATGCGGGGGCCTTGGCAGGGCTTGAGAATCCCAATCCTATTATCTTACCTGAACCGCAAAGCTTCCTGCTCACAACTGTGCTTCCCTTTCTCTATACAGCCAGAAAACATTCGCCCAGGGCAATACTCACCCCCCCCATCAGTGTTCCAAGCTATAAAATGGGCTGAATGGCGTCACCTGCCATGCAAGGCTGTTTCAAGAATTAAACCAGCAGGCAACACGGGTAGATTGGTGCTCACCCTGCGACTGGTACCCAGTTAACACCAGCTGTGATTATTATTTATGTCCCTTTCTGTTTGTTCCCCTAAACTCCTTGCAGGGCTGTAAAGTCTCAGGCAGCAGCGGAGACATCCTATACCCCTCACCAGCTCCCAGAACCTCATGCCATTTCGTGATAAATTGGGCAGTTCTTCCTGGGGGCTCCCCATCCAGTGCCTTCCCAGTATCACCAAACACCCCAGACGCCAACCTCTGCATTCCTCATGGTAACAACACAGCGAGGATCCCCTGACCTTGGCCCCGCAGCCACTGGGAGCGGATCCTTCTTTGGGGAGGGAACCGCGCTGGACATTTTGTATGATGTTGAGCAGCATCCCTGGGCTCTACACCCACCAGAGGCCAGGACAAGCCCCAGCTGCGACCAACTAAAAATGTCTACAGAGATTTCCCAAGCAACCCTTAAGGGGAGGCACAATCATTCCTGCCTGAGAGCCACCACTGCACAGGTATGCCTGCTGGTCCCCACTTATCAGAGGAGGAAACGGGAGATGCCAAGGTTACAACCTAGGCCCAGGGTCTCAGGGCCAAGCAGGTGGTGCTAACGGTGGAAGCAGACTGTCCATTAATACCATGCTTGCTCACCTTTACCCAATCCCTGCTTAATTCAGAAAACAGAGTCGCTGCCCTCACAGAGGGCTCTTGGATCTCTCTAAGGACTCTGAGACCTTTAGCAAAGGAGGCGGCACAGGAGAGATGGGACAATGACCACAACCAGGCACTGGGCCCAACCTGTAACTGCCACCAGACCAGTCCCGCTTCACAGCCTCTTCAGCTCGAAAGGCTCTCCAGGGGGAGACGGAGGGATGCCATTCTCAGCAGAGGAGACCCGGAAGCAGAGGCAGGAGACGCGCCTGCGCATTCCCGCCAGGCACAAGAGGCACCAAAGGGCTGGGAAGGGGGAAAGGGATCAGAGTGATGAGGACCAGGAAGGACCTAAGAGAAGAAGCACAGGCTGTTCAAGCACCACCAACCTGTCTTCAAGCCCAGAAAGGAGGCTCCTCATTGCCTCCAACACAGGCTCTCTTCTCCATCACTTGCTCCCACACCAACCCTGATGAACTCCCGAGTCAGACCTGGCTGGGCCAACCCCAGATGGATCCTTCGAGACCGAAAGAAACTCAGCTGTCCTCACAGCCTGGCTCACTGGGGCTCCCCACTGCCTGGCCTGGGCCCCAGACTTTAGAAGGCCTGGATGCAGGCCAAGGGGTCTGGACTTTCATCTAGGGACGGTGGGGAGATCCAGGAGAACCTGAGACTGGGCACTTTCCTGCAAATGGCACTAAGGGTCTTCATCTTCACACGAGGGTCACCCCTCACTCCTTCCTTATGAGGACAAGATATTTAGAGAACTTAGCAGGAGGCTGGCACATGCTCAATAAAGGCTTTCAATGTGCTGTCCCCTCGGCCCAGAACATTCATTCGCTCCTCCCTGTCCCAGCTTCCCCCACCAGGCTGATTTCTTCTTATTCAGGGCTCAGCTCTCCCACAAGCCTTCCCTGACCACCCAATTTGAAATTCTCCATCCCCCCTCCCCGGACCTGTTATTCAGGGCTGCTCCCCTGGCCCCAGCAGGCAGTCGACACCCTAGGGAAATAAAACTGTCCCACAGGTCCCTTTACTCACTGTACTTGCTATTTTGGCCTTCTCTGGCACCCCAGGTCTGTGTGCCCCTACATCCTCACAGAAAAGCAGCTTTTGAGTGCCTTCTCCTCTAGCTCCAGGCGCAGCTAGGAGCCACTGCCCTCCTCTGCCAGCCACACACCCCAGCCTGCCCCCACCAGCCTCTGGCCCTATTCCAGCCATGTGACCAGAGGTAGCCACCCACGGCCTCAGCACCCAGCCCTGAGCCCCAGAAGCCAGCCTCGGCCTGACCAGGCAGGGGAAAAGCATCTTTAGGTGGGGCTGCAGCCCAGTTCCTTCCCCTCCCAGAGCCAGGAGCCCAGCCAGGGAGAGGAGGATGGCAGGCCCAGGTGGGATCAGGACTAGGAACTACAGGGACACTGGGGGAAGGTAGGGAATGAGTGACAACCCAACATTAAACCCAGGCCTGGGTGATAGCACTTCACCCAGCAGTCTGTGGCTCTTGCCTCAGCGACTGAAGATCCCAAGTCAACTCAACGTTCCCAGGACATAATGGTAACAATGAGCCCAGAGAGAAAGAAGAAAAACTGTGGTGGTCTGACCCGGGACCAAAGTGGGGAAAAGACAAATCACACAAGCAAAGCAAGATGCAGCTCTGGAGCCAGGCCCCATCCTCCTAACTGCCTCCCCTTGCCAGCCTACAGTTCTGTAACCCCTGACCTCTTGGCTCCCAGAAGCGCCGGGTGAGGGGGGGGGCACAAAAATGAGGTGTGATCAAGCCTCTAAGAAAGCAGCTTCCGCTATTCCAGCCCTCTGGGACACACCAGGAAAACTCTGTCCACAAAGGTGCTATCCCTTGGGATGGGCAAGAGAAAAGGCCTTGGGCCCAGAATTCCCACGAGGCAATCCAGAACAGTAGGAGCTCCTCCGGTCATGCCCCTCAGAGGCCGGCCTGGAAGACTGTGGGTCTAAGCTGAGCGCCAGTCAATCCCAGTCTGCCACTGTCTAGTTGTGTGACCTGGGACAAGCCACCCGGAGCCTCACTTTCCTCTTACCAGGGAGAAGGCCTAAGCCGACCCAGTGGTGGTGAGCAATCAATGAGCTCATCCTGGGGCCTGACCCAGGAAGAACACCCCACAGGGAGAGCCCTGAGGCCAGTAGCCCCAAAGGCCTGGGCCAGGGTGTAAGTGCTGGTTTTGATCTCCTCAGTGGCCTGCCTTCACCCCATCGGGAGCCTCCAAACACAATGAACAGAGCTTTACAGGCTCACCTCAGGGAAGCTGGTGCCTGGGAGGCCATGGTATAAGACGGTGGTTGTGAGGTCCCATCCCTTAGGCTTGAGCCCCAAGGCTCTGCTCACAAAAAGTGGAGAAAGAATGCAGTATCCCAAGGTACTCAGGTAAGGGCCGTTGGGCTGCCTCTCTGCAAATATATATGCCCGAGCTAGGTGTTCTAGACCTCCTCAAGCTGCCCACACAAACACCCACCGGGTGGGCCAGCACTTCCAAAAAGCCAGCAGAGGCTTGCCCAAAAGGTAGGTTGGAGACCCAGAGCCTGATCGGGATGAGGGAAAGAGGAAAGACCCCAGATCTGGCCCAGAGCTAACAGTTGGTGGGGGAAGAGGTGGCATGTGCCTTTTGATCACACTAGTTTCTCGGGACGCCCCGTTTCGCGGCCACTAGCCTTAGCGCAAAGGCGCTGCTTTCCCCCCTCCCAAAGCTCCTACAGTAGCTTCTCAACCTACCTGATGACCCCCGTATCTGGCCTCCCCCCACCTCCCGCCAACATCTCTCCAAGCCCTAACCTCGTATGACCCCTGCAAACATCTCTGGGATCTCCTATCAGCCCCCACCCGAACTAACTCCGCCCACACCCACCCTGCCCCACTTCCTGGGCTTCTCCTCAGCCGCCCCCAGGCTTGTAACCTGACCCACCCACCTCCTCCGGCGCCCGGACACTACCTGCGAGTCGGCTCCTCCCC
>LNAC01000140.1:2457354-2492134 GCA_002007465.1 Ailurus styani | reverse complement strand
GGGGGGGGGGAGACAGGCAGGGAGGGGGCGGAGTCTGGAGGGAGAGCCCTCTGGATCTGCACCCCATCATTTGTACAAGCTTGTCCTCCGAGCTCCCTAGCGAAGCTCCGGCCCGAGGTGGGGGCGGGGCTCCCCTAGGAAGGGGGAGTGTGGAGGACAGGCCCCTTCCGAACTGTGCTGGTTGCTTTGTTGGGCTGATTTTGTTCCTTCCCCGGAAGGTCGGGGCGGGGTAGGGAGGGGAGAAAGGCAGTTCTGCTGCATCCTTTCTTTCTGTCCTCTACTTAACAGAGTCCGTTTGCATGTTTCTTTCTGCTTGGCTGCTGGTGCACAGCTCCCCCGAGACCTCTTCCGAGGGCTCTCCGAGAACTGGGCTGCTTCTGGGGGCCTGCAGGGCTCCCCGGGCTGGAGGAGAGAAGGGCTGAGTGGCTGACGACGTCTAATTTTTGCTTTTCGGTGGGGCTGGGCTGGGGGATTTTTCCACGTCTCAAAATTTCTTCTCCCCCCGTTTGAGGAACCTCTTCTTTACATTTTGTCATTTCTTTTTGTCGATCTTATCAGAGGAACCAGGACTGAAATGGGACAAAAAAGAGGCCGTATTGAGAACAGCAGGGGCGAGTTTCTTCTCCACCCCACCTGGCCCGCTGACCGCGGGCCAGAGCCCGAGGCCCCTGGAGGGCCAACCTCCAGCAGCGCCAAGGACACCAACACCTCACAAAGAGGTACATCCCCATTCTGTCGGTACCTCCTGTGGGAATCCCGCTGCCCCCCCCGAGACCCGGCCCCCCAGTGCTAGGGTCCAGCTGGCCTTCCCGTGGGCACTGTGCCCGGCGGGTGGGACCCCCATGGCTGGAGCTGGCACAGGCACAGACCTGGGATCTGGCCATGTTTCCAATTGTTTAGGTTTTTGTATGGGTCCTGCGGGGTGGGGAGGATGCCAGGCTGGAGCTTTTGTCCCCAGAGGGGTTTTGGGAGTGGGGTGGGGGTGGCTCAGCTTCTTGCTGAGTTTTCTTTCTGTCTCTTTGGATTAAAAGCAGAAATTCCCGTCTGTACTCCCCAGCCAAGGTCCCACAGGCTGAAAGGCTGGGGGGGGGGGACACCACATGGCTTCAGTCCCTAGCAGTACCCGGCCTGGGGGAGGGGCGCGGTAGCCCACTGTGCTTGATCCTCTACCCTCAGGGCACCTGGCGCAGGGGGAAGGCCTGGAGCCTCCCTGGGGTGGGAGTCGCTTCCCTCAGGGTGCCAGCAGGGGGAGCCACCTTCCCACAAACGAGTCTTGGCGGCTCTTCCTCACAAAATACACCTGACCCGGAGGCTGGGCGGCCTGGCAATGCCCTCCATCAAAGGCTCTGGCCCCACCTTGTGGCCAAGGGGCAGCGGGGGGGGGGGCGAAGGGAGGTGTTCTCTTCTGTGGTCTACGGGACCTGGGTAGGCCTGGTAGTACCCTCGGGGCCAGAAAGGGGTCCCTGAAAATGTATTTCGGGGCATCTCCCAGGCTCTGGGTCGCCAACTCAGATCTCCAAGAGTCAAGCAGAGCTAACTACAGGCCCCGCATTGGGTAGCAGCCCATCCTGCCCTTGCTCCAAGCCCACGCAGAAGCCGGGCGGGCAGAGGGTGGCTGACCTGCCCGGGGCTACATGGTCTGCCTGCTCGGCCCAGCCAGGACTTGGACGCGAGGGACGCTTCCGAGTCGATGCTCCTACCTGCCACATGTGGCATGCTCACAGGGAGTCCAGGGCCAAGCAAAGCTGCCACACCGGAGCAAGGGCCCCGGCGCAGCTAGATCAGCCAGCTTTTCAAAAGAAGCCAAAAGTCCAGACGGCATCACATGTGAAAGATGTCCATGTTTAAAACCACTTGTTTCAACTGCACAGATTACGCCTGCGGGCTGGACCCGCCCCTCACGCTCTGGTCTGGGACCACGGGAGGTCTTCTACTGTGAGGAACACGTGGAGTTACAGCGTTACAAAGGGCCTGGAAGATGACCTAGAACCTTCTTCAACAATGGAAACATTCTCTGTTTGCCCTATCCAGGGCCGTAGCCACGAGCCACACATGGCTTCTAAGCAAGTGAAATGTGGCCAATGTCACTGGGGACTAAAGTTTTCTCTGGTTACTTTTTTTTTTTTTTTTAAATTAGAGAGCACGCGCACAAGCAGGGGGAGAGGCAGAGAGAGAAGGAGAAGCAGACTCCCGCTGAGCAGGGAGCCCGATGTGGGGCTCGATCCCAGGACCCTGGGATCATGACCTGAGCCAAAGGCAGACGCTTAACCGACTGAGCCACCCAGGCGTCCCTCCACTTCGTTATTTAATTTGAACTTCAACAGCCACACATGGCCAGCACCTGCCCCACCGGATGGTGCAGATAGAGGGCGTTTGGAAGAATGGAGGCTTGGGGTTGCCACGATGGCGGGTGCTGCTGGCGTTTACTGGGTGGGCAGAGATGCCAAACTTCCTGCCACGTGCTGGACAACACCCCGAGGAGACCTGCCCAAGGTCCAGCCCCATCGACTGACTACAGGCCTTTAAAGGGAGGCCCCCGGGATACTTGGCACTGCATGGGGGGAAACCCAGGCCCAAAGCACCCCCTGAGTTCAGCGGCAGGTAGGGGGGGCCGAGTCAGCAGCCAGCCCCCAGGCTTCCAGCCTGGCCTGAGGAGGAGGGAGCCACGTGGGTGAGCCCTATCACTGCCGTCTCAGGCCTCTGTTCTCTGGGACCCCCTTCCCAAGGGGAGACTACACAGGAACCCTTAGAGCGTGACTGCGTGAGCCTGGCCCTCGCCCTCCCATGAGGGAAAGGAGGCAGGGCACGACAGGGACATGGACAGCCCGCGGGGCCCCTCTTTGTCGGCCCAAGCCAAGGCGCCAGGCTCGTCCCGTCGGGGTCCGCCGAGCGGCACGGCACGGGGACACCCACCAGTGCTGAGATTGGGAAGCCCACCCCCTCCCATCCCAGAGGAGGAAGACCCCAGTTCAAGGCCTGGAGTTACAGACAAAGGTCGCTCTAGGATAGCTCCCCAGCGCCTCCCCACAGGTCCCAGGAAAGGGGGGGGCACTGCTGCCAAACACAAAGTGGCTTTTTCTGCTCACCCTTTCTGCTTCCTGAGCCAGGTCCAAAATTGATTAAAACTAAGTAAAAAGCGCTGCCCAGGGAATGACAAAATTGCTAAAATTCTCTTTTCTTCCCTCATTCTATTGTTCTCTCTCCATCTGGTGCTCCAGAGATCAGCTAAAGTCACTGGTTACTGTGGAAACCGCCCCCCACTGTACCCCCTGCGCCCGCTGCAGCCGCCTGCCTGCCCCCAGGCCCAAGGGCTCTCGGCTGTGCGGGCCTCGTCGGGCCTCGTCCGGCTCCAGTCTCCCCCACCGTCACCCCCAGACACACCTGCCTGCTGGGGCCCGGGGCTCAGGCCCCTTTGCAGAACGAGGAGGAGAGAAACCGTTTCCCAAACTGGCCTCAAACTCTGCCTTGGCCCCAAAGTCTAAGCAAAGTGAGCAGAGAAAGTGAAAAAGGAAAAGCACACGGAGGCGGAAACAGGGTGAGCGGGGGAGGACTCGCAGCAGTGGTCCCCAAGAGTGAGCAAGCAACACGGAGCTCCAGGCTCCAGGCGCTGGGGCAGAGGGAGGGAGGGACGGAGGGAGGAGGGAGGGAGGGCAGGCGCGATGGAGCCCCGCCGCCTGGTGCCAGCCCAGAGCCAGGAGGGGAGGCCCGCCTGCTGTCCCCTCCTCTGGCACCCCCTCCCGCCCTCTGCCAGCAGGGCTCTCTCGGCCTCCCTGGCACAGAGCAGCGGAGGGGGCTGGCTCCAGCCCCTGCTCGGAGCCATTGTTTTTCTTCTCAACACCCCCAAGTTCAAGTTCATCTGGGTGTTACATCATGTCTGGTTGCTCCTGGAAACCAGACGGGTCAGACGTGACTCTGGGGAAAGGGGGTGGGAAGCTGGAGGGGGTTGAAGTTCCCCTCCCCTCCCCTCCTTGCCACTAGGGAGCTCTGAAGTTTGAAGTTTGACAAAGTTTTTNTTTTTTTTTTTTTTTTTTGAGGGAGGGAAAGGAAAAGGGAAAAAAAAAAAAAAAACCTCAAACCACACACACAAAACTTCCATCCACCAACTTTCTCTGGACTCAGGCCTCGGAGCAGTAAAGGAGCAGGAGCAGGAGCCGGAGCGGCCCTGGGGCTCTGGGCCCGGGTGGATTTCCTGGGGCTGAGAAAGCCTCCAAGGCCTAGGGCTCACAGGGTGGTTTGGTAAAATGTGCAAAAGAGAAAGATATTTGCATGTTCCTTTCTGAGAAGCCCGGGGCTGGTGTAAAGCCGGCCTCCGCCCTGCTCCTGAGGTGGGTCCTGCCGGTGCCCCAGGCCCGGGGGCTCTGCGGGCTAGTCCTAGCCTCCGGGGGAAGGGCACAGGGAGGAGGGGGCCCGCGTGCGTGTGTGAGCGCAGATGCCTGTACAAAGCCAGACCCAGGGCATTCCAGCGGGAGGGCTGCAGTCCTCCTTGTGAGAACCGGGGACAGACTGGAGCTTCCAAGAGCCCGGCCTCCCCGCTAACGGGATTCATGGGGACGTGAGGGAGGGGCCTCCAGGGTGGCAACAGGCCCTGCCCTACCCTGGGTGCCAGAGGCTCTGGGCATGCGGCCCACCGGGACGGCTCTGTCCCTCCCCCACTCCTTGCCCAGCCCACCCAAAGCCAAGGAAGGAGGGAGGGCTGGGGGCCAGGGCTTCCAGCTGGAGAGGGAGGAGAGCAACAGGCAGACGCTGTCCTCTTCCTGACGGGGGCCTCGGGCTACCACCAGGCCTGGCCCAGAGTGCCTCTAGCCTCAGGTCTTTGGCCGCCTTCCCCAGGGCCGGGGCTGTCAGAGCTAATTATCCAATTAGCTGATTAGCCAGGGGACCTGGGGGCTGCCTGGGGAGGCAGGCTCAGCTGGGCTTGCAAACGCCTGGGCCCTCCAGCCCTGCCCTAGCCCCTTCTCCCGGATTGGCCCCAAGGAGCCGGCCTCTTCCCTCGCGCCCACGATGCCCCCGCCCCTGCCTCCTCCCCCTGCGCCCACATCCACCTGGTGGGCGGGGCCTCCTACCTGAGACTGCTGTGGGATGTTCAGAAAGTTGCCGTCCCGGGGTCCGATGCTGACAAACCGGTTGGCAGAGGAGGCGCCTGTCGTTGCGAATGCTGTGGGGAGCAGGGAAGAGAGGGAGAGACCCCGTGAGGCCTTGGGGCCTGCCCAGGCACTGCCCTTCGGGGCTGCTGAGAGAGGGAGAGACTGGATTAGAGCGTGCTGCCGGGGCTTAGGCTGGCAGTAGGAAGGACAGGCCGGAGGGGTCCCATCACCCTCTCACTGACCAGGAGCGCACTGTCCCCCACCCCCGGCCCTCCACCTCAGCCTGCGGTCCTCTCTCCTGGTCCGGGGTGCAGGAGGGGCCCTGGAGGCTTTAGCCGAGGTCCCATAGACCCCGTTGGGTCCCCACACCAGGCACTGAGCAGGACCGAGGCTAGCCCTCGTCGAAGCGAGGCACCCCTGCTTTCCCACGGACTCTCTCGGGTCTGGGAAGAGGGCGCCTGGGAGGGCGGGAGGCTGGGGGCTCTGCCGGAGCGGCCCCACCCTGCGCAGGGAAGGCCTGCTCAGCCGGGCCTCCGCGCCAACCAGGGCAGCTAGACGGATGCTGCACCACAGAACCACGGCCGGCAGGCCCGAGGATGGGGCTGATGGCTCAGGGACCTTGCAGGGGCCCGGCAGAGGGCTGAGTCGGGTGGGACAGGGGCAGAGAGAGGAGCTGGCTGCCAGCTCGGGCCCAGCAGGCATCCTCCTCCTCTGACGGATGAGCCAGAGCCTACGGTCCCGTGGTTCCCAGGGCCTGAGTCGGGCCAAAGCACAGGAGGAGGAGGAGGCTGGAGGGCCTGGCAGAGCCCCAGGGCTTGGGTGCCCGGGAGCAGCTGTTCTGGAGCCTGAGGGGCAAACGGGCAACCCAACACCCCTGAGCTCTTCTAGGGTTTTCTGGCTGGAACCCTATGGGAGGGAATGGGTCCTGCACCCCCAGCAGGGAGGATGTCCCCAGAAGGGACAGGAGTGACACAGGCTGCCAGGGATCCCCACCCCCCCACACACCCTCTACCAGATACACCCTTGGGACTGCGTGCTCACCAGACTCTGTCCAGGGTGCCCCCCATCCACCCTGCCAGCTGGCGCCGCCTCCCCCACCCTGCCCACCTCCAATGACCATGACCATGACTTCGTGTCTTATGGCGGATGCAGATGGGAAGATGGCATGAAGAGGATGGAGAGGGGAAAAGAACTCAAACCATGAGAAAGAAGGCAACAGAGAGCGCGAGACGGAGAAAAGTGAGATGGGCCGCCCCGCCCACTGCGGACCAGGCCGTCCTGGCCTGTGGTCTGCCGGCCCCCAGAGCGCCCGAAGCGCTGCCCACCCCCTGCCCGCAGACGGCACGCCGCCCACCCTCCGCCTCTCCTGTCCTTCACACGTCGGGTCTACCTTGGGCCTCTCCACTCAGATTTTTCTTTTCCCTTTAACAAAATTTGTCATTGGATAAGAGAGAGAGAGAGGAAGAGAAAGAGATGAAGTAAGCCGAGGCCCAGAGCCCTCCCTTGTCCTTGGAACATTCAACCTGGGGAAGGGAGAGGGATGGGAAGAGGGGAAAAAAAAAAAAGAAAAAAGAAAAAAAAAAAGAAAAAAGAGGAACAACGAGAAACCAAATGTGAGATTGAAGGGGAGGAGGTCAGGGGCCGGCCTGCTGTACAGTTAGAGGCCCAAGGGCCCCGGAATGGAGGTGAGGGGGCAAGGCCAAAAGGGGATGGTGGTGGCGTCGCCTTGTGGTCACACTTAATTTTTTTTGGTGTAGCGGGGGCACAACGAAACAACAAAAATCAAAAAACAAAAAAACGAAAAATGAAAAAAAAAAACAGCAATCAGGCATGAAGATGGCATGGCTGCGCCTCCCCACCCCCCACCCGCCCTGGCCAGCACCCCTGGCCTGCGTGCCCCACTGTGCTCCCCCTCCCGCCCCCGGGAGGGGCCTGGGCCAGGGGCCCCCAGGCTGGGAGCCGCGGGTGGGCAGGGGGGCTCGAGGGGTGCTGGCTGGTGCGACTGAGGCCCCGGAGGCCGTGACTGGGGGAGCTCAGCTCTGCTCTTGTCCGGGTGGGAGGCTCCATGGCGCTCCGGGTTGGGGGGCTTTGGCGGTGGGCGGGGCGGGGGTCTTTCTTTTTGCCGTGGAGACTGTTTGGATGGGCCAGGGATGCTGGGCGTTGTGGTTTCGGTTTCATCGTCCACTTACAAGGTGATGGAGGAGTCAAGGCGGCGCCGTCTGGGGCAGTGCTGGTGGATTTGGAATCAGGCATAGGAAGGGGCACAGGTCTGGCCACTGGAGGCGGCGGCGGTAGCAAAAATGACCCCGGGACTTTGCCCTGGCCGCTACCGTTGGGCTGCGAACAACATAAATAGAGTGACGCATGAAGGCACATCCCACACAGACACACGCTCCCCTGCGCGGCCACGCCAGCTCGCTCCTGAGAGCGGCCGCTCCCGGTGGAAGATGCAGGACGGGGTCGTTGCCTCCGGGGCGCGGGGTGGGTGAGGGTGTGAGGCTTCTATTTGGTCTCTCAGGTGTTTCTCTTTTTTTTTTTTTTTTGTGGGTGTGTGGTCCTCTTTTGAAGTTGTGGGAGGGACGAAAGGGGGTGTCCGACGAGTGGTTCGTTATTTCTTAGGGAACACGGTTGAGGTACCAAAACGTGCCACCTCGCCACCTAAGCAGCCGCCCCGAGCACGCCCGTGCTCTTGAAGACCCGCCTCAGCAGGTGAGATGCGCCAGCTCACCCCCCACCGTCCCCCGGAAAACACACGCAGGCCTCCCCTCTGCGGGCCTCTGGGGTGGGCCGGCCCATCCAACCAAGGACCGCAGGCCCTCGGGCGTCTACCCCGCATCGCGGCCCCGGGCAGACACCGGGTGCTGGGGGCCTCGCCCTGGACTCCCGCAGCCTGAGGGTCGTGGGGTGCCGGCCCATTTTCTACCGACGGCCCAAGAGGAAAATCCGCCGCTGCCAGCTCCAGCCCCCACGAGGCTCTTCGAGAGGACTTCCCTGTACGGTGCCCTCGGAAGCCTGGGGTGCCTGGTCGCCTGCTCCGTTCCTCGGCTCTATTCCCTCTTCTGCCTCAAACTCAGGTTTCCTCCCCAAGCCCCGTGCGTGCCTTGAGTGCATCAGCCTTTAGGATTCAGGGGGCAGAGGCCCCACAGGGAGGGGCAGAGGTCCCTGGCCTCTTGCGGGCACAGCTTCCCTGGAGAGGGCTCCCTGGAGCTCTGGGCAGTGCTCTCGGTGACCACCTACGGCCTGGGCTCTGGGTGGGGGGGCCAGAGCTCTGAGTCCTGAACGGTCCCCTCTCCCCAGGGGCAGAGCTCTGCCCCCCCAGCCACACAGGTGCAAGGCTCAGGGAGGCTCCTGTGCTGCTCCCCCTGTTTGGTGGGCAAAGCCTGCAGAGTCCACCCCCTCGATGTCTCCAGCCGGCCCAACCTCTATCTTCACTGGTTCCACAGGACCAGGACCACGAGACTCCCGAGGCGTCTCCCCTGTGCTAATGGTGTACTCCCTGGCTCCGTACCAGGTAGTTTATTCAGGTGGTGGCCAATGCTCCAACCCCGTAAGGCAGCAGTTTTCGCCTGGGGTGGGGGTGACGGGGTGGATGCTGCCCTGGCAGGGGGCATTAACAATGTCTGGAGACATGCTGGGTAGCACCGCCTCTGGGGGTGCTGCTGGCATCTGGGGCAGAGGGGTGGAGGTCGGGGATGCTGCTAGACACCCCACAAGGTACGAGATGGCCCCCAGGATAAAGGCCCAACAATCCAAACGTTAATAGTGCCGCGGCTGGGAAACCCTGATTCAAGGGAAGCTTGATTCTCCCCCTTTCACAACTCGGGAAACCGAGGCTCTGTGCAGCTGTGCAGTTTATCCAAAGTCACCCAGCTGTAACTGGTGAGGCCGGAAATTCACAACCATGTCTCTTTCACTCCAGGGATCCTGTGCATTTTTTCCAGCGGGCTCATCCCACCCCTCTTCCCCAAGTCCAAAGGCGCTCGCGCTACTCCCCTCCCCTCCCACAGCTCTGACTGCGTGTAACACCAAATACGAGCCCCCTGGTTGGGCATTCAAGGCCCCTATGGTGGAGCCCAGATGGGATCTCCCACCACTCATGCCCCTACATTCACGTCCTCCCAAGTACTTCCCATTGCAAACAAACTGGGGTTTCCAGGACACAGCCTAAGCGGTTGGGGGCTGCACCTGTGCTCACTGCAGAACCCTCTGTCTACAACACCCCTTCCCACATCCCTTAGGGTCGGCTCAGAAAACACCATCCCCAATGTGGGACCAGCCAAATACCCTAAATCACCATCCCTCTCTCTCTCTCTGCCTTTTTTTCTAGGATGCTCATGACCTCCACCTTAGCCTTTGAAGCAGGCTGCCTCCCAGGCTCTCCAGCAAGCCCGGGGACAGCCACCTCTGTGCGGCCCAGGCGTGCAGCATTTTCAAATGTCTGACCTATTCAGGCCACACCCTTCTGAGCTCTGGCCGCCCTCCCACTTCACCTCTAAAGACCAGCACCTAGGTCTGACATTGTCCCTCCAAATGGTTCCCTCGACTTGCTCTTTCCTGCCCACTCAGAGGTCCCCTGACAAAAGCAGGCAGGGGCCTCTGATCTCTGTTTGCGTCCTGGGCTGGGGACCCTTTGTGCCAGGTGCCCTTTGAGAAACAGGCAACCGCTTCCCCGCATGTCCGCAGCCTGTCTGCTGCCTCGCTTGGTCCTCCATCAGGGCAGGAAACTCGAGCCTCGAGAGATCACAGCCTCACTGCTTTACTCCAGGCCGTCCTGTGCTTGCCCCCCCCTCCTCAGCCGAGGGGCTGAGACCCACGGCCTTCCAGGTAGCCCTTGCTCCCATGCCTCCTTCTAGTCCTCAAGACCCTGTCTCCCCTCAGGAGGACCTAAATCACTCATTGCACTTGATGAAGCCAATCCCAGCCCGACACGGCCAGACATCAAAAACCACTGATTTCCAACATTTAGTTTCTGGAAGCTACTTCCAACCAGGCTAGGATATCTCAGCTCTGATTGGGGTACAAGTTGAGGTTTTAAAAATCTCGAGATCTTGTGATTTTGCGGTGCCTTCAAACCTCACGAGCTACAAGTTAGAAGGAACCCGGAGACGGGGACAGCTCTTCACTTTCCGGGGACAGATGAAGGCGCAGGCCTGGCCGCTCCGGCGCTGGTGCTTGAGGCTGACCTACAAGTGGTCTTCCTGCCTCCCGGGGTCACGCTATTCCATCAGGCCCTGTGACTTCTCCATCACGTTCACTTGGCGGTCTCTTCTCTCTGCCAGAAACACAGCTAACCAGCCATCCTCCTTCTGCCCTTTGCGTCTCCTCTGAGCGGTGTGTCCAGTTGGCCTTGGCCTTTACTGATGTGGCTCTTCGCAGTTAGGGCCTCATGCTGTGGCCCGAGGATGAGCACAGGAGTGGTGCCTGGGAACACTTTTGCAAATCGTAAAAATTCCGTATGCGTATTTTTTTCTTTCTGCAAAGGTGATCTGTAACTTCACATTCTCAAAGAGGTTAAGAATTTACTCCTTCAGGCTTTAGATCAATGGTTCTCAAAGTGGGTCACCCGACCAGAAACAGCATCGGCTGGGACCTTGGGGAGAAATGCAGATTCCCGGCCCCGCCCCAGGCCTGCTGAATCAGAATCAGGTGAGGCCCAGGCACCTGTGTGTTAGTGAGCCTTCCAGGTGACCCGTGCACGCTCAGACTGAGAACCTTTGCTCTGGAGGCAGCCGTGGAACCAGAGCAGGCTGGTGCCGTCACTCCCTGTCACCAGGTCAGCTGCAGAGCCTGGGGGCCTCTGGCTCGCTCCTCCTCCAGGGCCCGCTGCCTGCCGGAGCCCCAGGGAGTAGGCTCACTGAAGACGCCCCCCTCCTCTCTGGCACAACAGGTCACAAGAGGAAACCCAGAGAGCCTGCTCCCGAGCTGGGCTAGGCTCTTCTGTTTAACCAGAGTGCCTGCTTGCCCTCCTGCCTGCAGTGTTGTATCCATGGTCTACTCGGAGCAAGCATCTGCCTTCTGGACCAGATGAGCCCTTAATCTTGAACAGTCAAGTCAAGGGAGAGGCTCAGGACCCAGCCATCATCAGGGTGCTTAAGGATGGACTGACCCACACTCCCGAGGGTCCTGTGGGTTAGGTTTGGCTCTTTGGGCTAAACTGGTCCCTCAGGTCAGTCTCATTTTGGTTCCAAACCCCAGCTGCCTCTGTGAGTGAGAAGCCACGCAAAGTGGAGTTCCTGGACTCTCTGATCCTTATTCCAGACCCCAGACCCCTTGGGCGCTGGGAAATGGCCTGGCAGGTCCTGCGGGCCGCTGGCATCTCCAAAGGAGGCGTAGTAGCTGTCGGGGGTCACGGCCATTTCTCCCTCCATGCCCCTAAAAGTGGACAGAGCTTGTCCAGAGGTGGGCAAGGCTCTGAATGAGCTAAGAAGGTGCAGAGCCAGCAAGAGAAAATCTCACAGGGAAAAGGGGAAAAGGAAACGAGGAAAGTAGAAGGAGGGAGAACAGGAGAGAGGGAAGAGGACCAGCTTCCGTTCTGGACAGCAAGAACGAGGAGGCTGAGCCATAGCCCTGCCCCAAATCAATACACCAGCACTTAGCAAATGCCCATTCTGTGCAGGCCGCCCTGAGGCAGCACTGGGCTGCGTGGCCAAGGGCCGCCTGCGGCTCTCCCTGGGCTGTCTCTGGCGTGGGCTTCCGAAAGCCTCTCCCTACCACGGCCCTTTGAGCGCCCTCCCTACCTGACCTCTCATAACGGGTTTCGAGGCTGGACCGGCTGTGGGGAGAGGGGCTGGGCCTTCTCACAGCGCAGTGTGCTGCTGGGACTCTACAACCTTCCCAGAGGCCTAGAGACCACCGTGTCTCAACCCGGAGTGCTCTCCCAGGGACGAAGAGAGGACCACTGTCCCACTGAAGGGTCACCTCAGGCCCACCACTGTTTGGGATAAGCCCTTTGCTGAGGGGCCTGTGTTTCTGCTCCTCAGGGACTGGGCCCTAGGGCTTGCTGGCAGAGAAAGGCAGTGGGGCGCAGAGCTCCCAGGGCAACCAGCATCTCTCTCTCCTAGGCTGAGGAGCAGAAGGACAATAACTGACCTGGGACCCTCTTGCTAAGAGGAGACTCTTGCCAACAGGAGACTCCATGACAGCTCCTGTGGAAGGAGGGAGGGCCTTTGCTCCACCCAGGGCTTTCACCATGGGGATGTTCCCGGGGCACACTGAAATCTGGAAACATCCTTGATCATCAGGACCGGGAGGGGGTGGTGCAGCTGGCATTAAGTGGGCGGGGGCCGCGGATGCTGCTCAGAACACCACACTGCCCGGGCCAGCCCCGCAGAACAGAGAATGAACAGCCCAGATGTCGCTAGTGCCAAGGCTAGGAACCCTTGGTCTAGAACCTACGTAATCTCTGTAGTCCTGAGGTTTTAAGAGGGGTGCTACGAGGTCAGGAGCCCAGGCTGGGTGGATAGATCACGGATACACTCTTACTGGGGGAACAGAGACCGAGGGGAGGGCAAGGAGCCCGAGCGAGGCGGGCCCGGCCACTGCCCCCGCCCCCAACTCTGGTCGGTGACAGACAGGCCCTGGCATTACACACGGACCCCTACCCGCAGATCCAGAAGATGGAGGTGTTTGGCACTAGCGGCCCTCTGCTGCTCCAGCCCCAGGAGGGCTCCCGGCTCTTGGACCCTCACCCTGTGAGCCCCAAGACAGACGCACAGATGCAGAGATGAGCTGTGGCAGGGCTCCGGGGCCTGTGGACTCACCTGTCCGGTGGCCTGGCCCGAGCCGTCCGAGCACACGAACTGCACAAACTCCTTCAGCGAGTCCTGCCCGTGGTGGTGGTGGTAGCGGATGGTCGGGTGCGTGAAGTACGGGCTCGACTGCTGGATGATGGACGTGGAGGGGAAGTGCAGCGCTGACGCTGTGGCCCGGGGGCTCCCTGCGCGCACGGGGGCGGGAAGAAGAGGGCATCAGGGCTTAGGAGGTAGAGGGGGACACGACGGAGGACGGGGGCGGTGGGGGCGGCTGCTGGTCAGACAGCACTGAGGAGCCAGAGGAAAGGGAGAATGGGGTTAAGATCGAGGCCAGGACCAGGGTGAGGAGAGTAAGGCACCGGCCTCCGGTGAGAAAGTTAAGGCAGTGCCAGGTAAGCCGACAATGGAGGTAAGCAACGTCTTCATGCAGTACTTTTACAAAGACGAACTGGCGGAGTGCCTGGGTAGCTCAGTCGGTGAAGCATCGGAAATGGGACTCTTCATTTCGGCTCAGGCCATGACCTCAGGGTCACAGTCTCAAGGTTGTGGCATTGATCCCCATGCCGGGCTCTGTGCTCAGCGGGGAGTCTGCTAGAGAATATCTCTCTCTCCCTCTGGGCCCTTCCCGCCAAAATAAGTAAATAAATCTTTTTTTTTTTTAAATAAAAGTCAAATTGGCAAATGAGGGCTGGTCAGCCAGCTGCTTGTCTTTGTAATAAAGTCTGATTAGCTCCAGGGCTGGAGCTAGGGTGACGTGAACACAGCAAGGTCAGGCAAGTGCAAGGCCAGTCCCATCTTTTGTTTAAAACGTTGATATTTGTCGTATGTTTTTTTACAATTGTTTTGATTTTTTCAAATATTACATTAAATGTTTTTTATCTTGACGACTAGGGTTTGGGGGCCTCCTGACAGTGTGCGTCGTGGGGAGTGCCTCACTGGCTTCACCCTGGTCCAGGGCCTAGGTGCGAGTCTGGGGGAGGGACAGAGGAGACCAAGGGCTCCCGGGCTCTGGATGGAGACAAGGCCCCTTCCCTGTGCAGGATGAGCCCTTGAAACGCATACACCCGCCTCCTGCACGCACATGACCGTGGCCCTGGCTGCTGCCGCCCGGGCCGCGTTGCTGCGTGCTCAGCCCCACGGTCCTTGCACACGCATCCTCCCCACACACAGCTCCCACCCTGGCGCAGGCCCCAGCTTTTCCCTGGGCTGAGTCCTCCCCCTCCGGTCTGTTTCCAATCAGCTCGCTCTTGCTCTCAGTTTCATTAGGGGGCTGAGGAAACTTGGCTTCTCTCTGGAGTTCATAAAAGCTGAGCTGAGCTGGGCCGGCCTGCCGCCCTCCTGCTGCCTGCGCAGAGAGGGCCTGGGGTCCCCGCCCCCACCTTGTGGCCACCACACCCTGCCCCAGTGCAGGCGGCCTCTGGGCTCTCAGCCAGGAGGCCCCGAGGAGGAAGAGGAGGAAGCCGGGAGGGTAAACCTCACTCTTCTCCGTGTCCTACAGAAGGGCCCACAAGACGGCAGGCTGGCGGACACAGGGCAGGGTTCAGAGACAAAGTCCAGAAGGGTACCAGGGGAGGGAGAAAGCAAATGAGGGAATCTGGAGGCTGAGGACTCAGCTGCCACAACTTCCTGCCAAATTCTGTCCCCTCAGGAACGCTATGCACCCCCCCGCCCCACCCCCACCAAGGACCCTCTCCCTACACCAAAGCAAGAGCGCCCCCCAAGGCAGGGGGCTGGCTCCTCTCCCTGGAGAACAACCCCGGGTGCTACCAGCCCCAGGGCTTAGTCCTTCCCTTTCGGGGAAGGGCGAAGGGCGGGGAGGGCCCGAGAAGGGAGCCTGGGCTGCCCGGAGTGCCCTTGTCAGTCTGTGCCCCACACAGACCCGAGCCGGTGCTGGGAACCAGAGCCTGGGCTCAGCCAGGAGCTGGGAGAGAAGAGGTGAAGGGAGGACAGAGGGGGACGCCCGTGCTTCCCCGCCCACAACCGGCAGGAGGAAAGGCGAGCGGCTGGAGCGGGCCTGAGCCCCCGTCATCCAGGGCGGGTCGGGGAGGGCCTCGGACGGCACACGCACGCGCGCACGCAGGCACACACGCATGCACCCAGGCACAGGCGTGCACGCGGGGAGTGAGAAGCAAGTGGGAGGTTGCTGGGGAACAGGGTGGGGAGGGGCTGCCGCGGGGGGAGGGCCCCCTCCCTCAGCCACCCTCCAACGGACCACGGCGGCCTACGCAGAGAGCTTGGGGCTGTCACTGGGGCCGTGGCCCTAGCTCCTTCACCTGGCCGGCTGCCCCTAAGTGCTCCGCCGCCTCCCCCACTGCCCCCCTCCAGGCCCCCCGTTTCTCACCTGGTCTGACTCCAGCAAGCACAGGCAGCGGGTGGTGAGTGAAAGCCATGCGCGGGGAGCTGCCCTGAGAGGAGAGGGCACTGCAGAAGTCCAGCTTTCCTGACTTCTTTAGAGAAGCCGGGCCTGGGGGGAGGAATCAGCAACACAGGGCAGGTTTAGCTGGGCCGGGGCGAGAGCAAGGGAAGGCGGGAAGCCAGCAGCTAGCTCCTTCTCTCCTCGGCCCCCTCCTGGCTGCCCCTGCCCCACCACACCCCCTTCCTGCCTCCTTTGCCCCCTTCTTAGGCCCTCTAACTGGAGAGCAGAACGAGACCCTCGGGCAGCCTGGGGAGGAGACGAGCAAGGGGGCCTGTCTTGCTCCCTGATGAGCAGATAAGGAGGATGAAAAGGTGGGATTTGGGGGCAGGGAAGGTGTGCAGGGGGAGCCCTGGGGAGCCGGCTTCGGGGGGGGCGACCCAGAAGAGGGATGGGCTGGGGTCTGCTCCGTGGGGCCCTGGACTAGGGGGCACTCTGGGAGGAAGAAGCCACCAGTCCTTGGGAGGGACCGCAGGGGTGATACCACACCTGAGAGCGAGCAGGGAAGGGGCCGGAGGACGTGGGTGGGCACTGGGGGCAGAGCGGGACAGGAAAGGACTCCCCTGCCAGGGGATCCAGAGGCTGGGCAGCTGCAGGATGGGTCATTTCGGGGCTTTGCTCTGCTCCTGCTGCCAGAGATGGGGTGGCATTCAGTGGGACACAGGGGCACAGAGCCCAGCCCATTGCAGCTCTGCCTGAAGGATCCTGATGCTGCCCCTGATGCTGCCGACAGAGTCATCTCTGTGCCCAGAGGGCATGATGTGCCCGGGAGGCTCTGACACAGCAGGGCCCCCGGGCCAGGGCCTCCAGGGGAGCTTGTCTCCTGTCCTGGGCTGAGCCTGGAGGGCTCGGATGGAGTGCAGCGGATCTGCAGGGCTGCCTTCTTGCAGGCACAGACTCGGTCCTGGGGGGCGGGGGGCGGCGCTGCAGTCTTAACCGCAAAGGGAAGAGGTGGGGGAAGGGCGAACTCCCAGCCGCCAGCAGAGGTGTTATCTGGCGGCAGCTGTGTGCCACCTGATAGCTGGCACGGTGAGGGGGTGGGGAGCACCCCACCAGCTGTGCACAGCTGTCCCCGTGGCCGCACAGCGCCTCCCCAGCTGTTCCCTGTCCTGCAGCTGGGCTGCTTAATTGGCGATTTGTCGCAGCACAGGGAAATAACACTGCGGAGGGGGGAGGCTTGCGGGGGACGGAGGAAAAGAGGGGAAAGCAAGGGAGCTCGGGTGCTCGGGTGCTGCGGGAGGACGCTGGGGGCCGTGCGTGGCAGGACAGCCGGAAGAAGCAGAGATGGCAGGCACCGGAGCAGACAGCTGAGAAAAAAGAGCGGGAGCCGGAGAGGGGACAGCTCCTTGGGCACCAGGTCAGGGCAGAGGGACCGGGAGGCAGCTATGCATGTGGCTCCCAAGGCACTTGAGTACTCGAGGGGCAGTCACTTAACTGAGGCCCTGGCTGAGGAGTCTTCAAGGCCTTTTCAACCCCTTCTCTCTCTCCCAGGGAGGTGTCTGGGCTGTGTCGACCCACGTCCCTGCTTGGCACGTGAAGCCCTGAGGGAGGCACGGAGCCTGGCCGGAGAGCTGTCCCACAAAGGTGAGCTTCGGTCTGGAGCCACTCCCCCGCCCAAGGTCTGGAGATGAGCCCTCCTCCCCTCTTCCCAGGGAGCCAAGAGCAGGGCACCTGGACCACAGCGAAGCAGGAGCGCCTCCCCACCCCTCTGCCTTGCTTCCCGCCCCCCCCTCCCCAGGCCCCTGCCCAGCCCATCCACTTGGCCCATCTCTGGAGAGGCACATCTGGAAAACACCAGGCAAAGCGACACCGGGTCAGGCCTTCCTCTTCCTGCTTCAAGAGCAGAGCTCCCGTCCCCAGGCCGGACCAGAGCAGACACGCCGCGTGTCCAACCCCCACACGCAGGGCTGCGCTCCCTGGCTCCCAGAGACTCGCACCTCAGGGACACACGCAGGTTGTGCCACCAGCGTGCCAGGCCGCAGTAGCCCGCAGCCGGCCCCCTCGCGCGTGCATCGGGCATGCACACACACACAGGCGAGTGCACACACGTGTACTCTCCCTGCTTTCCATCCGGGTTCTCTGGGTCTGCTCGGGCCTCCAGTCGAGACTGGAAGGGAAGGTAGGCGGGTTCGGCGAGAAGGGGGGTGGCTGGAGGGTATTGAGAGGACTGACCAGGCTTCCCTTAGACCTTCGGCCTTCCCTAGTTCTCCTGCTTGCCTGGACAACGGCTCTGGTCATTCTTCACTAGGTTCTGCTCCTCTCTGTGACGCTGGGCCCTTCAGACCAGTGGTTCTCAACTCAAGATGATTCTATTTGCCTCTCCCCTATGCCGGGGGATATTCAGCAACGTCCAGGGACATTTTTGGTCATTATACCTTGGAGAGGAGTGGGGAGTTGCTGCCGGCTGGTGGGTGGAGGCCAGGGCTGCTGCTCAGTGCCCTACAGTGCATAGGACGGCCCCACCTCAGAGAATGAGGTGGCCCCAAATGTCCATGGTGCCCAGACTGAGAAACTGCTTTACACATGGGGACCACAGAGCTGAGGGGACCTCTCCAGAGAAACAGCAAGAGAAGGAGACCACGAGAGCTCGGGGCCTGGGGCCTCTGCTCTCCTTCCATCACACCCATGGCTCTGCTGCCCACGTAGGGACAGCCCCGCTGCTCGCCTCCACTCCCTCCTTGGGCCCGGTCTGCCCTCCTCTGGAAGGTCAGGAGGCAAGGAGACAGGTAGCGCCACCCACAGCAGGGGAACGGGAGGGAGGCTCGCCGGGCAAACTGAGCGGGAAGAAGAGGTTCCGGCTGCCCCGCTCCGCGTTGGCCCTGCAGCGCCCATACCTGCATCCACATCGTTGGGCCACCCACTGGACTGGCTGCTGCCAGCTGCTGGGGAGCGGCCCGTACCAGGATAGAAGACATCATCGACAGGGCTCTCCATCTCACTGTCATCGATGGACTTGGGGCGCTTGGTGGTGCTGAGGAAGAGGAGAGGGGTCAGGCAGGCCAAGAGGAGACTGAGGTACAGCTACTCAAGCTGAGGGAGCCTGCACTGGTGGCCGGTCGTGCGGGAAGCAGGTGTCCGAGGCCAGCCGCGTTCCCAGGCACTCGCCACGTGCCCACCCCTGAGACTAGACGGCCGCGGAGTCCCTCAGGGCCCAGCCCCCCTGCTCCTCCTCCTTGAGCCCCTTCTCAGTCCGTGACACCCTCATCCACTGAGCTGCCCAGGTCAAAGAGGGGGCAAAAGCCTCCTCGCCTGCTCCCTGGCCCTGCCTTCTATTTCCCGTCAGCCCCCAGGGAGGGCCAGGGCAAGCGGAGAGGCACTTGCCAGGGACAAAATTCCCAAGGGGTGCTACGAAACTCGGACATCGAAATACTACGGTATTTTGTATTAAAACGGTACTACTATGAAGCTATTGTAGTATTATAATATTTTAACAAATCAAAAGGAATGCCAAAAACCTCACAATAAACCAGAAATCCAAGTTTTTTTTTAAAAAAAGCACAGGATCCCTCCCTGCCCTGAACAATTGGCCCTGACAAAGGCCGAATGTGTCCCCCTCCAAACACCTCTCAACTCCATCCCTCCCTCTCACGCCTATCCCCCCCGCCCGGCTGAGGCCCTCCCCAACTCCAGCCCCTAACTGGCTGTCAGTCCTGCCCACACGTGCTGTTGCGAGGGGCACTTTCTGGAACATACATCCCCAGCATCTCCTGCTTCAAACCCTTCAGTGGGTTTTAAGTCTAAACACCTTCCAGAGCTCTCTTTGGGGGTCCCAAAGAGACCTCTTTGGTTGTCCATCCTGGGCTGCGACCGGGGCTGCTCTACCCGGAGCCTCCACCCCATGCCTGTCTAGGCTCAAATGTCCCTTCCGAAAGAGAGGGGCCTTCTCAGATCCCCACTGGGAGTGCCTCCCAGGCGGAGCCATGCCTTGTTCGGGCTTATGTCCCCAGCACCAAATGCCCAGCAACAGCACGAAGCAGGAAGCTCAGGGGGTTGGTAGCATGGTGGGCCCCGGTTCCTCTGGAGCCCACGCCTTCAACAAGGGGTGACCTTCTGAGGCTCCCAGGCCTTGGAGGTATAGCTGCCTGCAGCACGGGAGACGGCCTGGGGATGGGGGGTGGGCAGGGTGTGGGACTCACCTGGTGGAAGGAGGGGAGGTGATGGACCGCCGCCCCAGGGTCACCTGGTTTATGTTGTAGTAGCTGGGACTCTCCAGGTCTGCCAGTGAGAAGTTGGGCCCTGATGCTGTCGCAACAGGAGCTGGGAAAAGGCAAGAAGGTGATAAGGTTTGAGGTGTGGAAGGCCCAGGGGGGCCTTGTTTTGTTGTCCTAAGCAGCTCCCCAGAGACCTCCTCCTGGCTGGGGGAGTGGGGGGGGTCTTTGGGGAAGAGCCCTTGGTTGTGATTTCTCTTCTCCAAAGCAGTGGAGACCAGAGATTGGGCTCTGTGGGCGCCTCCACTCCACCTAGCCCAGTACCAACAGGCAGAGTGTCCCAGGAAACCCTGTCTGACCCTCTGCCAAGACCCTGCCAGCGGGGGGCCACATGGGGTCCGAGTCCCACCTCCTTACACCCCCAATCTGCTGAGCTCAGCCCGGGCTGGAAGAAAGAACTCACTTACTCTGTGATACTCTCACCAGCTCCGTCACATTCCAGACCCCGGAAGTCACAAAACAGTCCTGGAAACTTAAGTGCCCTGAAGAGGGGAAAGGACAAGTGAGTGAGTCAGGCAAGGCTAGGAGGGGCTGCCTGCGGGTTTCCCCGAAGCTCTCCCCACACTTGCTTTGACTCCCTCCCTCCCAAGCGTCACATTCCAGACACAGGCTGGCCCTGGGGGCCCTGATGTCGACACAGAAGGGCGAGAGTATGATTCAGGTGAGCCCCCACCCCTTGGGACATCAGCTGAAGTTCAGCTGAGGAATGGCTGAGGAAAGGGGAAGAAATGGAGGGGAAGGGAGGCCAGATTGGCCGGGGGGGGGCGGAGGGGGCAGGACAGGCCACAGAGGCTAGACGAGGGCCAACGGGGTGGGGGGGCACTGACCGTTGGGCAGTGGTTTGATGTCCGCATCTCCTTGCTGGTTTGAACTATCTGATTGTCCGGATTCTGCAGGAGACACAAAGGGGAGAAGGGGTCAAGATCAAAGTGCCCCCCCCCTCCGTCAGTCAAGCAGCTGCCCCTCCAGCGCTGCAAACACCTTCACAGCACCCTCTCCTCGGAGGGGAGCAGCCTAGGGACACCGGAAGAGAGAAGGAAGGAAGTCCTACGGACACCGGAGCCAGCTCCTTCTTGGTGGTGGGGGACCCGGGGCACTGCGTGGCGGTCGGCAGCAGACCTGGCCTCCACACACCAGGTCCCAGGAGCGCCCCAGTGTGACAACCAACACCGTGCGCAGACACTGCCCAATGTTCCCGGTGGCAAAGTCGCCCCCGGGCGAGCAAGCAACGGCTGAGGAGCAGGGCAAGCGTGATGCCCACGAGAGAAGCCAGGGACCATCTCTTTGCACAGCTGGGATGAACCCAAGGGTCCCCCATCCTCCACTTGGCTCAAGTTCCCAGCAGAGCAGCCCCTTCCTCTCACTTCATTAATTACAGCCATTGCTGTCAGCCTGAGCCACCCCCACCTCACCTTTATGCTGACAGGCAGTGCCTGGCAACCCAGAGGGGGGAGGTCCGCCCTGACGCTGTCGCCCGCTCTGTGCCAGCCTGTCTGGGCTGTCTCATGCCCCAGTGCCACAGCTGCTCAGAGGGAGCCCCGAGACAAGGGCCCATTGTGCGGTGGGAGCTCACAGAGGGCTGGGGCAGGGTGGAGTGTGTGTGTGAATATTTTGCTGAGCTTGGGAAAGCCCCCCCCCACCCCCGCCCCCCAGGTCCTCAAAGCTTTGTGTGCCAGGGGCACAATGGGGACCTCCAGAATGCCTGCCCAGGCACGACAGCTGGCGAGAGGGTGGCAGAGGGGGGCGAGGGCAGGTTGGGGGGCAGGAGGAAGGCTAGGCATTTGGTAAAGAATCAGCCGCTCACAAGGGGACAACATGGGGTGGCATCAGAAAACTGCACCCTGGTATTGGCCAAGGCTCTTCCCAGCTCTTTGACCCTGCCTCCTGGGTCTCACCTGCCACCCCACGGTCAGCCTACCGGCTTGAGAGTCCACCCCTCGCCGGCCTCACAGCCACGCTGCTCACACTGGGGAGTGACCATCAAGGACGTTCCTAAAGAACAACGAGGACTGGGTGCAAGAGATTGCAACCAGGTGCCCTGTGGCTGCTGGGCCACTCAGGAGGGATGGAAGAGCGATGGGTGAGGGGGGCTGGTGAGAAGAACAGCATCTCAGGCTTGGCTCAGACCAAGTTCTTGGCCACCTGCCTCCATGTGACCAGTGGGAAAGGACAGGTGGCCTACAGGACAGTCTCAGTCCCCACTTGTCCCATTCTTTCCCTTGTTCAGTTTTTTTAAGTCCAAAAAATAAATAAATAAATCTCGTCACAAATCAAGAAAGCAGAAGTCTACAAGGAAAACGCTAATGATGGCCCCTCACCCCCTCCGATCTGGGGTGCAGCCTGCCACACCTCCCTTTGCACTCACGGCTGTGGTGTGTGTAGGGGTGATGAATCCTACCCCAGGCCACCTCTTTGCAAGTGGCACTGTCTGCTCTGGAGAGAATCCACAGGACCTCCTCCCATGCTCCCAGGAGGGCATCCTCTCTGTGCCAGTGTCTTGTGGGTACGAATTTTGTCATTCTCTCCCCCTGTCCTCTTCCTGGCTATCTAGGTCCCATTCGACCCGGCTGCCGGTCCAGGAAGGAGCAGGTGAGGGGCTGAGGGGGTGGGCGGTCCCTTCCAGGACCTCCCTGGCCCGGGGCTGCCCCGAGCCTGCTTCATCTCTCAGGCCTGCCCCGTCCTCCACTCAAACCTTCGGAAGGGCAGCGCCACCCTCCCGGCGCCTGCAGCCCACCGAGGGGCCCAGGCTCCAGGCTCTGCTCCCCAGGGGCCCCCGCTACTGACCGCAGCCATCCTGGGGCCCGCTCAGTCCCCACCAGCCTTCCGGGTCTGGGTCCGTGGAGTCGGGGGAGCGTCCACCCAGGAGTGCGGTCCGGGGCCCCCCGAAGGCGGCCAGGTGGAGACAGAAGGCTGCGCGCATGCGCACACCCAGCCCAAGGCCAGCAAGGCGAGAGCGAGCCCGACAAAGAGATGGAGGTGGGCCAGCGACCACGGCAGAGACAAATGGGGCTCCAGGAGAGCGCGATAGACAGGAAATCCTCCTGAACCAGGACACTGTCCCGAAACGTTATTGCTGTTAGTACTATTAGCTAGACGTAAAGGAGCAAGCGGGAGCGAGGACCCAGCGCGGGCGAGGCCCGCTGCCACGCGCCTCCAGGCGCTGCTGGCAGCCATCTTAGCCCTTGGCAGCCATCTTACGGCTGGCGGCCCAGCCAGCGGCCCCACAATGCCACCCCCGCCGGCCCCCGGCGTGCTCAGCTCAGCTCCAGGACAAAAGGCAGAAACGCTGGAAATCTGGACCCAGCCAACCCTGCCGCAGGGGCAGCTCCAGCCGGGGCCCCAGCATCCCGCCGCTCTGGGGGCACCCCCTGCACCCTCGCGGCCGCAGCCGGCGGCAGAAGGGAGGGTTAAAGCGGCGGCCCTGGGGCCACCACGGTCGGCTCAAGGGCAGCCCCCCGGCCCAGGGGCTCCACCAGGACCCCTGCCCTGGCAGGGCAGTGAGGGACATGACGGGGGCAGGCCCTTGTCCCCCCCTCGGTGGACAGACGGGGGGGCGGCGGGCTGGCAGGAGCCCATCCAGCAGCTGCAGGGCCCACCAGCCGCCGGCCCTGGTGGACAGGCTTCCGGGGAGGGTGAGGAGACCCCCCGGCCCTCGCCCCCAGAGCGGGGAGCCGGCCGGCCAGCTTTCTTGGGCTCTTCCGGGAGCCGGGCCCCAGGTCGGGGCCTACTCTGGACAGCCCTCTGGGATCAGAAGCCGCACCGCAGGCTAGCAGGCCAGGGAGCGTGACACCCCAGCATCCTGACTCCTTTCGCTGTTGGCCTCCCCGGGGGAGGGATAACCCCAGGCCTCAGGACAGACAGGAGGAAGGTCCCTTTATGACACCCCTCCCCACGCCCCGCCTCATGGCTGCTCAGCTTTTATCTGGCAGAATGGGGCTTATCAGAGCCACCAGCTGAACAAACATACAAATCCACGGTTAGTGAGAAAAAACCCTCTGCCTGAACTCTTTATCTCCTGTTCACAGGCCCCACGCACTGCCCCCTGCCAGCAGCACCGGAGGAGACCTGACTGCCGCGCAGCGGGGGCTCCTCTCTCTGCCGCCCCCCTTCTCCCCTCGCCTCCGACCCAGAACAGGGTGGCTCTCCCCTGGCAGTCCCTGCCGGGCGGGTTTGCACGAGCGAGTTGCTGCCACATGGGAGCCCCCCTCCAGTGTCTGCTTTCTCGCCAGGGATAATGGGCCAGCTGGTGGCCTGTGGGCCAGTGGAGGGGCAGGGACGGTGTTGGCTATAGCACCAGGCAGACAGGTGCCCAGCTCCATCTCTTATCCCCCCCCACACCCTCCCCCGGCCCACGGCCCCGAGGCTGGCACTCTGATTCCCCAGCCTTCCAGGGCCACATCCTCTAGAAGCCTCTCTGGCCTTGGCTCTCTTCAGCCTGGCTGCCAGAGCGGTGGGGACCCTACATGCACACCCCCGGTTCAGGGCCACCCTAAGGTTAGCAAAGCGACCCTAAGCCCCGTGCCTGCACCTCTCTCCAGAGACCTTCACACCCTGGAGACTGGAGATGGGAAAGAGCAGCCAGGGGCACCGCGACCTCCCTTTGGCCCTGACACAACTCAACCTTTTCCTCTAACCTGGCCTGGAGGACCAGAGAGCATTGGCCCTGGGTTTAAGCTTCCTGAAAACAGACCAGCCCTGTGTCCGATGCCTGAGCTTGATGCCCTGGGCAGACGAGCATCAGGGTCCCTGAGCCCAGGCCAGGTCCGGGGATGGAGAGGACCTCAGAGCCCACAGCTCATTCTCCATGCTGCCCGTGGTTAGGCCAGCTCATGGCACCCACAGAAGCATGCTCGGCCGACTGCCCTCTGTGCGGGACCGGGGCTACTCATGGGATCCACACCTCAGAGGCAGAGGCCTCCTGCCCGTAGTGCCCGAGGGCCCTGGCCACTGTGGAGGCTTCCGGAAGGGAGGACTATGCAGGGGCAGGTGATGGATCTGGACTCTCCTCAGCACGGCTCCTGGGTCTGGGGCTACTCCCTGTTCATCTGCACACACGTCATCAGTCACCCCACCCCCCTTGCATCGACGGCCAGTGGCTTTCTAGAGTACCCAGACCCGGGCCAAGCTCAGCCAACAGTTGGCAGTGTGGGCCCCTCATCCTTAGGTCCCTCCACATGCCCTGGAACAGCCACAGTGCACCCCCCCCCCACAACCGCCTTTCTCAGCCCTGCACCAGCTCCACCTTCTCAGCCCCGGAAGCCCCGCTACCTGCTTTACTGAGCTCTTCACCTTTCCCTCTGGAATCCCACTTCTGGTCTCCTTTTTCTCTTCTTGGCTCCACACTCCTCTCTCTGTCCTTCCCTCTCCTTCGCGTTCCCTTTCTCCAGCTCTCTTTCCTCTCCCGACCTGTGTGTGCTGCAGCAGCCAGGAGGAGCCCAGTGTTGCACACGGGCCCCGACTGACAGCACGTTATACACACGTATGCGTATTTCCAGTCTCACACGCGCAGACACTTAGTGGATCCCGCTAGGTAAAGGAGGAATTCCCGCTTGCTGCCGGGAACGCTCTGCCTCGGCTCCCACCCGAAACAAACTCCCTCTGTGAGCGTGGCCACATGGAACTTGCTGGCCGGCTGCCTCCACCCACATCACTGACAGAGCGAGTTCTCAGGTGGCCACGAGGAGGGAAAGACCCAGCTCAGCCACACCCACACGGGTGCACACTCGGGCAAGCACGAACACGCACGCACGTGGACACACCACCAGGAATATCCTGCCGTCCCATAGCGGTAGGACGAAAGGAGGCACTGGGAGCTGTGGGCCCACGGTGCACAGCACGCTCGGTGCTTAGCGCTGGGCTGGAGAGCAACCCGCCTCCAGCTCTGCCGAACCACTGACCTCTGGGGGCGGGAGCGGGCAGCCCCCAGAATTTGCAATTTGCTTGCCCTTCCCCAGGCTCTGTCTGGATCTGAGGTTCGAGAAGCAGGCCAGCGGTGTGCTCCGCTCTGGGGGTGCTGTCCCCTGAAGGACCGATGCAATTCAGGAGCTGATCCCGGCCCTCCCCGGGGTGGCACGCCCCTCCCCCTACCTGTCTCCCCCCTCTCCTGTGATTCCGGAGCATCCAGGGCACTGGAAACCCAATCTCAAGGGGAGCCAGAGGCCTGGCCTGCAGCAATCAGAGCTGGAGAATGTAACTATTGTGCCTCTTGAAACCTAAGTCTGAGAATCTGAGACACCCTGAGGAGGGGAGCGGTGGACGGATGGGGGGCTAGGGAGACGGGTCACGGAGGGGTTCTCCCCATCTCTGCAAACAGGCGACTTGGGGGCTGAGGAAGTCCTGGAGAGTGCAGGGCAGCCAGAGGGCAAGGAGGGGAGGGGCTCAGCCTCCGCCAGGCCCGACAGGCTTCTAGGATCTTTCTTTCCCTCTTTCCACTCTGCAGTCCACCCCCGTGAGCCAGCCAGCTTGTGTGTGTGCACACAGGCCCTGGAGCTATCCTGAGGTTACCTAGAACCCCACACGGTGCAGACAGGTGCGTGACCAGGAAGCACAGCCCTGAAGATACGGGCAAGGGTGCGGCCGGGGGCAGGATGGACACATATGCACCGCCCCCCATTACCTTCATCTCTCCTTTCCTCATCTCCCCTCTTCCCATGGATCTGAAGGGGCTTGAGCCCATGCCTTGAGTCACCTGTGCAGGGGAGGAAGGCTGAGGGCCCAGGAAGAGACTCAGTCACACCTGCAAGGTGTGCCCCTGGGGCCTGCGCTCAAGACGGCAGGGAGGAGGGTGGGGCAGGGCCAACAGCACAGGCCACAGGGAGGGAGCACGTGGACGGGACCTTCCACTCTCAGTCTCTGGCCCTGGCGGCACTACCTTCCCACCTCGACCCGCACCACCTCCACCAGCACCATCTGTCCTCCGGGAGCGACGGCCAGATCTGGCTGCCGCAGGGCTCACTGCCTAGCAGTGCGACCGCAGGAAGGGAGAAGGCAAGTCAGTGGGCTCCTCTGGCACCCAGGAGATCAGCAGAAGGGGCCCCAAATGCCGGACTCAGGCAGATAGCCCTGGTGCCTCCTGGCGTGAGCTGCTCAGCGTTCTTTGCCCTGCACCTGATGGGAGAACCTTCCTCAGCACTACCTCCAACCTAGGAAGAACGAGAGGTGGGGCCTAGTCGCTGAAGCCCTGGGGAACCAGGGGCCCAGGTGTTCATCCCCATGAGATGACAGACAGTGGTCAAGATGCAGGAGAGAAGGAGGGTTGCACCCTGGTGCGGAGCACAGCACCCAGCAGGTGGATGGAGGGAAAAAGCCCAGTCAGCCTGTTCGGGGCCCAGCAGCCCTGGGAGATGTGAATGGACCTGCAGGCTCCTCCTGGGTCTGCCCTTTGCAGGGGACCCAGCACCAACCCCCAGCACCTCAGACATCAATGAGCCATGGCTCTGTGTGAACAAGCAGACCCGGGACCTTACATCTGGGGTGTTCCAGAGGTGCCCAGGGGAAGAAAGTCCCATCAGAGCAGAAATCCCATCAGACAGGGATTGGAAGCTGCTGGTACTGAAGGAGGCAAAGGGAGGGACCTTTGGGGAGATGGAGGGAGGCAGGAGCTCCCCACCCCACGCCTGCCCTTGACCTACCCAGGGAGATGTCCTTGGTCTAGACCCCATGTCCACTCCAAGGGCGGGCCTCACCCCAGCACAGACAGGGTGAAGGGGGCACACCAAGGGCAGTGGGGGGATGGAGGCAGACAGCCACCCATGGTGAAAAGAGGCTTCCCTTGATTCACATCCAGGCTCTAGAACCTACCAGCCCAGTGACCTTGGTCAAATTCTGAGCTGTTTCCTCCTCTGTAAAACGCAGAGGCCACCCGCCCCCTAGGGCTTCTGGGTGAGGAATAAATGAGAAAACAGGTATAAGGTGCTTAGCCCAGGGCCCGACTCATCACCATCACCCGTCCTTCCACCTGGACCACCATTAGCTGAAACTCCTCCTTCTCCCACTCTGCTCAAAGGCTGCCTCGGAGAGGGAAGTGTGGCTAACCCTCAGCTCCCCCCACCCACCTGCCACAGGGGCGCGTACTCATTATGACACATTAAGTATGCCCTAGATTACTGTTTTTTTGGTGTCTTGCCCCAGAGAACACAGCCAGAAAGCTACGAGGCTCCCATAGGGCCTGGCCTGGCCCATTACCATCTGCCGAGAGGGACAGAAAAGAGCAGGATGCCTTCTACAGGTGTGTCCCTCTCCAAAGTCAGTGGTCACAGTCAATGGTCTCCAGGTGGTCACCACACTGGAAATGGTGGGGGAGAGACCGTGAAAGGGAAGGCCAGGGGATGGGTAGGCCAACAGGGAAGAGGGGAGAAAAAGCTTTTGCCCCTGGACTCTGAGGGCGCTGGGCCCTGGGCCCTGCCTGTCCCAGCCCAGCGCTAAGGATACAGAGAGCTGAGGACACCAGAAGCATGGGTGCTGCCCCACGGGATGGCCAGCGCCTCTCCTGGGAGTGCCAGCTGGTGCCACAACTAGCCAGCAGCTGGAGCCACCGTTTCCAAGAGGGCCCGGGGCCAGGAGTCATGTAACAATTGGGTCCATAAAAGTGCCCCCACCCCTAAAGCTTCTGTCCCCTCCTGCACCTGACAGAAGCTGACAGTGGAAAATGCCCTCCAAACCCAGCACGCCAAGCAAAGACTGGGCCCTGGGGAGGGGGCGCCCCCCTCCAGGCTGGGGGCGTGCAGAGCTGCTCCCCAACCCCTACCTGCTTTCTGTTTCCAGCACTGCCCTTTCTGACCCTTTGGGCTGCCCAAGCCAGGCCTGGCCAGACAACTGCCCCCACCTCCAGCTGCTCTTAGGACTATTAATAGTGTCCCCACCTCCCAGGGTCAGGCCTCACCCTCCCCCCATCCCCTAAATACACTTGCCCTTGGTCTAATTACTTGTAAAAGGTACAGAGTCCTCCAGGCACTAACGCCAACCAGGGATGAGAAGGGGGGGCGGGGTGCAGAAGTTCTGGAGGCCACCTGAGGGACATGCCTGGAACAAGTGGGAGTTTGGGAAAAGGAGGGAAGGAGTCAGTGAACCCCAGAGCAAGAGAATGACCAAAAGACAGAATTAAAATGAAGAGAGAGGGAGGGGCCTAGATAGAAAATCAGAACCAAAGTTAAGTGGTTCAAAGCAAGAGGGCTGCAGTAGAAAGAATCAGAGAACTAGAAGGCTCCAAGAGGGAGGAAAAAGGGAAGAAAGCGGAGAGAGAAAGGGAAGACAAAGGAGGAAGTGACTACTTAACAAACAAACAAACAAAACAGAAGGGGAGAAAACGTTCTATGAGGCAGTGGCTTCATAAGCACAGCTGGGCCGCAGCCAGCTCCCAGCACCCGATGGGGGACACTCAGCAGGGTGAGGGACTGGAGAGGCCCCCAGACAAGGAGCCTCTACCCATACACCTTTGCAGTGTTCTGGGGAAGGAAGGAGGGGGGCAAAGGATGAGAAGAGGAGGCAGAAAAGGAACAACTGACTAGGGAAAGAAGGCGGGAGAAGTCAGTCCCCACGAGAAGAAAGTCACTCCCAGCCCTGGGCAGGGGAAGGCTCCCACACGCAGGGCCTCCTTGCTTATAGGAAGAGGGGCAGGCTGGCCAGAAGATGGTGGGGATGGGAGACCCTCAGGGCTCCCTGGCCTCCCTGCGTTCCAGGTTACCTCTCTCTTTCTGGCCATGAGCAGAGTCCTACCCCTGCCCTGTCTCCCGCTGGCCCCTTTCCTTAGGGGAACCCAGGGGGCCTGGGGAAGGAGAACCCACTTAGGCCAGAGCAGGCCAAGGCCACCTGCCTCCCATCCTCAGGTGCTCTAATTTGCTCAGCCCGCTAAGGGGCAGCACCTGACACCCAGGCCGGTGTCTTTAAAGGAGCCTCCTCTAGCAGGGAGGCCTCTGGGGAGACACATACTTGGGCTCATGGAAGAGCAGCTAACACAAACACAAGCCATAATCAAATGTCTAAGTGGAGAAGTTCCGCCTGGAGGCTGGAAGCCAAGTAGCCCTTCCTTCAAATCCCATCCACACTGGGAGCCTCTGGCTGGGCCAGGGCTGGGGACTGGGAGACTCTGGTTCGGGAAGGCTCAAGAGCCCCCAAGGACTTGACCACCAGGCCTCCCAGGCCAGGAATTCCCAGCTGGGAGTAACCCATCAGAGCATCAGTGCCCTGGGGTCAAGGCCTCCCAGTGTTTTGTTCACTACTGTATCCACCACACTTGGAAGTGCAGTTGGAGAGGATAACGAGACTCTTAATAGATCCTTCTAGATCCTTCTTCCAACTGTGGCTACACTGACCACCCAGGGGACAGAAGCACCACGTGGCTGGCACCTTCCCCTTCTAAAGAAGAGAACATTTTCCCTGCAGGTCCATCCTCGACACTCAACGCCCAAGGAATTGATGTGGAAACGTCAGTACCACCAATTCTCCTGCAAAGCCCAGGTGGCCCCGCACTGCAGGACTGGTCACACAGACCCCCGTACCTGAGGGCTAGACTGGCCAGAGAAAGGATGCAGAGTCTCCCTGTGGAGGGCAGGGGCGGGGAGCACTCTTGCAAGCTTGCTCTGCTCCCCACCCTCCCCCACCCCCCAAAGACCTTACAGCAGCCGCTGTCCAGAGCTCCCCAGACAAGGCATGAAGAATTTGGGTCTCTGACTGCAAATCTCCAACTTATAGCACTAAAAGCCCAGCCTGGGTTGAATAACTGTGTAGGCAGGTGGCCTCCTGAGTGCATGACATGGCACTGGGTGTCAGAAGAAGCCCTCAGCCTGGGATCCAAATCCTAAACCTGCTGTTATCAGGCACCCAGTGGTGTGTCTCCCAGGCCTCCTCTCCCTCCCTGAGCCTCAGACAGCACAGTGAGCCTTGCGCAGGAATTTCTGCAGAGGAGAGGAGAGTCTTATACGCTCTAAAGCGCCAAGAGCACATAAGGAAGGCATAGATGGGGCAGGGAGGTCGGCTTCCAGGAACCTCTATTTCAGCTTTGCTGGGATCCTGAACAGCAGCTGAGGGTGGTCTTCCAGAAGCTTGGACAGGCACACAGTACCGCAGCGGGCCACCTGGTAGGAGGCAGCTACCCAGACTCAGGGCTGGGGCCGTCTAAGCTGCTGAAGAGCCCGAACGATAGCGACCCTCCAGGTTGGCAGGTGCCAAATCCGCCAGTGACAGTGCCCTGAAGGACCAAAGGGGGCTTTGCGGGGTCGCGGGGCTCAGGGGCCGCGCCCGCACGGACCGGCGCGCTGCATTCCCGGCCGCCGTAGCTAGGTGGCGCAGCGAGTTAACACTAACTGCCCTCCGCCGGCAAGCGCGGGGCCCGGGGCGGGGGCGGCGAACCTGCGCGCCGCCCGCCGGGGCCTCCAGGGGCCGGGGTTCCCTCCGCTCGCCCACGAGGCCCGAGCAGGAAGGAGGCGGCCCCGGCCAGGCCCGGGCCGCTCGAACCCCGGGACGTGCTGCCCGAGGCGGCGACTCCCGTTGCCGCCGCTGCCGCTGCCAAGCACATCCCGTGATGTGATGTGAGGGCCGAGCTTCCCGTTCTCATTGATTAGGAACAGCTTGCGGTGCGGAGGCCGGATGGAAGGGGGCCGGGGAATGGGCGAGCGAGGAGGAGCCGGGAGAGGAGGGGGGGAGCTGCCAGGTGCATGGCTGTGGGGGTAAACCAGGGAGCCCGGGCCCACCCTGCGCGGCGCCACCGCGGCGCTCGGTCCCCACCTGCCTCCCCCAGAGCGGGGCTGCCCTGGGTGTGGGCGAGTCTGCGGCCGCGTGACCCCGGGACTGTTCCCAACGCTCCCACGACGCCCCCACCTTTTGGCAGCACAGACCTGGCCCTGCACTTGGTAAATGCTTGAAGAGAAAGATTTCCTTCCGCCGCCCCTCTCAAAGTTAAAAAGGGAGATCATTCAAGTCAGAGATCAGGAACCAAGGAGAGGGAGAGAAATGGAGAAAAGTCAAGAAGAAGAAGAAGAAGAAAACAACAGCGCTCTCTGCAGTGGCGGCAGCCATCGGGCAGGCACACCCTCCCGGGCGGGTGTGGAGAAAGGCCCCTTTGTTCGGCAGGGAGGTTAGCCGAGGTGAGGCCGGCTCCCCCCACACCCCCCCTGACCCTGGGCCTTGCAGATCGCTTCTCAGGGCTCCGGACTGGGTCTGGCGGCTTCTCTGGCCCCCCAATCCTTCTCCCACTCCTCCTGCCAGCCAGTGGAGTAGCCCAGCAGGGGGGGTGGGAGGATGGAGGGGGGAAGCACTACTCCCTACCCCGGGCCTTGTCCAAACACCAGGGGTCACACATGTTGTGTGTGGCGCGGTTGGGCTGGGTCCTCCCATGGGCTGGGTCCTCCAGTGGGCCTTCTGGACGCCCGCACTACCAGCCATTAGCGATTTGCCCGGGTGGCTCTTAAGCTGCAGGGTTTTGGGGGGCAGATTCTGCATGCAGCAGGCCCCCCACAAAGGCATGACCAGAGAGGGTGGCACATGCTAGCAGATGGCGCCCCAGGAGGCACAGGCTGGCTGACCACGCCCTCCCGCCCACAGTGAGGCCCGGGGCATCTCCTGTACCCATTCTAGACCCAGGACCTTTCCAATAGCCTGGGGCTCTGGGCTAGAGGTGGCCCGTGCAGAGCGTCCTCCAAGTGAGGGCTGGGCTCCCTCGTGGGGGTCATCCTCAGATGAGAAGCAGGGCCCGAGCGCCTGTTCTCCAAGAAGGGGCTAGAATGGGGTTGGAAAGGGGGACTGAGAACAGGCCCACCTCCAGAGCCTGCCAAAGCAGAGGCCGCAGAGGGAGCCTGGCAGCAGTGGGAGGGAGGAGACCCTGAAAAGCGTCCCCTTTGCCCCGCAGCACAGCCCATCCCCTGCTCAGGTCAGGGGAAAGGACCTGAGGGATGGCAGGCCCCCAAGCACAGTGCGCCCTCTGCCCATTAGAGCGGGGTGCAGGCTCCTCGGGGCCCTCAGGCCTCTTAGGCAGAGCCGGAGGGCTTTACACTCAGCCAAGAAGTGCAACTCTTTTCCAACCAGCGGCACCCTCGACCTCCCAACCCAGGCTCGGGCAGCACAAAACGGAGTGAGGGACTGGCCTGGACCGGTCTGCTCCAGACAGTCCCCTGGCCTCATGCGTGGGGGATACCTGTTTTTCAGGAGGCCCCAGCCTCCTACCAGCAGTACCACAAAGCAAAGCAGTGAGAGCAGGGAGGAGGAGCAGCGCATGGCTGATCTGGCCCTTCCCAGGCCTCTGGCTTGGAAAGTGGGGGAAGGAGAGAGGGGAGAGGAGCGGCAGCAGCTGGAATCACAGGGAGCCTGAACCGTCCTGTCCAGGGCTGAAACGGCTGCAAGAAGTTGCAGCTCAGATACACAATGTCCTGCCAAACCCCAGTCCTTTAATTCAATTAAGCGCGGGACCGACTTCCCGGATTTTCCTGTGTGTGCGAGTGCATGTGAAAACCCTGATACGCGTGAATCCCGGGAGCTGCGAGCATGTGTGCACGCATGTGGATGTGTGAATCCTGATGGGGGAAGAGGAGAATGAAAGCATGCAAATGTTGGGGACCACAGAGGTGGGGCAGGATGGCTCCTGGAGAGAGTGGGTATGTGTCTGAATCTTCTTGGAGGGCCCACCTCCAGGCCAGGGTTCTCAAGGGCCACCCCACGGACCGCTCTGTGGTGGGGCCGGGCGTGCGCTGCAGGATCTGAGCATCTCTGGCCTCCACCCACTAGATGCCAGTAGCATCACGCCCCCTCAGTTGTGAGAACTAAAAATGTCTCCGCCATTGCCAAATGTCCCCTGGGGGAAGAATCAGCCTGGTGGGACCCACCACTCTGGGGCACAAGATACAAACCGAGACTCGAGACTCGTGTATTTACTACTGGTGCCTTGCCTCACCTCTCCCCCTTGGGGCTTACACCCCAGTTGCCTGGCTTCCTGAGTGTCTCAGGTTTGGCTCTTTTTTTCCTGAGCTATTCTCCCCACTTACACATCTGGCCAGAGCCTGACAGCGACTCCGGCTCAGCAAGGGTTTTATCAGCAGCATGGTGCTGGAAAATGACTTAGCCCCCACCTCCAACAGGGGAAGGGAATGTTGTCACGGTTAAAGTCAAGAGCCAAAGTCATGCCCTGGGCCAGAACTGCAGCCTGAGCTCTCCATCACTGGGGGGGGGGGCAACAGGATAGGTGGGGTCTGGCCCCAGGCAAGGTACCTTGCTCAGCCCCTGGAGGCCAACAGAAATCAATGCACAACCCTCTCACCATCCTACCCTAGCTGAGCCCTAGGTCAGGCCTAACCCAGACCAACTCCCCTCCCCTGGCCCTGGGGTGGTCACCTGTGGCTGTCCTGGCAGGGGTGGGGGGGACTCAGTTCCAGCAGCCCTTCTCCCCACAGGCCCAGGGTGCCGGCCTCCCTCCCTAAGCCCTCCTGGAGCCTTGAACAGCCCCCTTCTGGGAGCAGAGCCAAAAAGATGGGAGAAGGATGTTTATAAGCTGCTAAAAAGGAAAAGGAGAAAAGGGGGAGGTGGGGCAGGAGGCCCAGGCCTCCAGGTAGTATAGCCTGGGGACTCAGGTGGGCAGGGAAGGAGGGGGACCACCCCCCCAATAAGCCAGACCTCTAGCTAGCCTGGCCACGTGGTGCCCCCTGCACCGCCCTGCTGGACCCCAACCTGGCCTCGCAGAGTACGCACGCAGGGGTCCCTCACCCCAAGGTGACCTGCCAAATGAGTTTCTTGACACTCTCACCCTACCCCGAAGGATGCTGAGACACTACTGGTTTTAGCTTGCTTCGTCTGCTCAGCCTGAGAAAGGCAGAACCAGGGAAGGGCGCAGGGCCCTGGGGGAGCCCAGGCTGGGGGTGTGGTGAAAGGAGCCAGGCTTGGCGGGAGCTAAAGCCGAGTCCCCAGCTCGTAGGGCTCGGCACACAGCTAATGGGAGGCTGGCAGCGGCAAATTGTTGTTTACTTTTAATTAAGTAAACAATGTCGGCTTTCCGCCTCCTCCCCTGCCATCCCAGCCAGTAATTTGGGGGATGACAATGGGGTTGTTTCCTTCCTCCTGCCTTCTTCCCTCCCTCCAAGCACTCCTGCTCACTCCCTGCTCTGCACAGTCTTTACAACTTGCCAGTGCCGGGGGAGGCCCCACCCAGGGCAGGAAGGTCCAGGGTGACCGGTGGCCTCTCTGGGGAGCAATCCCACGGTCAGGTCCACCTCAGGTGGCAAGGGCAGCTAAGCACGTGGATGTGGCCCATTCTCTCTCTGCTCCCTCCCTCCCCCCCACCCTCCTCCCTAAGCACCATGTCAAAAATTGAGGAAACAGGTGATCCAGAGTCTCTAAGCAAAGCGG
>LNAC01000140.1:2442286-2457192 GCA_002007465.1 Ailurus styani | reverse complement strand
GGGGGGGGGGGGGGGGGGGGGGGGGAGTATTTTCCCAGGAGTGGGATGTGTCTTTCCCATAGGTAACCATCAGGTGGACCTCCTGGTTCACTGGGGCAGGGCAGGGGCACGCCCGGGGCGGGGAGGGGGGGCTGGTTAATCCTCGGGGCTGGAGCTCACTGAGCCAACTGGCCGCTGAATGGTAGGTCCCAGCTTTCCTCAGAAGCAGGGCCGGCTTTGTGGCCTTGGTTTCTGCTATTCCCGTAGGTGGTTCTCCTGGACGGCCAGAGTGAGGAACAGAAGCAAGCGAAGCTGGCCTTTCACCGACCGCGTCCCCTAGCCCGGGCTGCAGCCACTGGGGCTCCCCCGAGTGGACGAGCAGGCCAGGGGGGCCGGACCCTAAGTCTTCGGGAGAGGCGGAATTTCAAACGATTCCAGGTGGGCAAACTTTCACAGCGGACCTCTGTGGAAACACAGCGCTCCACACACCCCTCCTGGGTAACCCCGTAAATGGGTCCACCTCTCCGAGGACCCCCCCCAGGCGGTGGGGGCTCCACAAATTCGGCGCAACTGAACAGAAGGGAGAGGGAGAGGAGAACCTTCCAGTCCCCTCTCCCGCCTCTGCCTCCCAAGGATCAAGCAGCAGGGTCCTGAGCCAAGCCTGGCCCGGGAGCTCCCTGGAGTCCCCTCCTCCCGAAGAAACAGAAGACTCTCTCCAAGGTGTGTGTGTGTGGAGGGGGGGTGAGTCGTGTGCAAGCCCCGCTCCTCCCCCGCCCCGGGCTGCGCCCCCACCTCCTTCCGAGGGGCGGGACTGCGGCAGCAGAGTTGGCTCGGGCTGGATGCAATTTCAGCCGCAGAGCAGGGCTCCCTGGCTGGAAGCAATTTTCTCATTAGGACCCCGGGCCTGCCTGCCCGTTGGTTCTCAGCCCTCACTCCCCTTCTGCGAAACCGCACCCCACAGGCCTCCCCACAGACCACTCACACGCACAGGGAGCCACACGTGTACGAGTCAGAGGGGCGATCGTGGGGTCACCACAGTGGGGCCGCCTTGCAGGAGAGAGGTGCTGGCCCAAAGCCACGGCCGGGGAGCCCCTAAGAGGAGGTCAGAGCTCCTCACCCACCTCCTAGCCGCCCAACTTCAGGCCCCCAGACCCAGACCGCCGGCCCCGCCTCGCTGCCACAGGGAGAGAGAGGACCGAGAAGGGAGGCTGGGGGACCCTGAGCCCAGTGGAGCCTCAGGGCTGGTCTTCTCGCCTAACAGTCCCGAGAGAGACCCGAGCACTCAGCCGTCTCCGAGGCCCTTCTTGCTCAGCTGGGCCGGCAGAGAGCAGATGGGCTCTCGGGAGGCAGACCCCCTCCCCCAGCCCCGAGGCTGCTGCGAGTGGAGGGTGGTCTCGGGCGAGGGAGGGGAGCCGAGGCCCTGCGAGGGGCGGCTCCTTGCTCCGCAGACACATGTGGTTGGACTTAAAAAGCTATTAGGGAGCGAGGCGCTGGCGGGAGTGCGGCCGGCCCTCGCACCAGAGAGGGGGAGGGCAGATGCCGAGGCGGTGAGCTCAGCACCTCTCGCCTCCTCCCCGGAGGGGCCCCAGGACTCCAGGAGGACTCGGGGGACCCTCACTCAGCAGGAGAGTGGGGCGAGCCCTGGGGGAGGGCAGGCAGGCCCGGGTCCTGGGGCAGATTCTGGGAAGGGCGGCTATCGGAGGACCCCAGGCCGGTGTCGGTGTCGGAGCCCTCTGCGGGCAGGGGAGGTGGTGCAGGGGGCCTTGGCCGGGGCCCAGGAGGGCACAGACAGGTCCTCAGCCCTCCTTCAGCTTTCTCGGGGTGACAGCTGGCTGTAGGTCGCCTAGAGTGTGTGTGTTTGGTGGGGCTGGGGAAGGGGGATTATTAGGAGAGCACGAGAGGGGAAGGGAAAAGTGGGCCCCACCCATCACGAGGCCAGAAAGAACCCGACGGAAAGTTCCCTAGAGCCGCCAGCTTGTAAAAAGCTTCTTTTCTTTCCAAATTATGAACATTTTTTTTAACAAGGGGGGGGACCCCAGAGCAGCCATCTAGGACTTCATTAGGACCGTGTGTGACCGTGAGTAACTGGTGCCTGGAGGTGACGGGATGTATCTGCTGACTTTCCAAAGTGTTCCTGCCTAAAAGCCCAGCTGTCCCTCCTCGGGGCTCCCTGCCTTCACCCTCCCCGGGTCCTCCTACTCAGAGATCTCGCCCCTGCCCTGCCCCGTGTCTCGCCCAGACAGTGCACCCCAGTGCTGTTCCAGCGTGAGCTGGGTGCCAGGAGGGACAGGGGGCACAGGGAGCAGGAGTGTGCCTGGAATTGGTGGGCCACTTGCTACGGATCCAGCTCTGTCCTGGAGGAGGGGAGGGACTCCCCTAGGAGTGGGCCTTAGATTCCCGGGGTCCCACAGGTCTATCGGAAATGTCCTGCTCAAGGCTCTGGAGACCCTCTGAGCTCCTTAGCCATCCACTGAAGTCACCACCAGCTCCCCACTCCCCCCACCCTGGGGTGCAGTGCCCAAGTCGGGGGCTCCAGTTACTGGGTGCAGCCACTGCGTGGCAGGCAGGAGCTGGGTGTTTGGGAGACATTTAATCTGCCTGCCCCATAGTCCCGGGGCGGGGGGGGTAGTTATTTCCCCCCATTTTCACGGAGGAGAACAGCGAGGCTCCGTGGAACTGACGGGGATGGATCTCTACTTGCTCCTGATGGCTCCGCAGGCCCAGAGCCTGAGCTGCTCAGGCTCGGGCTCTCCCTTCTCAGCTCAGATCTGTTGACAGGAGGGATGGGAGCTGTGGGAGGACCCTGGGCAGGGCAGCAGAGAGGGGACTGCTCTGAGCCCGGAGGAGTTGGGCCAATGGGGGAGGAGCTGACCACTGAGCTGGGATCCGTGCTCAGGAAACACGCAAAGAATGTGGCTGGCAGCGGGCCAGTGGGCCAGGACCACAAAGAGGCCTTTGTTTTAGGAGGTGTCCAGGGAGTGGATGGACAGAACGGCAGAGGTGGGGGCAGCACCCCTTATGGGTGCCACCGGGGGAGGACAGTGGTGTCTGCACTGTCCCCACACACCACCCCCTCCTGCCTGTCCCCCTGCCCTGGCTCCAGCAGTACTGGGTTCTCATATCAGGCACCAGACTACAGGGGAGGGAGCCCCTGGGGCCAGGTTACCCCCTTTCTCAGCTCATGACCTCACTCCGCTTGGGGGGGGGCGCTCCGTCCCAAATTCAATCCTGAATCTCAGAAGTCACTTCCTTTGCAATGTGTTGCTGTACCTCCTAGGAGCCCTGCGGACAGGACCCTCTGCTTCTGCCTCCTCACACAGGCTGGGGCTTTTCAGTGAGGAGGGGGGGCTGTTGGGGATAGCAGAGCAGCCCCCTGACCTTCAGGTGTACTGTCTGAGGCACCAAAGTCACCCCGTTCCCCTAGTTTCCCTCCTTTCCATGGCGGGGGGTGGGGGGCCTTGGAACAACCCCCCCCCAACCCCACAGTTGCAGGGTTTCTCTGGCCTCTTCTTGGCATCTGGAAAAGTTTGGGAAACAAAAAAAATTTTTTTAAAGAGTTTGTCTCTTTCTCCCCAGCCTTGCCAGGGAGCCACGGCCAAGAGGAAGAAGGGAAGTCGGAGTCTGGGGGCGTGGGGGACAGAGTAGAAAGTCACAAAAGACTAAGAGCATTAGGGAAAGTGGGACACCCCACTAGCCAGTGTGACCCCTGGCTGGATTTCTTGGGCCCACCAACATCTCAGCCAGCAAGAAAGACCCCCGCAAAATGTTGTCAAGCCCACCCAAGCACATGAGGCCATTGGTGCCCTCTCCCTCTGCTGGAGTCCCCCCAGCACCTTGCTCAGCACGTCCCGGGGCCACCCCGGTCAGATGTGCACCCAGTGGGAGGGGCAGCCTGTGGCTGAGGCCCCCTCGGAAGGAGAGGTCGTGTTAAGATGGGTGACGGGGGGCAGTAACAGTAACAGCAGCTCAAAACAGGGACAAGGGAGAAGGCAGGAGAACTCCAGGTTTGTGGGACTTCTTCTTTCTGGGTTTCTATCTTGCTGGGAGCAGGAGCTCACATGAGGGCAACATGGGAATACTGACCCCAGGTGCCAGGGCCATAGTGGACAATGACCGAGGTCAGTGTCCGTGAGCCCAGCATTCTCCCTCCTCCAGTGTGTGTATGAGTTGGGGGGGGTCCCCCCACAGCACAGAGCAGCGGAGGCTGGGCTGAGATGGCCTACGGTTCCATCAAAGGGTAGGTAGGGGTAAGGGCTCGTTCTAAGAACTGTAGGCTCATTCCAAGAAAGGGGACCCATGTGACCCAAGGCTGTTTCTCCGAGAGGACCCAGATTGTCTTGTCTAAGTCAGGAGGGTGGCCCCTCACCCCGACACGGCCCCCCTGCAGTCAGGGCCAAGGGAGGCTCCTTGCATGACTCCCAAGAAGACATAGTGGGTCCCAGCCGGCAGCCCCTGCAGTATCTTTTTCTTTCCTTTTTTTTTTTTAAAGTAATCTTTACACCCAATGTGGGGCTAACTCATGACCCCAAGATCAGGAGTCACATGCTCTACTGACTGAGCCAGCCTGGCGCCCCAGCTCCTGCACCATCACCAGGCGGGCCACCCCCGTGCTCTGGGAATACAGCAATTGCTCAGCGGGGTTTGTGCCCCTTCGGCAGGACCCCCATCTGAGCTTCCCTCCACGGTGGCCAGAAGTTCACCTCCTCGGTGTCCCAAGGATGGCTCCATCCCTGGAGACAAAGCCCCCACGCGGGCTTGGGGGGAGTGGGCCGCTGGCACGGCAGGGGGCGGGGCATCCCGAGCACTCGCAGAACGGCGGGAAGTAGCGGGAAATGCAGATGCCCTGGGGCAGCCCCAGGGATCCGCGTCTGTCAAGCCCTCCCGGGGATTCCGAAGGTGGCTCCGGTGTGAGCCCCGCCAGCCAAGTGGGAGGATCCTGACCGGGATGGAAAATGGGCGCGGGGGCGGTGGGGAGGGGAGTGCAGGTCGGGAGGGGGTTGGCACAAGGGCAGCCTCGCCCGGACGCGAGGGGGCATTTGGTCCCGACTCCTACGAAGCAGAGTGGAGAGCAAAGGAAAGACAGAAGGAAGTGGTGGCAGGGAGGAGGGGACCGTGGGCTGGCGGGGTCTGCGGGGGAAGAAGAGAATCCCCGAGGGCAGGAAAGGGGGAGCAGGAGGGCGGGGGGAAGGGGAGGGGGCGGGGCCGGGGCCGCTCCTCTCCGCCAGCCGCACTCCCAGGAGCCACCCTGCCCCCTCCAGGCACCTGCTAAGGAGGCAGCTCGCCGGTTGTGTTTCTTTAACCCCTGGGGCCTGTTGACACAGATTAGTATCGCTGGTCAGGGGTCAATAGGGAAGGCTCTTGAGGTCAAGACCTGAACAACTGGAGTTGTAATGAGCCACGTGGGGAAGAGGCCCAGGGAGAGGAGAGGGCTGAGGGGGGAGGCGGAGGAGGAGGAGGAGGAGGAGGGCCAGGCTGCGCCTAGGAAGGCGGCGAGTTGCCAGGAGCCGGGCCACTAGGCGTCCAGCTTGCCTGGGGAACCTGCCTGTGCGTGGCCGGCGGACTTGAGCTGGACACCTAGCTAGGAAAGGTCGGGGACGATCCAGTCGGGGAGGTGGGGAACAAGAGGCAAAGGGTGTCCTTACCTGACTGCTGACTGACGCAGACCCCCTCAGGTGTAGAAAGCATCTCCCCTTCTCTGGCCCCAAGTGAGTGCACCCCTGCTCCCCCCCAACCCGCCACCTGCAGTGGGGTGGCTGCGGTGGGGCTGTGCCCCCTGGGCCACCCGGCAGACCCTGGATGGGGCTGGTGCAGGGGCCAGGCTGGCTGGGACCTGCTGGGACCACCTCAGTCCCACCTTTCATGACAGGGTCTGGGATCCAAGGCACAGCAGCCACCCAAGCCTGGGGCAGCGGCCTCCTGGCTCCCAGGCTCCACCCCTGCCCTGGCCTAGGGAAGGTCCCAGCGTGGGGAGGGAGTGGGGGCACACAGGGCGCTCGAGGCTAGCCCACAACACTGAGCCATGGAGGCCACTCTGGGACCACCTCCAGACCAGCTGGTTGGGACGAAAGGAGAGAACAGCCCCTCCGTGCTTAGAGGAGGAGGGAGGAACAGCAAGAAACCGAAAAACCAAACCAGGTCACGTGTGACTTGCTGTTCACCTATTTGGGCAAAAGGGGGCTGGGTTCCCTCCAAAGCACCTGGGGGGGGGGCTCCTGTCCTCTACACTTCCTCTAATTGCTCCCAGGAGGCCGTGGAGAAGCAAACGTGAGGACACTGACACGCTGGGACCCAGAGGGGGGTGGGAGGGGCAGCGCCTGAGTACATTCATTCCTGCGTCCGAGGGGGGCATCCGGGTGGCTCACCTGCACGTCTGCGACAGGCCAGGAAAGCGTGCACCTCACACCGTCCCTTAATGTGAATCTAATCTGTTTGCTAGGTTTGTTAAGCACCTATTACCTGCCAAATGCCCATGAATACAGAACCGGAGAAGCTGTCCTGGGCAACATCCCTGCAGCTGGAAGCTGGTGCATAATGAATAAAATGCAGGGCCTCCCAAAGAAGGAGGGCCAGGCTCTGGGAGTGAGCAGTGAGGGAGGGGACGGCTGCACCAAGTGGGGGTGCAGTGAGAGCTGAGCTGGGGTGTGAAAGACAGGAGTGTTTGGACAAAGGGAGAAAGGGAAAGGAAAATGGAAAGAAACAGGAACCGAAGCCCAGAGGTGGGACCAGCCCAGCAGGCCTGCAGAGAGCTCCCTGTGCTGGAACACAGCACCAGGGGGTGTGAGGGGAGATGATTCTGGAACGGTCAGCAGAGGCTAGAATGTGAGAAATTTCCAGGTACCCACCTAAGAAGGAGGCACCTCTGGGAGATGGCATGACCAGCTGCCCATTCAACGGTGGTCACAGAACCCTACAGGAGAGAATAATTCCCCTCCTCGGTACACACTCCAGAGAATCAAAAACATATGTCCACGTAAACTAGTTGTACACACATGTTCACAGCCGCACTGTTCACAATCGCCCCAAAGTGGAAACAACCCAAATGTCCATCAACAGAAGAATGGATTAAAGAGATGTGCTAGATCCATGGTGGAATATTATTCAGCCAGAAAGAGGAACGAAGTCCTGAGCTCCTATGACAGGACCTTCAGCGAAAGAAGCCAGGGACAAAAGGCCACACAATGTCTATTCCCATTGACAGGAAACGTTCAGAACACGCAAAGCCATAGAGACAGCAAGCTGACTGGTGGTTGCCAGGGGCTGGGAGGAAGGAGGAGTTGGGACAAACTGCTCCTGGACATGGGGTTTGGGCAGGAGTGGTGAGAATGTTCTGGAACTAGACAGAGGCAGTAGCTGCACAACACTGAATGCATTGAATGCCACTGAATTGTGTACTTTATTTTTTTTTAAAGATTTTACTTTTGGGGGCTCCTGGGTGGCTCAGCCGTTAAGCGTCTGCCTTCGGCTCAGGTCATGATCCCAGGGTTCTGGGATCGAGTCCTGAATCGGGCTCCCTGCTCAGCGGGAAGCCTGCTTCTCCCTCTCCCGCTTCCCCTGCTTGTGTTCCCTCTGTCTCTGTCTCTCTGTCGAATAAATAAAATCTTAAAAAATTTTTTTCTTATTTAAGTAACCTCCACAACCCACGTAGGGCTGGAACTCACAACCTCTGAGATCAAGAGCTGCACGCTCTTCCGACTGAGCCAGCCGCATGCCCCTGAATCGGACACTTTATTTATTTATTTATTTTTAAGATTTTGTTTATTTGACACAGAGAGAGATCACAAGTAGGCAGAGAGGCAGGCAGAGAGAGAGGAGAAAGCAGTCTCCCTGCTGAGCAGAGAGCCTGATGCGGGCCTCGATCCCAGGACCCTGAGATCATGACCTGAGCCGAAGGCAGAGGCTTTAACCCACTGAGCCATCCAGGCGTCCTGAATCGGACACTTTAAAATAGTGACTTTTATTATGTGAATTATATCCCAATAAAAAATCTGGAAGAGAGGAGGAAGAAGCTGACTTTGGAAAGTAACAATGGTGGCGAAGAGGCAGGGATTCAGAGCTACCGTAGAACCACAGCGGTTCGGTTCCGCGGGCTCCCAAGCTTGGGTAGCTGGTGACAACCCCAACTGAGCCAGGCATGGAATGGACAGAAAAGGGAGGATCAGGGAGTGTAGTGAGGTCACTATGGATACTGTACCAACTGGCTGTTGGCCCAGGAGCTGGAAAAGAAGAGTTTGGAGAAATCGGTCCTGAGATGAACCCAGGGGGGTCAGCGCTGGGGGGCAGATGTGTGCGGAGGGGGCCAGACCCCGGGCTGCGGCTCCCTACTGCATGGCCTCCAGCAAGGTCCTTCTGTCCACAGGGCTCCCAGGCACAACTCGAGGATTAGAACGGTGCGTAGTCCATGGGACTGTCGTGGGCTTCAGTGAGATGGGGCTCAGTGACACTGACAGCATCACCAATTATAAGGAGAGAAGAGGAGAGTGGGCAGACTCTGGGGAAACCAACCTTTACAAGGCAGATGGAGCCGGAGAACCTGGGCAAGGTAGCTGGAAAGAAAGGAGGCTGCATGCCGCAGGGCAGAGAGGGGGCCGGTCTTGCCATGGGTCCGGGGACCAACCAAACCACAGGCAGCTGCAGATGGAAAGCCAGGCCTGGGAGAACAGGCCAAGTGGCAAGTTCTTGGGTCCTTGACCAAGGCACGTGGGACGTGTGGGCAGCAAGGCTCTCATCCCCAGAGCCTCCTGATCCCATTCTTCCTCACCCTCCTTGCCTGGAGCAACAGCCTTGCCCATGGTGCTGGGCCCCGGAGCTCAACACATGGCACCACTCAATGGTTTCTGGCACCGAAGAGGAATTTATTTCCTGGACGAAGCAGCCAAAATCGTTCTGCACCTTTGTTGGCGAGCATGGTGCAGTCGGAGCCGACATTTTCTAACGGGGCCGGGGAAGAGCAACTCAAAATGGATTCAGGGCGGGTGTCAGCCGAGGAGCAGCTGAAAGAGGGAGAGTATTCCGTGGCCTGGAAGGCTGATGGCGGGAAAACTGATGTGGCTGAGTCTGCAAAGTCAAGTACACCAGGGTTTTTAGTGAGTTTGCTCTAAGTCAAATCCTGGGATATGTAAGCCATCTGAAGCTTAAAAGGGGCCAATCTAAGGCAACAAGAAGTCTTAGTTAAAAAAAAAAAAAAGCAGACAAGGGGGGCTGGCTACCTCCGTCGGGAGAGCATGCGACTCTGGGTCTCAGGGTCATGAGTTTGAGCCTCGTGCTAGGGGTGGAGGTTACTTTAAAAAAATTTTTTTAAATCAATCAATCAATCAATTAATTAACTTAAAAAACAAAAAGAGCACAGGGAGCGGCTTTGCAGACAATTACCTAAGAGAAGGCCTCATGTCCAGGGAAAAAACGGGCTCCCATTTATGGGTGGAAGACCGCCATCGTTCTGGAAAATCTAAGGTGGGCAGCCGATGCCGGGCAGGAGGAATAGTTGCCTCCGTGACCCACCTCTCAGGGCCTCAGAGTCCCAGCTCCCTGGATTTACAGGCCCATGTCCCGTGCCAACCCTGTGAACAGCCAGCCCAGAACCAGGGGGGTCCAGCGGCTTCTTTTCTGACATTCTCCTTGGCCCTTAAAGGGTTTGGGCCTCGGGCCCTCTCCTGATGAGGGCTTGTGATTTAGGCCAAGACGATGTCCCAGAAGGAGGAGAACCAGGACCCCCAGAAGCCACCCGTCTCCTCTCTCCTCCTTCCCCTTCTCTTCCCTTTCTCTCTGCTCCTGACATTCACACGGAGACGTGCACAGACACAAAAAGACGCTCTAGTGCACAGGGATCCGTGTAGAATTAATGCCTCACAGCCTATTTACAGACATTTTACCAAACAAAACATCAACTCCCAATGTTTGACAGGAAGCCCCTCCCCTCTTGTCAGGAGCGATCCCTCCTAAAGGGGGTTCCCAGAGATGAGCAGCAAAAACCCCAGGAAGGGGAGAGGGAAGAAAAGGAGCGATTACGAGATGGGAGAAGGTAAAATTATAAGGTTGGAGCTGTCAAGGCAAAGAAGCGGGGTGGGGGGGGGAGGCAAAGTGACTCCACTATTAGGGACTCGGTGTGAAACACAGAATTCACAACAGCCGAAAATCTTGGCGCTTTGTCTGCGGAATAACAGAGACTCGGCAGCCCGAGGGCTGAGGCATCGGAAGCCCTCCAGCACACAGCCCGGCCCTGCTCGCAGGCAGCGCACATACCCGAAGACGTAGCACTGAGTCGTGCCCACGCCCCCGGGGCCAGCCCCGCAGGCCACTTCCTCCCCGCGCCTCTCTGCGACCGTCCTGTCCTCTCTCCCAAGCAGCACCGTGGAGGGGACCAAAGTTGGGGAGGAAAAGTGGAAGCAGAAGTGGAAGGGGGGCAGCGGCGTCCCTCTCGTGGACAGGAACGAACGGTGGAGCCAGGCTTCCTGGGCCCATCCAGAAAGGAGCGAGCTTGGGTTTACTGGTCAGGCCTCTGCCTGCTCTGCTCTGTGCCTCAGAGCAGCAGCTGCGCCAGATGTGCATTCTGCAGAGGCCAGGGTGTGGCCGGCGTCCCTGCAAGATGGGAGCAGGAGGGCACAAAGCCCTTCCCATCCCTGCATGCCCTCCTCCCCACTCCCCCTACCCGGAGGGGCCTGTGAGGCTCTGCCCACTGGAGAAGGTCTGAGCCCCTCACTCCCTGGTGCCTCGGTGGGCAATGAGGATACGGGCAGGGGGGCGGTGAGAAAGGGCAGGTGCCCCAATCCGTGTCCAGCTCTTGCTGCCAGAAAAGGGTGGGAGGGGAACGGACAGAAATGTCCACAGCCTGTGGTCCCTGACACCCACCAGGGGTCAACACCCTGGGGTTGTTGGCCTGGGATGCCTGCTCCCCTCCTACCCCCGCCCAGGGACAGACTTGCTGAAGTCTCCAATCCTAGCACCAGGGAGTCCTCGGGCCTTCCTCTCCTGCGACTTGCCCTTTGCCATCCCTTCCCTCTGCTCTGTCCAGGGTTCCCCACCCTGACACCTCCGACATCGGGACAGGATCATTTTCTGCTGTGGGGGGCTGTACTGTTCACGGGAGGACAGTTAGCAGCATCCCCGGCCTCAGCCCCCTAGATGCCAGTAGTGACACTCCCCCTGGTAGTGACGACCAAAAATGTCTCCAGACATTGCCAGAAGTCCCCTGGTGATAGAGTCACACACACACACACACACACCCCTCTGTGCTCTATGGTCACCTGCATCCTGTTCTGGAGCAGATCACACACGGCTCCGGACTGGCACAGACCAGGTGCTTCTGTGTGTCCACACAAATCGGTGGGGGGCTGGGGGCTGCAGAGCCCCTTCAGGAGACAGCCACCCCCAATCCTGAGGTGCCACCATGTCTATGCCTGCAAAGGCCTGTCCCTTCAGCATGGGGCCGCGGAGGTCAGGGTGCCTGAGGGTCCTCCCCAGCCCTCCCCGTCCTCGGCCCCGCTGACCTCCTGTGTCATACCAGCGCCCACAGTGGGAACTCAGCCCCCGCCCCCCAGAGCCTGCCCAGCTCCCGGGCAGGGCTGTTGTCCCTGTGCCATATCAAAACATGGGGCTTTTAATAGCAGCTTCCTGTGGGGCTGGACTCCCCCCACCCCTCGCCTCTCACTCAGCCCTGCTCCTGACGGTGGAGCCACAGTGCCCTGTAATTACGGCAATTGTAATCTCTTTTACTAACAGGTAGATTAATAGCGAGGCAGGTTCACAAAGAGCCCTAGCAAGGAGCTGCTCGGCTGCTGAGCAGGCAGGGAAGGGCCTGACACTTTGTGGCAAGTGCACGCACTGCCTATGGCCACACTTGCTCCAGGCCGAGGGGGCTCAGGGCCTGGAGTCTGCTGGCTGTGCCCCTGGGTGAGCCGGGTACTCACTGGGGGACGGGGGAGGGGCAGGGAACTGCGCTCTCCCTGGGCTTCTGCGTCCTCGTGGGAGCAACAGCCGTTGGAACCCAGTGACCCTCCGAGTTTCCCCTTCTGTCCCCAGAGTGTGATTCGCACTGACATTTACACACACACACTCCAGCCCACGCTCATACACAGACACCCACCTCCTGACACTCAGACACGCACGCACAGACACTCACAGGGTAACACATGCGGAACACTTGCAGCGGAAGAGAACGGACCAAGTTTCATAAACACGCATCCCACCCATGATGGCGCGGCCAAGGGCCCTGGAGGCACGGGATGCCTGGCACTGCCACACGCAGCTGCTGCCGCAAGAAGAGGGGGGAAGAAAGGCTTCCGCGGACAGGCCTCTCCCTGTCTGGGACTCTCTCCACCGCAGCACCCCACAGGCCTCCTGCTGGGCCTCAGGGGTCACGGGGCGGCTCCCACGTCGCGGTGCCAGGGGACAGTCAGGCTCTGGGCAAGATGCAGCACCGAGCAGAAGGGCTGGGGGGGCAAGAGCTGCCGGAGGTCTGAGATGCTGTGGCCTCAATGGGCCAAAGAGATGTAGACAGTGACACGAGGCCTGTGTTCGAGGTGAGTGAACACACGTGCGTGCACACGCAGACGCAGGGGGGACGGAGCCTGAGGGCAGCACGCTCACTCGTGCAAGCCCCTGGAGGCTTGTGGGAGGAGACAGTCCTGGCTCCGGGGTAGGGCACAGGGGGCTGTGTGTCCCAGCCTGCGTGGCCCTGGGGATGCCACCTCTGGGCCACAGGATGGATGTGTCTGTGTGTGAGGGAAGATCGAGTCCCTAGCCCAGAGTGAGGGACTCGCCCTCCCTTAGCCTCCCCTGCAGACGACTGGAGGAAGGCGTCTCCCCGGGCCGGCCTGGGTCCTGGCAGCAGACGGCGGGGCCGGCCTCAGCGGTCAGCAGCAGCTGCTTCCCCGCCAGCTCTCAGGCCTCGCACCTCACCAGTGACCCTGGGGGGGCTGCTGCCACACAGACGCTGTGTCCGGCACCTGCTCACTGCCAGGCAGCCCCGGGGCCCCCCTTGCCAGTTCGTGGCCCAAGGGAAAGGACACGGCCATGCCAGGGCTCTGAGGACCCCTCCCCGCCAGCAGTGCTAACAGACAGAGGCCTGGGGTGACGTCCAACTTTAGCTCTTACAGTGGACGACAGCATGTGTCCTTTGGGGACATGGGAGCTGAAGCAACAGATACCCACCTACGACGCGGATGGGAGGGTGGGCCCCTAAAAAGCGCATCCAGGGAGGGCCTGGCTGGCCCAGTCGGAAGAGCATGCAGCTCTTGGTCTTGGAGTTGTGAGTTCAAGCCCCACGCTGCAGGGTCAATTGTACCACAATCCTTTTTTTTTTTTTTAAAGAGCAGCCTGATGTAATATGTGCATGAAGTGTGTGTTTTGTGTGTAAGCAACGGGAGTGTCTTTCTGGGGCTCTGGGGTAGCATGAACAGGGTACAGCTGAGGATGTGGACAGAAAAACCCTCACACGTCGTCTGCAGGAGCCAGATTTCCAGACAGCAATTTAACCATCCATATGAAGCATCTTCAGAAGAGTGTACACCCTTTGCCTGGTGACTCAGCTGCTAGGAAGTCTTGTCTGAAGGTCAGACACAGAGCTACTGAGCTTGGTGCATCGGGATGTCCATCCCAGCAGAATGCACAACGTACAGGCTTCTTCACGGAGGAGGAAGGGACATCAACTCTGGCTGCTGAAGTCTCATGCAGCTTAAAAGGCATGTTTGTATTTTTTTTAAGTTCTATTTCTTTAAGTAATTTCTATATCCCATGTGGGGCCTGACCTCCCCCAAGATCACTCCCCCAAGATCAAGAGTCTCAGGCTCTTCCGACTAAGCCAACCAGGCACCCCTGTATTTTTTTTTAAATAAGCACCTATTTCATGAATAATACAAGGTAATTTCATTGATTTGTTTATTTATTTAGAGAGCCAGGGTGAGTGGGGGTGGGGGCAGAGGGAGAGAGAGAATCCCAACCAGGCTCCATGCCCAGTGCAAAGCCCGACGTAGGGCTCAGTCTCATGACCTTGAGATCATGACCTGAGCCGAAATCGAGAGTCACTTAACCAAGTAAGCCACCCAGGCACCCCACAGAAGGTAGTTTCTTTTTTCCAAAATGAAAAGGGAATAGAAGTCATAAGAAATGTTGAGAATTAGGGGAAGTGCCGCTAAGAAAAGATGCTAAACCACCAAAATGTAATTTTTGAAAAATTGTGATGGGGTAGAATACACAGCGATGTTAAATTTTAAAAGTAGCACCCAGAAGTGTTTGTATCATAAACACCAGTTTTTTAAAAATTAAATATGTACATGAATAGGTACAAAAAATTCAACAAAGGGTGGTTATTTAAGTCGCGGAATGTTGACTTTTTATTGACCAACCCCCTCCCAAGACTTTGTGTTTATTTGGTGTTTTTATGATGAATGTGCACTAGTCTTATAATCAGGAAAAATACCTTTTTTAAAACACTGGACAGGGGCTCCTGGGTGGCTCAGTGGGTTAAGCCTCTGCCTTCAGCTCAGGTCATGATCTCAGGGTCCTGGGATCGAGCCCCGTGTCTGGCTCTCTGCTCTGCAGGGAGCCCGCTTCCCCTTCTCCCTCTGCCTGCCTCTCTGCCTACTTGTGATCTCTCTCTCTCTGCCAAATAAATAAATAAAATCTTTAAAACAACAACAACACTGGACAGATGAGCAACTGTGCATGCGACCTTCATCACATCGTAGAAGAACATCACGAGAAGTTGGGAAACCACAGCCCCGCGGGTCCATCAATGTTCGCATGGAACTTCCCTGCTCAAGGGGTCTCTACGCCAAATGACACAGAGCAAGGAGGAGGGTGACAGTCCCAAACCATAGTCACGCTGCCAGCACACCACCCTCCTGGGACTGGGCACTGGGGCTGCTCTCCTCTGGACACAGGGGACTTTGGAAAGGAAAGTGCTCTCCAGGAAAGTAGTAGGCAGGCATGTG
>LNAC01000140.1:2423593-2442149 GCA_002007465.1 Ailurus styani | reverse complement strand
TGGGGGAAAGAGGTTCAAGGCCAGGGAGGAAGTGGCTGGCAGGAGGAGCTTAAGGTGGAGAGGGGAGAGCTGGGAACCACCTCAAAAACTAATGAGACCGACTCTGAGGTCGGAGATAAGCAAAGGGGCGGCAGCAGCCAGAACAGACTTGGGGATCGGCTCAGAAAAGTGACCGTGCATGTGCCAGTGTGTGAGAAACACACTGTTCACATTCCTTTAATAATTTATTTTTAAGAACCACACGCAGCCACCAGAGCCGGGTGCACGTGTACCAGCTGGGGGACAGCAGCCGCCTTGGACGGGGGAGGCCAGGGCCAGAGGGGTCTCCAGGAAAGAGAGGGNCATCCTTGCTCCTGGGCCAGCCCAGCCTAAAGGGGGGCGGCCTTTGGTTTAGTAGACTAAAAAATGCCTCCTGTCAACAGCACAGTTTCCCTGAGCTCTCTGCGGTCAATCTGGGACAAGACATTAACTCCGAGCTCCCAGAGACGCTGGAGGCCGCAGAGCAGAGAATGGCCTGACTTCCAGCGGAGGCCGCACGCATCAAGCCGCTTACTTTTCTGGAAGATGGAGTGTCATATTCAAACTTAAACCTCCCACCACAAATCCAGATTTTATATATTTATAGGATCAGAAAGTTATGTTGCTGATTAATAGAAATTAAACTGAAAAAGCCGGGTGTGCCTGGGTGGCTCAGTGGGTTAAAGCCTCTGCCTTCGGCTCAGGTCATAATCTCAGGGTCCTGGGATGGAGTCCCTGCTCAGCAGGGAGCCCGCTGCCCCTTCTCCCTCTGCCTGCCTCTCTGCCTACTTGTGATCTCTCTCTCTCTGCCAAATAAATAAATAAAATCTTTAAAACAACAACAACACTGGACAGATGAGCAACTGTGCATGCGACCTTCATCACATCGTAGAAGAACATCACGAGAAGATGGGAAACCACAGCCCCGCGGGTCCATCAATGTTCGCATGGAACTTCCCTGCTCAAGGGGTCTCTACGCCAAATGACACAGAGCAAGGAGGAGGGTGACAGTCCCAAACCATAGTCACGCTGCCAGCACACCACCCTCCTGGGACTGGGCACTGGGGCTGCTCTCCTCTGGACACAGGGGACTTTGGAAAGGAAAGTGCTCTCCAGGAAAGTAGTAGGCAGGCATGTGGGGCAGGGTGGGGGAGTGGGGGGGTGGGGAAAGAGGTTCAAGGCCAGGGAGGAAGTGGCTGGCAGGAGGAGCTTAAGGTGGAGAGGGGAGAGCTGGGAACCACCTCAAAAACTAATGAGACCGACTCTGAGGTCGGAGATAAGCAAAGGGGCGGCAGCAGCCAGAACAGACTTGGGGATCGGCTCAGAAAAGTGACCGTGCATGTGCCAGTGTGTGAGAAACACACTGTTCACATTCCTTTAATAATTTATTTTTAAGAACCACACGCAGCCACCAGAGCCGGGTGCACGTGTACCAGCTGGGGGACAGCAGCCGCCTTGGACGGGGGAGGCCAGGGCCAGAGGGGTCTCCAGGAAAGAGAGGGCTGGAAGAGGGCGCCTGGGTGGCTCAGTGGGTTAAAGCCTCTGCCTTCGGCTCAGGTCATGATCCCAGCGTCCTGGGATCGAGGCCCGAATTGGGCTCTCTGCTCAGCGGGGAGCCTGCTTCCTCCTCTCTCTCTGCCTGCCTCTCTGCCTATTTGTAATCTCTCTCTCTCTGTCATATAAATAAATAAAATCTTTAAAAAAAAAAGGGGGGGGGAGCTGAAAGAGCCAGCCGTGAGTCTTCACCCACACAAGAGGCCTGGAGGCCAGGGCTTCTGAGGAAAGAAGAGGGGGGCAGGGTGGGGGGGGTGCCTCGGAGCCAAAGGCACACCATCCGGATGCCCGATGCTCCTGCACACGGCTCGGGGCTGCAGCCTCCCCCGCCCGCTGCAGGGCATCTACTAGGTTAGCAGGGTGGGGAGGGTCCCACGGGGTAAGAGATCCTGTCACGGGTGATCACAGCAGCCCCGGCCGGCTGCCTCTGGAGAGGACATGGGCTCTGAAGACCATGTGCTTGCTGCAAGGCCAGAAGGGGGGGCACCCCTTCCGTCGCTCAGGGCCAGCCAGAGAGACTAGAGGGAAGGCCTGGGAGTGGGGCAGGCTGGACCAGGGCCGGTGGCCCATCCGTGGGGGCCCCTCTAACAAAGGGCCCGGGTAAGGGGGGATCAGGAAGAAGGCTGCTCTTTCCCCATCTTCCTGATACCTCAACTGCCATAAAGCAGAAAAATAAAAAAGTTTTTTTGAGAAATGCAGTCTCTTTCACCCCATTAACCCACAGCTTCTCACTTGCCCACCACATTCCTTCCAGCCCTCCAGAAGCTTCCGCCACTCCTCCTCTGTCAGAATTCTCCCCTCCTGATGCCTACCCGGCACCCTGGCCACTCTCCCCTGCCTCCGCTCCCTTCCTTCATCAGCCCCTTTTCTGATTTTTGCGCCGTTCCGTGCCTTTGTTTCATTTCAGGGATGGGCGCAGGCTACTTCCCAGCTGAAGGTAATTCGATATTCGAGATGGGTTTTGGGGGTTGTTCAAGACTATACGCTGGGCAAGAGACAGATGAGAAGGCAGGTAAAACACAGTCCTAGTTCCAAGGTTCCAGAAGCAGAAAAGCCTATAAAATTAAGTGCAAAGTGTCACAGGGAAACAAAACTACCTAGCCACCAGCCGAGCCCCCGGGCCGAACTTGTGTTCCAACGGGGCCTCGCCCGGCTGACTGTTCACTTCCGCCGCAGACTCTCCAGAGGTGCCCGTCTCCTGATGAGACACGTAAAGGCCGGCCTGGCCGCCACGGGATGAGGCAGCCTCTCCCAGAGAGAGTGTGCCAAGGAGGCCAACACATGCCTCTGTCCCCAGTCCACAAACCGGCGAGTGGGGCTCTGGCGCACCCGGGGCACCCCTGCGGCCAGAGCGCTTTGTTGGGGAGGAACACAATTCAGGAGACCTTGCCAAGCCGGGCTGGCATCGGCGTAATTATATTAATGAATCTCTGAGTTACAAAATCTAATATTAAATGGTGGCTTCAGGACCATCGTCCACAGTTACTGACCCACGTGCCCAACACTCCTGGGCAGCAGCATGGCTTAGAAAGCCTGTGCGTGTGCATGTGCGTGTGCATGTGTGAGTGTGTGTGTGTGTGTGTGTGTGTGTGTTAATTTAAAAGAAATGCTTGTATTTGAAACTGTGCCCAGAGATCTGTGTGCCGGGCCCACAACGCCATAAGTAAGTGAGAGAGATCTGGCCCATCCTCGGGGCAGGGGCCTCGCACTTGGCCATATTCTCGGGCTGGCAATACCCTGAGGATTACTAGTCCGTGGAGCGGTGGCCTTTGTGTTTGAAGCCAGCTCTGCTCCCCACAGAGTTCCCCTTGGCGCTGCAGGCAGGGCCTTGCTTGCAGACTCGTGGGCCCTGCCTCTCCAGTCTATGCTCATTAGTTATCTCGATCCCAAGTCCAAACTCAGAAGTTGAACTCCACACACATGAGGGGCAGCCTGCAGCCCAGCTGATCCTCCCATTCTGGCCAACTACCCAGTGCAGACCAGACCAATGAACCACCATACTGGCCGTGGTCTGTGGGCCCCCTCCCAGCAGAAACAATGACCCAAGTGGCCACACTGTGCGTGTGGTCAGGGCCAGAGGGCACCAAGTAAACTAAAGCCAGGGAGCAAACTCAACGGGCACTAAACACAAGTGAAAAAGAAGGTGCTACGCTCTGCTGATTACCTTTCCTGTACGCATGCAAAATGTAATCTGCTACCAGTGACATCGAGTAAACCCGATTTCTGTGAAATCCACGTGTCAGAAGGGGCTGCAGCTCCCTCATCCTGTTCCACTGGTGAAGTCTCTTTTGAGTGGCCAAGTCCTGCCCGAGTGGCCGAGCCTGGGAGTGGGCTTCTGAGGAAACAAGTTGTGGCCCTGGACCCGGTACACTCAGGGGACCCCTTGGGCCAGCAGCCACGGCGCCAGCTCAGGTCTGCACGGGAAGTGCTTGCCTGGAAGGCGAGGGAAGCAGGCAGGTTTTGCCTCTTGGAAACTCCTTGATAGGCAATCAGGGATTGCTGTTTAATGATATCGCCATTATTATTATTTTGTAATAAGGGGCAAAAGATCCACACCAACACCAGGCAATGTAGCAAGGCCTCACACTCAGCACTGTCTTAGCTGCAAAAGCCTCTGAGCTTTGAGGGGGAAGGACCCGCTCAGAAGCCCCATGGTTCCCTAGAAAAAGTCTCCCGGCCCCAGAGCCCTACACATAACCTAACCGAGCAAAGCACAGGAAACAGAGCTGCAAGAAATGCAGAGAGGAGGCGGGGCGGGTAGCTGTCCGCCGGCAGAGGGAAGGGCCCTCTTGAGGAGAGGCACAGAAGCTGGGCTTACCCTCTCCTTCGCTTCCCTCCCCCACCCAGGCAGAGCTTCTGGGCCTCACCACCTGGTGATGTTTGGAGCCCAGATGATTCCTCGATGAGGGACGATCATGGGCATGGGTCTTGACTCGCTAGATGCCAGCAGCATCCTCTCCCAATCGTGGGAACCAAGTGTCTCCAGACATTGTCAAATATTCCCTAGAGGTCACCCCTGGTTGAAAACCACTGTACCAGGGTGACCAACCATCCTGGCATGCGAGGGACAGAGGGATTTCCTGGGACAAGGGACTTTCAGAGCTGAAACCAGAAAACTACTAGTCATATTGTGACAACGTGGTCACCCACCCTTCCTTCCTCCCAACTAACCTCAATCCCGCCACCTGCCACCAGACGGATTTCTTCCTCGGGAATGTGAACAGTAGCTCTTCACCACCCAATAGGAAACTACGTCTCATACGCAGAAAGAGATGCCATCCCAGCCCATAGCTTCTTCTGGGGCCAAAATATTATCCTCGTCTCCTGTGTCTTCCCAGGCGCCCTCTCCCAGTGCCATGGCTTCCAAAAGGCTCTCTGAGACGCGCTCCAAATTGCTCACATATTTCTGATGTTACTAAGGCCAGAATTGGCCTAAAACCTCTGGTAGGGAAAGCTGTCCCGCCCTGGGGAGGACATGACTGGGGTGCAGAGTTCTGGTTTGCCCGCGTTCAGCTCCCCTTCAGCTGGTGGCCCCAGAGCCACGAAGAGGTCACCCGTGAGAGGGAAGAGCGGAGAGGGACCGTGGGCTTCCCCGCTCTCCCTAACGGGCAGCTGGGTCTGTCACAACCTGCTACACACAAAGAGGCGCCCTGAGACCCTCTAAAGAAGAGAGGCAAGAAGATGGGTTTTCCTGCCCCGGCCCTGGTGGAACACCTAAGGGTAGATGGCCTGCCTCACCCCTGCAGCCCTCCACCCAGGGGACCCCACCCTGCTCAGCCCCCGCCCAGCTTTCTAACCATGTGCCTCCTCCCTCTAAAGGCCTCTCTTTGCTTGGTCCCCCAGGGAGCGTTCTTATTACTATGGAAACAGTGATGTCATGTGGCCGGGTGGGGCTGCAGGTCCCTCCCACCACCTCCTAAGTAGGTACCATGTCTGCCTACGTCACCACTCAGAAATTTATAGCCCAGCGCTGGGTATTTATAAGGTGGCTCTGGTGTGACCACAGATTCAGTGCAGGGCTGGCAGCTATTTATAGTCAGAGAATATACACTTATTACACACACACACACACACACACACACACACACACACCCCGTATTCTGGGCCACGTGTTATATAACTGCCATTATGCAATAACACCCATTATATAATAATTATGCGCTAATGGGGATGTAATCTGCAGGCATAATAAGGACACACTCCTCAAAGGCTGCACTCAGTCAGCCTCCTGCAGGCCGCCTCCAGGGATCTCCTGATCTCTCTGCATACTCCGCCCACTCCAGAAGAGTCACCAGGTGTCACCCTACTCCCAGCTGTCATCTGCAGCTTCCCCTCGACCAGCTGACCCAGCCGCAAAGCTCTCTCCAGACTCCTTCTCCCAGTCTTGTCCGTGTCCCTGGCCTGGAGGGAACACTCTTCTCTGCCATATTTTTAAGCCCAACACAAAGAATTATGATGGGATAAATCCCGGAAGGCTGAGGCACACGTCACCCCCCATTTTTTTTAAAGATTTTATTTATCTATTTGAGAGAGAGCACGAGAAAGCAAGAGAGAGTGAGAGAGAGAGAGCTCACAAGCCGGTGGGGGGAGCAGAGGGAGAAGCAGACTCCCCGCCCAGCAGGGAGCCTGACCCGGGTCTCAGTCCCAGGACTTCAGGATCCTGACCTGAGCGGAAGGCAGATGCTTAACCAACGGAGCCACCCAGGCGCCCCCACCCCCATTTTAAAAAAGGAAAAAAAGCAGCAGCCGCCACCAACCCTGGAAGGAGCCTGTAGGGTCTAGAAAAGCCTCCGGGATGCCAGGCTAGTTGACGAAGAGTCTACCCCACGCAGAGGTTCACTCTGGCCCTCCAGGAAAGAGCTGGAAAGCTGGCTGCAGAGAGGGGAGGCTGGGGCCAAGCAGGGCACAGCCAAGCAGGCCACTTCTCAGCAACCCCTCCTTCCCTCGGTGCCCCTGCCACACCCCCACTCCCATGGTGGCTGAGCCTTTGGCGGGGGTCTTGGCACACGGGCTGGGGCTGAGGCCCTGACTTGCACCATCTGGCTGACACAGCCAAAAGAAATGCCCCCCAACAGGATCTTGGCTGCTCAGACACTAATGCACATTCTGCTGGTCACCCAGCTCCCAGAAAGGACAAGCAGAAACTGTCACCTCAGGGACAGGGACGTCGGCTCCACACCTAGGGTGACGGGAGACACGGGTGGAATGGGCAGGGAAAAGTCAAGACTGCAATGGACCCGATTCAATTAGCCCAAATATACCATCAGCTCTTAAAATAGATATCTCCATATTTAAGTTACTTGATCTATGAATTGACGAAAAAAAATCAGAAGAACCTACACAGATCAGGGAAGTGAGTTTCCCTCTGGCGCAGGAGGCTTGTTTGGGGAGCTTGTCTGTCTCTTTCATTTCTCTATTGTTTGACTCTTTTTAGAAAGAGTGTGTTTTACTACTGGAATAAAAAAAAATCGAATACATCATTTAAAAAAAAGTAGCGCTGAGGCTCAGGCGACACTTCTGGTCTCTACATCCCACACTGCAGAAACAAATGTCTGCTGCTCTTCGGGGTCTGGGGTGGCCCTGACAGAGTCACTAGCTTGTCACAAAGGCCCGGGCCCGCCGAATAGCGGATCCCCTACTCTAGTCCCCAGACCCGCAGCCCCAGCATGCAGACAGACCACGACGCAAGATACGAGGAGGGACATTCGGTAGGAGACTCTTGGATGGGCTCCTGAGTCTCACGAGGGAGAGGTGCCCCCAGACTGCTTGAGCCCAGGCCCCTGCTCCCCAGAAAGGGAAAAAGGCCTAGGACACGCAGGGGGAACAGCCGGGGCTCAGAGCTTGTGTTGCCGCAGACTGAGAGGCGAGAAGTAAATGCGGGCCACGTTCTGTCTGAATCCCTCTGTTTCTTCCAGGCCAGAGGCTCTCCGCTGGGGTAATTCTCTCCCCATGGAAATGTCTGGAGCTATTTTGGTTGTCACACCTGGGGTGGGGCGCTGCAAATGACATCTAGCAGGTGGAGGCCAGAGATGATGTTAACCACCCTCCAGAGCACGGGCCGGTCTCCACGACACAGGACGGTCTGGCCCGAAAGCCAGCAGTGTCGTGGCTGGGAAACTCGGCTCTGCAGGAGCTGTTGCCAGTGGTTGAGAGAGGTTATGTCCCTGTGTCACTAGCCACAGAAACAGGAGCATCGCTGGCGCGGGCTAGCCTCTCCCCACAGCCCCACCCCTCCACATGTTGGGAGAGCTTTTACGTACACAGACCTAAAGTTTCCAAACTTTAAGGAAGGGGTAAGGCCGGAGAGTTTACAAGAGGGAGCATAAAAGATGTAGAGATGACTGCAAAACTTCCAGCAATCATCTGGTTAATTAGGATAATTACATTCATTTTTCTTTCAAACATTGATTCCAAGCAGACTCCCAGGAAAAGGGCGTGACAGAGCAAGGATCAGGGATCCCAAGATCCAGCCGAGCTGCCTGGCCCCAGGCCTGGACTTCCTGCCCACTCTACCTGCGCTCCAGGGAGGGGTGCCAAGAAGCCGAGCTGGCCACGGCAGGGTGAAGACATCCAGCGGACCCGACCCGTATCATGCTGCCTCTCGGGTCGGAGGCAGGGGGCCAGCTGGTGGGGAGGCCAGTGTCAAGGACAGGCCAGGTGCCCGATCACTGTCTCCACCCCACGTGCTCAGCAGCTGGGGGAGCCCTTGAGCCGAGCCACAGGCTAGGCTCCAGCCCCACCGTCTCGGCTCCTAGAGAGCAGGAGACCATGGGGACCCACACAGCTTTCTCCTCTGAGACTCTGCCAAGGCCAGCAACCCCCCATGAAGTTCAAGGAGCAGCAAGGCCCACAGGTGGAAGTGCTCAGTGACCTGGATCCTGGGGTCCTTCTGCCGGAGACTCTACGCGTGATCAGAGTGCTGTGACACCTGTGTACTCGGGTTCCCGTCTCCCTACGAGCCCCGGGATAATAATAATCCCTGCCCTGCCTATATCACTCGACCATTGTGAGGAGGGACTCAGCTCCTGGCTGCTGAGAAGGCTCAGCCAGCTGACAAAGACGAGCTAATTTCTCACTGTCTTTCAAGATGTGGTTCAGACAGGTCATATTCCAGGAAGACTCCCAGGCCCCCCGGGGTCTGATTCACCGATCCCCTCACTGCCCACGGAGACCGCTGCGTGTCACCTGAGCACAGACACGTTCAGCCAGGAGCACGGATTTAAAACCAGAGTTGGTGTGAGAATTTGGGTGGTTAACGCACAGATAGGACTCGGCATGGCGCCGCAGTCACTACTGGGCCTTCGATGGAAAAAAATGGAACTAAAGCAGGGGAGGGAGAGCAGGGCTGTGCCCCCTCCTCCACTGGACAGGGAACAAGAAGTGGTTGGGAGCCTGAACAAGTGGGCGCCCCTTAAGTTACTGGATGTCCCCCAGATAACAGCGAACAATGGCCCTGACCTGGGGCAGCAGCATGCCAGGTCATCATTAAGACATCAAAACTGAGGACAAGAGCCAGAACAGCCCCCCCCCACCATATCCACACACCAATAGATACGCCCCAGTGGCGGGTGGGGGGACAGGTCACTTGGGAGACAAGCCCACAAAGAACAACCCCCAAATATTTTTTTAATCCCCGAAGGGCCAGAAAAAATCAGTCAGTAGATAGCCACCCAACAGAGTAAAAAACACAGGCACCCAGAGGGTGAGGCCCAGTCCAGCCAAACCTCCCCGCCGCAGCCCCTCTGCCTGCTGGGACCCTCTTCCGATGCCAGCAACCCCTCGGCTCAAACATGCTTAAAATGGCGACGGCGGCCTGTGGGGCCAGCGTTTGTCGTGCTGTTTTCCACGGTGCCCTTGGTGCCAAGAAAAACCTATCATCAGAAATGCCATCAGCTATATTTATCTATCTCTCAGCCCCCCAGCCTCCTCCTCCCGTCTGCCAACCAGGCCCTGCGGAGCCCCCTCACCCAGTGGGCACACGTCCCTGTTGCTGCCGCCCGTGACCACCTGCCCAAGCCTCGCTCTCCAGCGCTCCCTTCCCGAGCCGTGGCACCGAGGCCGCCACACAGACACGGCGACCGACGGGCTGCCCCTGTCCTCACCGCAGGCGGGGACGCACCCACGTGTGCTTCAAGCAGGCACCCCAACAGGCACGGGTCTGGGTGTCTCTGGTCCCGAACCACCGGCAGGGGCAGCCCTCTGTCTCCTTTTGGCCTCAGCTCCCCGTCCTCAAAGTCCTCCAGAAGCCGGGGGTGTCCTCTGGGAGGGGCCCCATGGCTGCAGCGGCTCCCCAACCAGCCCTCGTGGACAGACAGACAAGAGGTACGGGGTGGGGTTTGGAGCAGGGGTGGGGGGGGTGAGAGAGCAAGGCTGGGAGGCCGGGGGTTTGTCCCAGGCCGGTAGGGACCAGGACTCCAGGCTGCTGGGGAGACCGGTCACCCCTCCGTTTCGTTCCCTGAAGGAGAGTGGGGAGACCCAGCCTGTATTTGAAGACACTCAGGATTTCCAAGGAACGTGCGTGCTAGAAGGATCCCCGCTCCCTTCCCATCCAGGGGGGACACGGTGGAATCTGGGACAGTCAAGGGAAAATGGCCGAAGTCAAGGTTCAGGACTATTCAGATCCTACAGCTGTGCCGAAGCTTCGACCAGGGACATAGGTCCTTCGGTGCCGGGCGTGTCAGACCCCTCCCTGCCCAAGCAGCGGGCTCTAACCTGACCCTTCCCACCCCGAGGCCTGGCACGGAATGTCCGAAGGTGAACCAGCGACTCTATCCTGAACCCCCCCAGTCCCCCCTCCTGCTCAGTGGGGGCAGCCCCCACTTCCCTCGTCAGCCCTCTCCCCAGAAGGCCGCCCATCGCCGCCAAGCCCCCAACTCAGGAAGGAGTCCCAGGGAACCGACCCCTCTGAGAATGAAGCAACCCAAATAAAAATTTTAAAACCCAGAAGCTCTTTCTCTCCAGCCCCCTCCCCCTCCACTGGCAAATGAAAACAAACAAGAAATCAAAGAGGCCTTTTGTGCGAGCACCGCGCTGACACGGCTGGGGCCTTTGAAAGGACTTCTGAATCGGACACTGAAGGATAAAATAACTGAAGCGTGGCAGCTCCTGAGACAGGGGTGGGGGGTGGGACCGATGGGGCAAAGAGAGAAAGGGGTGGGGAGGGAGCCACCCTCTTCCTTGGGCAGAAAAGGGGATGCTCAGCTGGGCCCTCTCTGCACAGCTGCCGCCGGACACCAGAACAGAGGGGGACCGTGGCGCGGCCCTCCGCCCCTCTGGCCCACCCTTCCCCCGGCGCTCCAGGTCTCTGCGACTCTAGAAAGCGGCAGCAGAGATGGGCCCTGCCTCCCTCTCCACGGCCCCTGGTGAAGCCGTAGTGGGTCTTCCCTCCCCTCCAGCACGGATCACTGCACATTCACGCCCACGGGACAGCGCCTTCTAGAAGTCATCCTGAGGCCCTCACCCAAACCCTGCCAGCTGCAGGCAGGAGTCTCTCATTCTGAGAAGGGCCACGCTCACAGTAGGTTCACCAAGTGTGTGTTTCATGAATAAAGGAAATTCGACCACCCTGTGGCAGTGCCAAAAAGTAAACCGAATCCTCAGGAAGTCCTTCTGGGTGTCTGAAGCCCAGCCCTCCTGCTGCAGAGCGACCCTGTTTCCTCTGGGTGGGAGGTGGAGCATAGTTGGTCACCGTGCTCAGGGGTCCGGGTCCCCTCCGGCTTGTTCGCAGCCCGCACTCTGCTGGTTCAAGCTCAGACAAGGGTGAGTCTTTCTTTGGCCTTGAGCTACAGCTTCCAACTCAGCCGGCATAGTGAGCACTCCGCCAAGACCCCTGTGCATCATGGCCAGTGCGGGCCCCTGACTGGCTGGGAAGATAGGCTATGGACAAAGGGGGCAGGAGCAGATGGTCAAGGGAGTCCTAGAATGAGACCAAGCCAAAGGACTGGGTCTGGGCATTTCCGGTCTTGAGTCTAGCCTGAGCCCCCTTCACACTTCCATCCCCCCGAGCAAGGCATCATCCCCTGTCACATTAACAGAGCCCAGGCGGCCTGGGTCAGCTTCACAGGTGTGCAACCCGGACAGTCACACACGCCCCATGCTTGGTTTTAATGCTCTCACTGTTGCCACACTGCAGTCCCCAATCATTTTGAACTAGGAGCCCCGCACTTTCATTTTGCACTGGGCCCCACAACCTACGGAGCTGGAAGGCCCTGCAAATCCCGTGGCTCGCGTGGCATCTGATCGCGCCCGCAGTTTCTGTGTTCCGTACCGAATGCTCCAGTGTAAGCGGGCCTCCAGGGAGTGGTAACCAAAATGGCAAGGGCTCGAGGAGCTGCGTCCGGTGGGGGGGGGCCGGAGGGACTGGCCACGTTTGGCCTGGAGAAAGGATAGCTTCCTGGGGAGAAGGGGACACAGGAACCCCGAGAGCAGGCTTCGGCATCTGAGAGGCTGCCGTGTTACAGAAAAGTTGGCTCTCACCTGCATCGTCCCCTACCAGAAATAAGACCGGCAGGTGAAGGTGACAGGGAGGCAGCCTTGGGCTCACAAAGTCCTAACAGCAGTGACTGCGGCAGCTGTGAGCCACGGCCTGCCTGCTCTGTGCCCATATCCGCACGTGGTCGCTGCTTTCATCCCTCTAACCAGCCTCTGGGTTGGACGAACAGAAGAATTTTATGACCGAAGTTGACCTTTGCACAACAGCAACATCTCCTCCAGGGCGCTCGAAAGGGGACCTGACGTTGGGTTAAAGATAATGCGCAGATCTCGCTCAGCTTAGGAATCTGGTTCCCGGGCCCTGCAGTCTCCGCTAGCCCCAGCACCAGATGGTGCTGCCTCAACGCCGCAGACCAGTGGCATTTCTGGGCCTTGAAAAAGGAGGCCGTAGGTGAGGTGGCACAGGGGCCACGCTAGGGGTGAGTCCTCCGAGAGCGCGGCTGGTGCTCCTCCGGCCCCTCCCATGCACTGCCACCAGAGCGTCCAGCAAAGACTTAGGGGCGTTGCTGGCATCAGCCACATCTTGGCAGGGCTAACGTGGCCGAACGATGCCCTCTCCCACCAAGGAAGGACCCAGAGGACCGGTCCTCCCTCGGACCTGAAAACCAGTGCTCACGGCAAAGCCCTGGGCTCTGAAACAGAGAGCGAAAACCAGGGGAGTCTTATACCTGAGAAGGGTGACAATGCACTTGAAAAAGTTCACTTACACAATTCCTTAGGTGCTAATCCACTTCCTGTGACAGGTCCAACTGTCCCAGGACCTGGAGGTGAGGAGGGAGGCAGAATCTCCTTTCAGAGCTCTGCACCGAACAACCCAAGGGAGCACGAGCTGCGGAGCCGAGACAGAGAAACCCTGCAGGACAAATGACCCAGGCCCTTCAATAGCAACGACCCAAAAACTGCCAGAAAAGAAACCAAGACGGAGGAGACAACCATGTAGAGGTTAGGAGTCTTGAAAGACCTATCGACCCATTGCAATGTCTGCACCTGGTTTTTTTTGTTTGTTTTTGGTTTATTTATTTATTTATTTATTTATTTTTAGAGCTCTACACCTAACATGGGGCTTGGACTCACGACCCCGAGATCAAGAGTCCCATACTGTACCGACTGAGCCCGCCAGGCATCCCTGCGCGCACCTGATCCCGATCCTGATGGTGACCCAGCCAAATAAATAAAATTAGGAGATGATTAGGGAAACGTGAACACTGACTAGCCTGACCATACTAAAGAAACTGTTGATTCTTTTTAGGTGTGACAGTGAAATTACGGTTATGCGCTTCACAATTCCTTATCTTTAGAGATGTGCACAGATATATTTACAGCTGAAAAGCTACAATGCTTGGATTTTCTTCTAAACGACACTGCGTGGGTGGGCAGTGGGGGGTATGGATGAGTCGAGACTGGCCGTAAGTTGGCAAACTACTGGCCCTGGTGAACGGGGGCTCCTTCTCCATGTGAAATTCTCCATGTTGAAAAAGCGGAGATAAAGGAAAGGACCACCACCCGAATATCTGGACTTCACGCCCCTCCACTACCGGCCTGTCGGAGGATTTGGACAGGGAGAAGCTGCCATTTCCCTTCAGTAAAGCATTTTATTACTTTCAGATTTTTTTTTTTAATTTTTAAGCAATCTCTCCACCCAACGTGGGGCTCGAACTCACAACCCGAGATCAAGCGGCACATGTGCTACCGACAGAGCCAGCCAGGCACCCCAGATTTTTCTATCTCTTAGGGCCCAAGCCTAGGTCAGGGCAGGTCTGAAAGATACCAGTTCACCTTCAGGGCCCCATGGAAGCTTTGGAAAGAGTCGAGCGGCACTTCCAGACCGTCTCAGCCGCCCTTCCCCACTCAAGCAGAGGCCTCCTGGACCCACGCTCCTGGCCTATCTGCGACGGCCTGACTTAGGGCAACCTCTTTGGATGGAAGGACCTCACCAGGGACACACCTGTCCTCGCCATGACAGTGCTCTCTGACCCTGCTCTGCCTCAACGTCCCCTCCCAAACGGGAGAGACACACTGAGAGTGAAGCTCCCGACATCACGCACGCGTGTCCTTGATTCCCTCGCCAACCACGGCGCCTCTTAAGGCTTCATGTGGGGCAAAACAAGAGCACACGAGGGCCACGGATCACGAGGGCCACAGATGACGACGGCACTTGGGGGTGAACGGGGCCCCCATGCTTAGTACCGTGTCACATTCCCTTGTCATCAAACCCAGCACCGCCAGCGCAGCCCAGACCGGGTCCTCCGGCCCCGTTTTAAGGGAAGAAAAGTACTTCTTTTAGAATCCACAGCAACTCTTGTCTGAGCCCTTGCCACCCTAGCCCCCCTTCCCGGGTTCCGGTGGGAGGAAGGAACAAGTGGCAGCCTGCTGAGGACGTCGGAGTGCATGGGCATGGACAGGGCTGTGCGGGGAATTAGCCAGGAGAAGACATTTTCTAGCAAACTGGGGTGGCTCGAGGGGAAAGCCGTGCCTGCTCCTCGCACTCTCGAGACTATCTACCCCAGGCCCACTGGTGGCCCGTGCTGCCACGACTCACCCCTGCTCCTGCAGTGAGGCACATTTGAATTAAAGCAATTCCAGCAAGAAATCCTACCTTGGTTGAAACTATCTGGAGTCCGGGGAGCCGGAAGAGAGATGAATTATTTTAAAATGTCCTCAGTTCTCCACTCGGCTTTTGTCAAGGAACTGGACCTCAGCCGGGACAGGAATGGCTGCGGCCGCATTCGGTGGGGCATGAATTTGCTCATATTCCTGGGCAAATGATCTCATTATGGCTGGGGGGCGGGCGGGGATGCCTCCCTTCTCCCGACACCTGCCTGGTCAGTCCAGGAGCCAGTAGGCTGGCCACAAACGGTCTCCTTCATCACACACACTTCATCCTACCTCAGCCCCATGCTGGCAGCAGTCAAGAATTTGGCCTAAAATAAAAGAGGAAAGGGAAGCAGGTCGGCTACAGGGATCTAGCTGGAGAGCAGGGTAGGAGGAAGCCAGAGAAAGATGAGTCCTGATTTCCATCTTAGAGGTCCTAGCTCTAAAATCAGAAGGCGCCGAATCCCCTCGCAGAAGACCTATCTGACAGACACAAACTCAAGGTTCCGAGCTCCCCCGAAGCTACCTCCAGCACCACCAGGCAAACACCCTCCCCACTCTGACTTGCTGTGTAGACAGAGAATGAGAGGATAACTTTTCAAATTTTTCTTTAGTCTCATTTCCAGAAAGAAAAAGGACGAACAGAGGAGAGGACTGGCAGTTGGGCATTCTTCATGAGGGGTCACGAGAGTCACACAGGGCCAGGCGCAGGCCTAGAAAGATCTATGGAGGGAGCAGTGGCTTCAGGCAGGGGCAAAGGCGGAGGGGGGGGGTTGTCCAGTGTCTCCAACCAACCACCAAAGCCACTTCTCAGAATGAGAGAGAATATGAATGAGTAAGGAGAGAGGCCTCCAGCACCACCTCTTCCTCCCCAGAGTTGTCCAACACAGAAACCCTCAGCGCTAATCCTAGTCGAGGTTACCTTCCTGGCGCGATGCTAAAAGCTCCCCAAAATTTCATCTCTGGATTAAGTCATACCACTCCTCCCAACTTCCCAAACGGGCAAGGGAGTGACCACAGCAGAAAAGTGAGTTGCTTTTCTTTTTTATGAATGAACAGGAAGGAAGACACACACACACACTTGCGAGAAAGAACATTCACCAGAGTTGAAGTTAAGCCACATTCTGTTACATTTGCATAAAGATAGAAAGAAGGGAAACAAGGGGGAAAAAATACCGGAATGGTGGAAAGGAAACACACACACACACACACACACACACACAGAAAAAGGTTTGGTAGCCCTCTCATTACAAGTTGGTTGGGTATAATGTAAACACACTTCTGCCTTGCTTAATCACAGAGTGCCGCCCGTTTAGGTTTCAAAGGCGGCAGTAAATTGGGCGTAGCTGAGTGGAGGCTAAAAATTAACCAGCCATCTCTGTTTCAATTTGTAAGAAAACAAAAGCGGAAAGAAATTATAAAAAGGGAAAGGGTAGGGGGGCGGTGAAAGGAGCAGAGGAAGAGAACTGCACCACCCGGACCCAAAATGCTGGGTAAAACTGGAAAAGCAAAGACGAGAACGAAAAGTACTCGGAACACAAAAGGAAAAGGACAATTTGCAGAGTTTTTGGACTGTTTGTTTCTCGCAGACCACCGCCGCATGCCGCCCCCCCCCCGCCATGCCTGTGCTGGGGAGAGCCTCTGCGCTTCCCAGCAGAGGGGTGGGGGCCTGGGGTCTCCCCACTGGAGCCGCAGACCGCGAAAGGGAGAGCGCAAGGACTCTCCCGCCTGGGCATCTGGGCCCCAGAATCTGCCCGCCTCTGCCTTCTCTCCTCTTTTCTATTCATTCTGGCTCCTAACCGGGGGTTTTACAAGCCCCTCTCTCCACCGAACTGCTGCCCACCCCGCTTGTGCCAAATCCCGCTTTTCCCCAGGACTTAGGAGGAAGCCGCAGGAAAGCCAGCACCTGGCTCCCAACACTTCTTCTGACTCATTTTCAATCTGAGCAACGAGTGATTTCTGTATGTGTGCGGTAGTGTTCATCACCAACTCTCACCATCATGGATAATTCTGGGGCCGCCTGGCCCCAGTCCTAAGACCTGCAGCGTCCTTTGGGTAAGACGAGTCCTCCAAAGCTGGAGACTGCACAACAATCCGGTAGGTACCGGGGCGAGGGAGCGGAGGAGGAAGGACCCGGAGGGTGGAGGGAAATCACACGGGCCGCAGCACCGGGGCAGGGCAGGCGCGCTAGTTAGTTAGGCCCAGGGCACGGATCCTTTGGAAAGAAGAGGCACCAGACACAAAACGAATGCCGGCAAGGACACTCAAATGGGGAGGAGGGGTTGAGAGTGACCTACCTGGAGTGTGGACAAAGTAAGCCAGATAAAGATCCAGTTCTTTGATTGTGACTCCAATGTGATGTGGCTGGACGCAGAGGCCGGGGTTCGAGCACTGGGGCGACTTGTAGAGCCGCTCCCCATCAGTACTTTCCAGGGGGATCCCCTTAAACAAAATCACCATGACCAGGTCCAGCCGCCACACCTTGTCGGCCTGGCGCAGGCAGTCAATCCGCCGGATCTTGCCCTTCTGGTCGGGGTTGGAGAGCACGCAGCAGGGGGGCTTCTTGCCCGTGATGGTCAGCACAAAGTCCTCTCGGAACTCAGGCCGGATGTCTTTGCGCAGCTTGGCCAGCAGCCGGGATGCCCACTTCTGCTTGATCTCGGGCTTCTCGCCCAGCAGCTCGTCCTTCACCGCCCGCTCCTCGTCCTTCGACATCCGCTTCTCGTGCTTCTTGAAGTACTTGCGCTTCCGCGCCTGCAGGTTGAACCAGGTGTAGGAGAAGGCGCGGACGTGAGGCAGCAGCGCCTCGATGAACGGGTGGAACTCATCCTGCAGGCGGCAAGCCGGGAGCATGCGGGGCGAGGGAGGACGGGGAGGAGGGGAAGACGGGGTGAGGGGGAAAGAGAAAAGGAGAAAAGCAGCGTTAGAAGGGGGGCCCAAGAAAAATCGCCTCCTCCTCCTCCTCCTCCTCCCCCCCTCCCACGACAATTTTCTCTCGTGATTGTTCTAGGAGAGTGTGGTCGGGAGCCGCCCCCAGCCTCGCCAGCCGCTCGCTCCCATCTCAGCCTCTGCAGCCAGACGGAGGCACCCCGCGCCTGAGCACACACCTATCCGCTCGCTCTCCCCCTCACTCACTCACACACACGCGCGCACAGACAACGTTGCCGTCCACACACACACGCTGCTGGTATCCCCGCCAGGCTCTGTCGCGCCCATGACATCTCCATGTTCTGTCGCGGCCGCCAACTCCTGTCCGCTCGCCCCGGCGCCGGCTCCGGGCGCCCCGACTCCCGCGGACGCGCAGGCCAGGCGCGCGGGGGCCGCCTCGCGTCCCGACGCCGGCCGGGTCGTGGCCACCCCCGGAAAGAGAGAACATGACATCCAGGAGCCGGGCGAGGAACCGGATTTGCCTTTCCCCTCCCCGAGCTGTTTTCAGTCTCTTTTCTCCGGCTCCGATTGGAACATCCACCCCAGCATTTTTTTTTTTTAATCAGATCTAAATCCTAAGATGTGATTTCAGCTTTGTTACCGACACCGATACTAATGTTAATCACAGTAATAAGGAACAAAACGCTTCTTGTTAGCACAAATAAGGGGGTTGCCTCGGCCACATTAGGGTTAAAAGCTACGTGGGGCGTCCTGCAGCCCCTTCCCCACTGACCCCTTCACCCTCTTTCCCACTCAGTCAGGTGACAGAGGGCTGGGCTCCCGCTTTTTGTTTTTGTTTTTGTTTTTTTTTTTTTCGCTTGTTTGCTTGTTTGAAGTTTAAATAATAATGGATTTCTGTTTACAAAAATAAAACTGGAAAAAATTAAATAATTACCATTGATCTGAAGCACCCGGCAAAGCCCAACGCCCGATTCTGAGCTTCTGGACTCAACAGAGTTGTGAGTTGGGGGCG
>LNAC01000140.1:2397682-2423098 GCA_002007465.1 Ailurus styani | reverse complement strand
CCAGGAGGGGGAAAGCGGCAGCTGAAGAAAAAGGCTTTCGGCTTTGGCAGCGGCACAGGGGTGTAAACTTCGCGCTGCCTCCCTCCGCCTCTGAGCCTGATCGCAGGCAAAGGGGGAGCTCGCAGATTCCCGGGGAAGAGGACGAGTTCGGACCGGCTGCAGACCGTCGCTGGCAGACGCGTGCAAAAGAGAGAGAGGGAGTAAGGGAGGGAGGGAGGAAAGAAGAGAGAGGGAGAGAGCGAGGGAGGACGTGGATGGGATGGTGCTCTGTGTGTGTGTGTCTATGTGTGTGTGTGAGTGTGCGAGTGTGTGTGTGTGTGTGCGTGTNTGTGAGTGTGCGAGTGTGTGTGTGTGTGTGCGTGTGTGTGTGTGTGTGTGTGCGTGTGCTGGTTGGGTTTTGGATTTTTTTTTTTTTTGCTTTTCTCTCTCAAACTCCCTCTCTCTCCCCTTTCATGCTCAATCCCCATCCATTTGCCTGTGCCAAAGCCAGTAAAAAAGGGGGGGGGAGGAAGAGAGGGAGAGAGAGAGAGAGAGAGAGAGAGAGAGAGAGAAGGATCCACCTATTTGGCAATGAGACATCCTCGAGCAGCCAATGGCTGTGTCCAAGGGGAGGAGGGAACCGGGCGAGCCGGGAGGGTGGGGAGAGCCCCCGGCAGTTGGAGACCAAAAACAATTTGCCCAATCGACAAGTTCACGTCTAATGAACAAGCAAAGTCCAGCAGTTATGAATTTTTCATTCCAGGCTCCCACTCGGGTCCATTTGGCAGCAGCCAGCCAGCAAATTTGGAGGGGGGGGTGTAGAGCTGGGGGGACTAGGATCGAGGAAGACACGGATTTTTTTTTTCCTCTTTTTTTTTAAGCCAGAAAAAGAAATAAATAAAGGCCTGGCTCGGGCGGGCGCCCCAGAAGGCCTTGGGGAGAGCAGCTGCGCCTTCTCTGTGTTTTGGTTTCAGTCTCTTTCTCTCAGGCCCTCACACTCTCTTTCTGGTTCTATTTCTTTTTTTATTTATGGAGCGCACAGGGGCGAGTGGAAGTTTTCCTCCCTGGCCATACACGCGAGCCTGCGGTGCTATGAATAGAAAGAGAAGAAAGAGAGCTCGGAAAGTGTCGATGCCAGCAGCACTTCCAGGGCAGGGACCTGGCGCCCAGGGTGCGGCCACCCCTTCCTCCCCGGCCCGGCCGCGGCTGGCGGAGCACTCCCCAGACGAGGCGCACCCCCACCCCCGGGCCCCCAGCGAGCTCGGCCGCCTCCCTCAGCCCACACCCAGCCACGCACGCTCCATTAGCGGTGACGAGGGATGCCAACGCAATGCAGCTCGGCTCGAGAAACTGCAACAGTTTATTAAAATAGCCTCCTGTCACAGCACTCCGCTGACAAGCACTACATGCAGCCACAAACACAACAGCCAATCCCAGGGAGAAGTGACAAAGGCAGGGAGATGGACACTACTTCCGAACAGTCACTGAGTCTTACGAGGCCTCCCCCCAACCCCCAGACCTTTCGTGCTTGGCGTTCTCCAGCTTTGCCCTCTCCACTTGGTCCGTGTTTAGTGTTTCTTGGTTGGAGGAGGGCAACACTCACCTACCCCCCCAAGTTCCATTCAGACTAAAGGGCCCAGCCCCTACGGAGGAGCAGGGTGCAAGAGCGGCCCAGGAGAAACCCATGTGGAAGGAAGAGAGCGAAGGCAGAAAACAACACAGCGGAAAGGAAAGGGCTCTCGAGTTGGAACAGCGGGACAACTTTGGGGAAACCGAGTCCCAGGGAAGGGGCCTCCCTCCCAGCCAGGTGGGAGGGTGAGCGCGGGAGAGGGAGGCCTGGGGTGAGTGCCATCTCCACGGGGTTCTCTCTGCGCCCCGGGCTACAGAGCAGCCTGCCTCGGGCCTTGGAGAAGCTGTAAGGAGGAGACAGTTATTAAAAGCAGGGCAGAGACCTCGAACAGACAAGGGAGAGGGCTGATCCCGCTCAGAACTGTCCCTCCGGCTGTCCTCTCCCCAGGAGAGGCTCAGCCCTCAGCTGGCATGGGGGGAGAAAGGCCACTGCTCACCTGTGCCCCTTTCTTCCCCATCTGAAGCCTTTATGCTGGCAGGAAGGTTCCCGGAAGAGCGCCGGGGTGTCCCAAAGCAAAACATGCAGCCCTGGACTGGTGCTGAGCCCTGACAATGGGAAAGACCCCGGTCCAGGCTCCATGTCCTGAATGGTCCAGAGTGAGAGCGCTCACAGCTGACCCCAAGAGAAACAGAGGTGAGCCAGCAGGAGGCAGGTGTCACCGCAGACAGGCCTCTTAGAGTAACCTTCAGTAATTAACATCATGTTAATAATTGGCTTCAGTCCAATTAGCCAAAGATGTTAACTGAGGGACCTAAGATACCAGACCCTGCCTCTCCACCTTCAGAGAAGCAATCTTACTTTCTAGAGTCGAGGTGAGACGGTAAGAACCAGAAGTGAGTTTTTATTTGGCACATGGGTCTTTTTCTGGCATTTTGATTTATACTAAATATTAGACACCGAACAGAAAATGGCCAACATGGGCCTCCTGGAGAATTCTGGCATGTTCCGTCTCACAGACCACAGTGCCGGGTAGAAGGGATGAGCTCCACATGGGTTGATTCCGAGACCAGTGGTACAACCGGGTGGGTGGTGAGGAGATGCCGGATGGGAGGATCCACGTGGAAGTGAAGGGAACAGGACACAATCCGGGATTCACTCTGGGATGGAGGGAGGGGTCAAAGGTCGGGGGAGTGGCAGAGAGATTGGACAGAGAAGTGGCCCATGAGGGCCAAGGGCCGGTGGAGTTTCTCAACAGAGCCTCAGGGATCCACACAGAGCACAGTGCGCCCCCTCAACGCTCCCTACGGGAGGAGCAACAGGCCCTTCCCAGGAGAGTAACACGGAAGGAGAACAATCGTCAATTGTCCTTCTCCTGTCAGTTGTTGTAACCTTGAAGGTGGGCAGAGTGGATTCCCAGGGAGCACTCTCCGCTCACCCTGTTCCCACAGGGGCCACTGTCTGGGGTGTAGGGGGGAGTTTTCTGGGAGAGCGGCCTGAGGCCAGGGTATTCCTAAGGCTTGGGGAGGGAGGGGAGAAGGTCTCCCTCTTCTGTGGGCACACCCAGAAAGGACTCACTCAGGTTCCATTAGAAACACTTGGTGTGCCCCCACTGCCGCAGCCTCCTCCTCCTCCTCCTCTGTGCCACTGGTGGTGGCTCTGGGCCCTGGACACGCCCCTCAGGAGCCCCAGACAAAAGGGGACTGTCCCCCTTTTGCTAAGAGAGTGGAGGCTCTGTTGGAAGATTACCTGTCCCAGACCCAGCCTCCTTCCCTTCTCCCCTCCCAACTGGGCTGAGGGCTCAGAGGCTCTGCACCCTGCACACGGACAAGAGCCAAGACAAAAAACCTTCAGACAATTCAAGGCTTCTCCAAGGGCTGAGTCACCCACAAGTGCAAGGGTTCAGGGGATGGAGGAAGCAAGGGGACAGGCTGGCCTCTGAGAAGGAGAGGGGAGGGGGGAAAGGATAAGAGAAAAAAACCAGGGAGGGGGAGAGGAAGCCAGTGATGCTGGTGAAAGCAGGGAGCAAAAAAGAAAACTAAAGACAAGGGCGGGGGGAATAAAGTAAAAGCAGGCAATTTGGGAGGGAAAGGTATTTTCTTCACTTAAAAGAAAAATCAAGAAGCTGGAGATAAGACTTTAAAAATTAACATGGGCTTTCTGGTTTGTGGAAAGGAATTTTTCTGCCTTTGCGAGAGAAAGGCCTCTCTTATTGTCAAGTATATAGAATTTGATTTTTTAAAAAAGCAACAGTTTTCACTGAAACATTTCTGAAATACTCATGCCAGCTTCAGCCATCACCAGGAATAATGTGCCTCCAAAAGAAAAAAAACTGATCAGGCCACAGAAAAGAGGAAAAGAGCGAGAGAGAGAGAGGGAGAGAGAGAGAGGAAGAGAGAGAGAGAAGAAAGCCAAACCTGGAGAGAAAAAGCCAAGTTGGGCCCAAAACTGCAAAGAAAGAAAGGCAAAGATGGAGGGAAAGAAGACAGGACCGAAAAGAAAAAGAAAAAGAAAAACAAGGAACAAGGACAAAAGACAAGGGCTCTGGGTCAGGGGCAAAAAAAGAAAAAACTAGCTAAGGAAAATGACTGCTTCTATCGCAAGAAAGTAAAACGTGTGGTTTTCCAAAACTCCACAAAACAAATGAAGCCTTGTGGATTATTTAAGAGAAAATAGGAAAATTCATACAGAATCTCACTCAGTATTCAAAAGTCTTCAAGGAAACAAAATAATTTTCCCAGCCCGACACAGGTTTCAAAAGCGACCCATACCTGCCAACAGTGAAACATCTAGAAGCGTAAGTTATATCTTTAAAGACAGGGCCGCTGTTTGAACGTTTCCTTATCTTTACAAAAATCCTATTTGTCCACATCCTACTTGCTTTAAGACCCAAATTTATTCTCTCAAACCCTGGACACGTGCATATTATATATATTACATATATATATGCTAATATGGTTAACTATGTGGTTATACTATGGTTATATATACTATGGTTAACAATATGGATAACTATACACAGCGAGTGAAAATAACTAACAAAACCTTCATAGGACTAACCAGATATTTCAGTATCCATTTTACTACTGCCTATCTGCAGCCTGGGTGAAAAAGGAAGCAGGAAATTTTAAAAAGCCACAAATAGAGCCCCGATTACTTTGCCCAATTCCTGGAATTTTATAATTCATCCTTGGCCCCAACAGAAAGAGGTCAACTTTGTATCCCCAACATCTCCCATCTTGTCCCACAGAAGAGGGGACACAAGAAGGCAGAGAAGAAGGCAGTGTCCCGGACTCTGGGGCAGAGATGGAAAGAGAACTGTAGGAAGCAAAAGGAAGGGGCCAGGCTGCTTATCCTAGAGGTAGGTGGGGCCTCCCCTCTCTGGGGGGGGGGCGCGGAGAGGAGGAGGGAAGGGGCTCTGCAGCCAGAGTAAAATCATCCAAGAATCTGGAAATGCCAGGCATGGAAACCAGAAAATACACATTGCGAGGAGGCTCAGAGAATTTGGACAAAGCGGGTTTTTGGCTGACTTGGGCCTGTTTTCCTCTGCTCAGGAAAGGCAGCCCCATGCGATTTTTCTAGTGTCCTCGGGCTCGCTGAATGGAATTGCCCCACACCCCCATGCTGGGTCTAGGACTCGGCCTGCATCAGAACCAGGCCACACATTCCTCTCCTGTAAAACCGCCTCCTTTCCCTTCTTTTTCTCCTCCTGTCTACAAACTGGGAGCGGTGGCCTGGGATCGGGCCAACAGGCAGCCTCGTTCTGGCTCCAAACACTACCCTGCTCCAGGCACATCTCTCTCCCCTCACCCTCCTGGCACCAAATAAAATAGGGTAGGAATACAGGTATTGGGAAGACCATCTCTTCTCTCTAGTGCATCTGGAAATTTACTTTCATCCTCTACAAAGACTAGAAAACAAAAACCCGAGTCCTTTAATTCACGATTTTAGCTTGAAACTTCCTTGTGTCACCAAATAGAAATAAAAGCTGGGAAGGCCAGAGCCCTGGCCTCCAGCTGGAGGGCGACATGGGGACCCTCGGCGGGGCAGAGGACGTCCATGGGCTTCGAGGGGCAAGAGCAGGGCAGAGCCTGAGTCTCACCCAGCGGGTGCGACTGGACAGTGGCACGCTCCCTGATGGCCGAGGCCCCCCGGAAGAAGGAAGAACCGCACAAGCCAGCTTCACAACTTTCCGTGAGAACTGAAAAAACTGACAAAACGCAAGGCAAGGGAAAACCAATGCGCGAAGATGAGGTCGGTGCCCCCCGCCCTCCGCAGTAAAAATACCCAGAGGGTGAGAGAGAGAGAGAAGGCCAGAGGGAATGGCAAAACGTTGACTATGTGCCCGAGGCCAGCTGCAACTCGCGACCCCACAAAAGGCTTGGGGATCCTCCAGGGGTGATATTCCTCTCCCTCCCCTCTTCCTCCTGAGACTCCTCTGTGGGCCTTCCCAGGCCCCCTTCAACAGCTCCGTCAGGATCCACTGTGACCCCCCACCCCGGGCTCTACCTGGTCCACTCACCACCCCCCCAACTCCCTGCCACCGGACGGAAGGCAGAAGGGCCAGGGCCAGGGGAGAGTGTCTCCGATCCCCTGTCTCCTCCACCGGGCTGCACTCCTCGCACCCTTGGCCCACGGAAAGCCGATTTCTTGCAGTTGCTGCGGCAACAGGCAGCGCCCAGAGCCAGGGGCAGAGAGCGGAGAGCGGGGTGGCTAGGAGAGGAACAGCCTGGGATTTTCACTGCCTGAGGGCTCAGGGGAGCTGGGCCGGCCCTGTCTGGGCAAGCGGCTTCCCCAAAATGTACCATTTGAGGAGTTGGAAGGAAGAAATTTTTCAATCCCTCAAAATGTTTTGCTCCCCCCAACTAATTTATGATCAGGATCATGGCCAAGAAAACTCGAGGATCCTCATTCCCCTGGTGTCTAGCCCCTGCGGAGGCTGGCACCGGGGTGCCAGGAGCTCGGGACCTGACCACCCCTCGGCCACAATCCGTCCCTCTCCGGCTCCCTTTCTTTCTCACCCTCTCTCCCCCTCTGTGTCCTCCAGCTCCAACACAAACTGTTTGCACGGGAAGTCTCCCTCTATGACCCGATTCAGCACACACAAGAGAAAACTGTGGGCGACAGACCCAACGTCCTAACGAACTTGAGTTAATTAATGCTAAGGAAGAAAAGAGGCGCCCTCGCTCTGTTGAATCACGGTTCACTAGCCCTTTCAGTTTGCTGTGGGTGGAGGAAAAAAAAAAGAGGCTTTTTGGTTCAAATATTTTTGGGGGGCGAAGGGAAAACAAAAACACCGCAGAAGGGCCGTGGAGGGTGAAGCCGTAGTACCTGCCCAGAGGAACAGAGGCGAGGGCGGCCCGGAGCGTCCTCCCCCGAAAGCTTCTGGCCTAAACAGTCCTGGGAAGGCCGAGAAGGGGAAAGAAAAGGGAAGGGATTATCAACTGATGGCCGGCCTATTCAAATAGATTGCTCAAAAAATTATACTGTCAGACTCTGAGAAACATATATATATATATATGTGTGTGTGTATATATATATATATATATATTAAAGCCCAAATCCAACAACTCCATTTGAACAGAGCCGTGAAGATGTTTTAACAGAGCAGAAAACCGAAATATGGATGGCACGCATACAAAAATTTAAGTGTGCAGAAAAAAAGAAGAGGTGGTAATGGGGGGGGCAGGGAGAACAGCTGCAATTTTGCTTTCCAGATGTTGACAGCAAAATGTAATTGGCAAGTAACTTCTTCCTTACCACTTTTCATCCTTTGGTCCTGAGATGTTAAAAATCCTACAGCTAGACCTGAGTCTGCAGGCAGTTTCCTGGCACTCCGTACACACACACGATGGGTCTGGAAGCCTCGTGGGCCACACGCCTGCGAGCTTTTTTATCAGCCCACTAATTTTTACAAGCCCTCCCACCATTCTTTAGCGGGAGACCTAAGCAAAGCCGCTGGAGGACATTCTTATTTAAATCATCATTTATTATCATTATTATTTTGTTAGGGAAGGCCTTTTCTTTTGAGGCTGGGTCTTCCTTTAAAAAAAAAAAACAACTTTTTAACCGAAATGCCTAAAAAGTAGAGAAGATCGCACACTTCTAAGTCTGGCGCTCGATACATTTTCACAAAGTGAACACACCTGTGTGACCCCACCCAGATTAAGAACTAGAACATTTTCAGCACTGCTGGACAGGCCTTTAGTTTTTAAGCTATAGAGTTCTCGGAGTTTCTAGGCCTTAGAAACAGCTCCTGCCCCCACCAGTAATGTCAAATCCAAGCACCTAGGTATACTCATGTGTTAACCGAGCAGCATGCATTACTGATGTGACCACAAAAAAAAAAAAAATAGGAAAGAAAAGAAAAGAAAAGAAAAAAACTGTGCAGTGAAAAGAAGCCCCTGGAATCCTCACTGCTGCAGAGGGGTTTCATGCCTCTCTTGTCTCTGTCTCTCTCTCTCTGCCTGCCCAGCTCTAGTCCCATCAACAGGGCAACAAACTGTGCAGCGGGGTAGCAGACCAGCAGGGCGTGTGTGTGGTGGACAAACAGGGCCCATAGAGCTGAAAGCCAAACAGTCATAGTGACCCAGAGGGAGTAAGAGACCCTCCGTGCACCCTGCCTGTAGGCAGAGACTGGGGGGCCTTAGGGGTGTGGAGCGTAATGGGGGAAAAGTGGCTCTGCCGAGCCAGGGATTCCTGGAGGGTAAATGAGCACCCATCCAGGCAAGCTGCCCTCATTCTAGTCCCCAAAAGTCTATCAGGGAGAGGAGTGCGGGGGTCCTGGGGCAGAGCTGCCGCGGGAAGGGAGGCCCAACCCTGCTGCATCTGCCTCCCCCTTCCCTGGCTCCAGCCCCAGCTGGCTCCCCCCTCACTTTCACTCGCACTAAATTTACTTTATAATTTTAAAATTAAATTTTAAAAAAAGCAGGAAAGAGAAAGCACTGAAGGCAAAGTACCTCCCACAATCTCTCTCCAAGGGGGGGGTTCTGCTTATGTAAAAAGACAAAATGCAAGGGATCGCGGAAAAGTCTAAGCACCAAATAACAAGGAAAATAAAAGAGAAACACATTTAATTTAAAACACCTGAAGCAAATAAATAACTAACTCCTTTGCAACTCGAAGCGGTGCCTGTGGGCACAAGTCCCCATCCCCATTTCTTGCCCACTTTTCCCTTTCCTTTCTCACAGGGAGCTGCAACTTCCCCAAGCACTACAGAAACCCCCTTTTTTGAGTCCATCCACCCCACAACCGGGGGAAGGGCCAGGGCAGCCACTTAGCATCCCACTGGCCTGAAGCAAACCTCTGCAGCCCTGATGAAGGGCCCTTTCCTCGATTCCCACATCTCCCCAAGCCATGCCCACCACTGGCCCTGTACTCCGCTCTCCCGCCTCTAATCTAGGCCCTGTAGGTGGTGGCAGCACTATCCTGGGGCTGGACGCCAGGCCCAGCCCAAGTGGGCAGCTCTCTCCCCTACCACGGGCACCGGGCTGCCAAGTCGGGCTCAAGGACCGAATTTTCACTTCCTATTGCGTATGGGGCCGAGAAGAAAGAACTGTTCAGCTTGATTTAAAATATGACAAGGGATCGGAGCCCTCTAATCCTTCGATCTTTAGAAATACTTGATTCTTTTTTTGGGGGGGAGAGTGCAGGGTAGGCATCAAGACTGCCTCTGAGACCCCACTCCCCCCACCCGGTTTGACTTTCCCACCAGCCCGCCGCCTGGGAAACGCGCCCTCGGCTGGCACAGGGGTACCAGAGCCCGGCTCCTTTCTTCCTTTCTTTCTTTTTTAAATCGCTCTAGCGCAAACCAGGCAGTGGGTCAGGGCCCAGAGGCGGGGGAGGGAAGAGGAGAGGGTTGTCTCTGAAAGAGGGGAAAAAAGGAAAGCAAGGCTCCAACTCCGGGAGAAGAAGGGCTGCCGCAAGTTTCCCGGCTTGTGCCAGTTTGGGGATTTGCGAATCAGACCGGAGCGGAGGGAAAGGCGGGCGAGAAAAAAAAGCCCGCATTAAAACTAACCAGCTCTGCCTAAAAGCACGCTTTTCACCCTTAAATAAGACAATGACGAGGGGAGAGAAGAGACGAGTTATTTCTCACTCTTTAATTATTCCAATGCTTAGCATTATTTAAAAAAAAAAACCACACACATTAGCCAATGATACATTCTAACCCTCAACAAAGCTGGTATTTTTCTCTGATTACAGACTTTGCCGCGGCAAACCCGGGCTCCGACGACAGAGGCAGCGCAGAAGCGCGCTCCTAAATGAGACACAATTTTATTAAAATCATAATAATTCCTTGCATTTCTATAGCGCCTTTTCAGCAGCGGAGATCCCAGGTGCCCCATGCCCGGTTCTACGAGGGAACTGGCGACCAAAAAGCTCAGTCGTGAGGCAGGCGAGGCTCGCCAGCTCCACTGAGTGCCACCGGCATGTATTTTTCTTTCTTTTTTTAACAGCCCGTTTCTATCAGCCTGTCTCACGCTTAAAAAAAAAAAAAGTAATAAAACTCCTTTAAATTTTAAAAAATATTTTAAAAAGGAGAAAAGGAGGGAAAAGATGACCTGAAATATAAGGGGAGAGGGGAGCCAAGTGTGGTCTGGGAGCCTGGGGCCGGGGAGGTGCTGCTAGGATGGTCCGCCTCCGGGTTCAGGGTGCAGGGTCAGCCGCTGCCCGGGTCACCTCCCCAGGCGCAGCTGGAGTAGGCTGAGTCATCTGCACATGGAAAAGGAAAAGGACCTAACACCACCAAAGCGCATTTAAGTAATTTGGACGATAAGAAGTCGCGTTAATGACTGGTTTCCGAGGGGCCGGCGGGAGGCCCCCGGGGCGCTTTCACTGAAGGCTGGGGTGCTGCTCGAGCTCCGGAGGGGTGCTTGGGTGGCTTCATCCTGACACCAGCCTCCTCCAACAGGTTAAGTCGGGCCCACTCCGCGCACACAATCCCTTCCCATTTTTCCATCCTTTCCCCCTGGCCGGCCCACGTCGTGCTGCAGAATGGCTGGCAGCCATGGGGCAGGGGGGACTCAGCACCCCAAATTCAAGAAGTCATCCGTGAGAGGAGAGGAAAGGCAGTGTTGATCGGAGGAGATCTGGGGGGATTTTTTTTTTTTTTAAGAGTCTTGGAGACTGCGCAACTCCCGCGGCCTGAAGGCAGGGGAGAGGGGAAGGGAAAGCACATTTTCTGCCACTTAGTCACATTTCTTCCCCGTGCCTGCTGGAGGCCAAACGCCCCCAAACCCAGCCAACCCTCGAAACAAACAAAAATCTCCCCTGCTAAATTTCCCCTCCCTTATTCCCCCCGAAGAGGCGGCGGTTTGGGGAGAAATGGGGAGGCTCTTGGGAGGCCTGGGGTCTGGAGGCAGCGACGCGCGCACGATGGGGGGGCAGAGAAGGGGCCCCCTCCAGATCGGCGCCCCAAGGTTGCCCGCGGATTCTGGGGCATTTAACCCCAAAAGTCCTCCGCGCGACTGAAGAATAACAGGAATTATCGACATCGCGTTCATTCCAAAGCCCTCGCGCGCATTATGCCCTGTCGGGTATCCGATGGGCACACGGAAGAGGGAATTTGGGCAAAGGCGGCCCCCAGCCCCCTCCCCCCGGGGCGCCTGGGGACCCGACCGGCCGACGGGCCAAAACGCCGCCATTTGACCCCCTTCTGACGGCTGCCTCCGAGGCCGCAAATGGCGAGGGCCCCGGAACGCGAGCCCGGCAGGCCCTCGACGCCACGCGGGGTCACTTTAGCGTGGTTGCCGGGAGGGGTGAGGCCGCGCGGAGGGAAGGGAGCCCCGCCTGCTCCGCGCGGGGGAGGGGAGGCGAAGACCCCCGCGGGGACCCGGCCGGAGGGTCCGCAGAGGCGGCCTTCTCTGCCTCCGCTCCTTCACGCCTGTTCCGGGTTTCCCCTCACCGGCTCGCGGGGACAGTGGTCCTCACCTCCACCCAAGTGACCCAACCGTCGTGTGCACAGGCTCTGGCCGCACGACGGCTTCCCGCCTTTTTGCCTCTGCGCACGCGCACGACGCGCTTTGCGCCCGGCCCGCTCCACGGCCCGGAGCCTGGGTCATGCGCACCGTCGAGGGGCATGTTGTTGTTGTCGTTTCCACCCCGTGGTGCGCAGCGCAGGTGAACGTGACCGTCAGCACCCGTGTCCGGCCGCGTGGAAAGAACAGAGCCCGCCCCCCCTCTGCCTGAGCCCGGGGGAGGCCTCCCCACGACCTCCACCCACCTGTGCCCCCCACCCCCACCCCGGCGAGAGCTAATTGCAGCGGGTCCGGGAGTGCCACGCACCGCGAAAAGAACACCTTGGAGGCGACCATGAAAGGACTTCGTAGGCAGTGGGCACCTGGCATGGGGCATATGCTGGGGCTAGTGCATGGCACGGGGGGCACATTTCTGCCGGGGTCTGCAAAGGCACATGACGTGACGCACCGGCCTGCGGTGGGAGGGGTGTGCGGGATATCTTCGGGGGGGGATGTGGGAGGCGGCCTGGTTGGGGCATCAAAGCGCTACCGCTGGGCAGTGGGACCATCTAGGGAGCCCTGAGACAACCCCCGCCCCACCTCTGCTCAGCAATGTGCTTCTATTTTAAGATACCTCCCACCCCTCCAAAATCCACCCACTGGTTCCTGAGGTCCCCGGTGCGCAAGGGGAATCTGCCTCTGCCCCAGGCGCACGTGAGGGGAAGGCCAGGAGGGCAGCGCAGGGTCTGAGCTGCCAAGCTGGACTCAGGGGGGCAAATGGAAGTTTCGCCCGAGGAGGGGGCATTAAATGGCCTCTTTGTAGAGAGGAATTGTGGGCCGTCACTCAGGATTAATTTAAGCAGCAACAGCAAACACACACCAAAAAGCAACGTCTGGCCGCCAGCACCCACCCCCGCGATTGTGTTTCGGGGAGCGCTGCAGGATTCGTCGGTGTGGCCCGGCCTTTAAGAACGTGGGGTGTCCACAGTGGGAACGGGGAAGGCTGCTGCTGCCTGGTCCCATGTCCCTGCTTGGCGTAGAAGGGTTTGCAGGTTTGGGACCAAGCCGAGTGGGGGATGGTAAAATCCAAGTGCAAACGTGGAGCAGGAAGCGGGGGGAGGTTCTATGTAAAATATATATAAAGGTACAAATTTCCAATATAAATATGTCACATGCAGGGGTGCCACTGAGTAGCAGTTCTGGGGGTCTCGCCTTCACCCCAGGGACATTTGGGGAGGCGGGTGTTCTAAGAGAAATCCGGGCGGGCGGTGGGAATTAGGCCTCCACTCTCCCATCTCCTCCCCCAACAACCTGAATGCCGCTTTGGAGCCAGGTGCCCCGGGCGGCCTGGCAGGTGTGCGGCTCACGTGAAACACACGCGTGTGCAGGCCAGGGAAGTGTGTACCTGCGTGGGCCTGGAGCCATGTGTGTGGGCATCAGCGGCTCCTGTAGGCTTGCCGACCCACCTGAGCCCAGCACACCCAAGGGGGCACAGGGCAGAACCCGTGCTCAGAGCCCGGTCTGGGCAGAAGCAGGGGAGAACTCGCGGTGTGTAGTGCGGTGTGTGCGTGTGAGGGGGACCCCATGCGATGTTTGTTGGGCAAGGGCGTGTTTATGGGCATGTGTGCTCCTGGCAGTCTCACGAGGGGTCAGGCCTGTGTGTGCTTAGAAACTGGTGGTGCCTGGGATCCCCCAGGGGGTGCCAGCTGACGTGTTCTCGGGACCCCCGTCTGAGCCTCTGTGCGGGAGTGCGCTTATGCGCGCCTGCGTGGCCTGCTCGGTTGTCGGACACAGGCAGGTGGGCAGGCGGGTGCTGGGGGGCACCGGATGCTTCCCCGGGGGTGGTGCACATAGGCTTTCAAGCCCCCTAGGAGCGGCCACGTGTGCTGGGGACACCGTCGAGGCCAGCAGAGCGTGGATCTAACCCCTGAGCAGGCCAGGGGGCAGGGCCAGCTGCCCAGCCAGCCTCAGCGGCGGGAAGTCATTGGAGGCGTGTTGGTTTTGGCCAGGGCCGCTCTAACGGGGGAAACCCCGGGGAGCGGCAGGGGTGGAACAAAGAAGGGGAAAGTGAGGGAAGGCGGGCAGCCGGGGAGGAGGAGGAATCGCCCTGGAATGCGGAGAGCCTTGGGGAGCAGGGGTGCTGGGTAGCCCTAGACCCTGGGCCCTGGCTTGGGCTGAGGGACCTCGCTGGTGCCCACGCTGCCAATTCCCCGCTCCCCCGCTCCTTCACCCCCACCCCCCACCCCATGGACCGAGACCCTGGCCCCAGTCAAAGGCTCCTACACAGGGAATCCTGCCACCACCGTGCTAGGAGCCAAACAGCATTTGGGGTGGAGAGCAGAGCTCAAATTTCCACAGCAGAGGGCAGACAGTTTGAGGCCCCTTCCCCTGTTTCTTGGCTGGACTGCTTAGAACCTCAGTTCTGCCCATCTGGGGAATGGGAAGGGAACTCCCACAGGGAGGGCCAAGACGGGGAGTCTCAGCTGAATAGGAGTGAGTTGAAAAGCAGGGTGACCTGTTTCAGCCTTGCTTGCCCCTGGGGGCCTGACTAATTTCTCCCTCCCCCACCTCCAGCCCCATGACCTTGGCACTTGACCTTGTGGCCTCTGTTTCCTCGTCTGTAAAACAGGTTACTCATACCTGCCTCATGTTGGGAAGGTTACAGGAGGTCACGTGCACACGCGCGCGCGCACACACACACACACACACACACACACACTCTGCCTGCTGCCCAGGCATAATTGCTCTGGAGTTGGTAGCTGTTATTTTTATTGTGAGGAGTCTATGGCTGTGACAAGCTGTGACGCTTGGTGTGATCGCGTGAGGCTGGCTGTGCGTGCGACTGTGCCGCTGTGTGTGTGTGCGTGTGTGTGACAGGTTGTGTGTGAGACTGTGCGTGGACGACAGATTGTGCCGGTGTGCGGCAGTGCCTGTGACAGGCTGTCACTGCGCGACAGACTGCGGGTGGCGGGGTGTTGCGGGTACCGACTGTGAGTGGAGATGAGGCGGTGTGTGGGGCTGGGGCTGGGGGACCCCCGAAAACCTACCTCAGGGAGGCTCTGGCTACCAGTGAAAGAGGGAGGCTCTCAGGGACCGTGGGGAGTCGGTCCAGTGGCCCCCCAGGCCTTGGCCTTTCTATTGTGTCCAGTGGGACTCCACTGGCTTGCAAACCTTGGTAGGGGACAGGTCAGAGGGACCCTATGATAAAGCCTCCCCTACACCCGCTCTTGTCAATTCAGGTCCCCCTCCCCCAGCTTCTTGCTTGGGTTCGGAGGACCCCAGGAGGGTCATCAGGGATCTCAAGGTATGAAGGACCCCAGGTCTGGCTGGCTTCAGTGAGGGACACACACCCCAAGCCTGTTTCCCACACTTTCCCTGAGCTCCAGGCCTGGGCAGGGATGGTGGAGACCAAGAGAAGGGAGGGATTTGGGGAAAGCTCCAGAAAAGCCGGGAGAAAAAATGGAGGGAGAAGGGGAGAAGACCAGAGACTTGCCTGGGACCTGGGGAACCCGGAGCTGCTTGAGGTTGGGGCCTCCAAGTCGGGGTGGACACACATCAGGTTTGCGGGGGGAGGGGTCAGGACTTGCGGAAACGCCCACTGACGCCCACTGAGCGCTAGGCTCTAAGGTCAGACCCCGATTTTAGGGACTCCTCATATCAACTCTGCCAGAGGGAGGAGAAAAGCCGGGCAGTCTCCTAATCAGTGTGGGATTCCACTTCTCCCACCCCGGCCCACCTCTTCCCTCTACATCTGGGGAAACTGAGGCTGAGAGAGGGGAAGGGAGTTGTCAGAGCACCAGCTTATGCCCAGGAGACCTGAGGATGTAGGACTTCGGGTTTTGAGAAACCTCACCGGCTGGAAAAATCCCAGGCCCTGTGGGCTGGGGGCAGCACCCTGTGAACCCCGCCCCCCTCCTGGTGTGTCAGGACGTGTAGGTTTTGTGTGTGATGGCATGGGCTGTGGTCCACAGCTGTTGTGTGTCTGGTGTGCAAGCCACAGAATGATGTATGTGTCCCTCTGTCGGTACGGGCCTCTGTGTGTCTGTGTGTCCATTCAGGGCCAGCCCCTGCCACAGAGGGGGGAGAGGCATCGAAGCACCCCCCCCCCGAAAGTGTGTCTTTGATACTTGCAGCCTCGGCAGCGAAAAACAAGTTTCCACAGGGCCGCCTTGGGCTGAGGCCAGGCCGTCCTCAAATAACATTTGAAGTTACTTAGCAAACTTTGTTTAGTGCCGAGAGAGGCAGAGAGGCCCGGGCAGCGGGCTTGGGGTTGGGGGGGTGTAAACCGGTTCCTCCGAAGTCCCTTGCCCCTCTGGGGGCACAAGTGCCCAACATGGAGCTTAGTTCCCCTCCCCAAAACTCCACAGAGGAGGAGCAGGAATCCTGAAGCCCCAGGGGGACCTGGGGGGAGGAAGGATCTGGGCACCCCACAGATAAAAGCCTTGCTTTTGCCCAGTTCAGGCCCTGGACTTTGGCAGGAATGCCCACCCTGGTCTCCTGGTGGCCCAGAGGCTGATTCTGGGTGCCTGGGTCTGGTTAGAAATGGAAGGGTCTACACTTTTCTGTGCTGCCCCCTTTCCACAGCCCAGCTCTGCCAGCCTTGAGACAGGTTGTACAAGCTGACTCAGAGCCTGTGTCCCCCTCCAGACATGCATACACACACACACACACACACACACACGCACACACACGCACCCAGAAAGCCCCTGGTGCCCACATAGCCAGCCCTCCCAAACTCATTTCCAGGGTCCCAGCCCCAGGCAGCAGAGAAGGCCTGAGAGCCAGCAATGGCGGGTTTGGAAGTGAGGTTGGTGCCTATGGGAGGGGGAGGAGGAGGAGATGCCAAAAATGGTGAGCCATTACAGGCAAGCAGGCAAGCAAGCGAGGAAACGAGCAGGGAAGATGGAAGCCAGGCGGGCATCCTTGCTGAGCTCTGGGCTGCAAAGGGGCAGCGAGAAAAGCAGTCCAGGGCCTTCCGGGGAGCAGGCATGGGGGGACAAGCCCCAGGTGGCACGGGACAGGCAGGGGGCCGGGAGGCGCCCTACGCTCCCCCACCCCCACCCCAAGCTTTGAAATGGAGACTGGCAGCAGCAGCCGCTGGGCTCTGCCCGGGCATGGGGTGGGGGTGGCGGGCAGGCAGGGCGCCAAGCCAAATGCCACCAGGCTGGGCACGGTGGTTGCCAGCCGGCAGCGCTGACCCCACCAGCCCCAGCCCAGAGCTCTCACGTCTAGAACTTTGGGGGTGGAGGAAGGTGGGGGCCCTGCACAAATCAGAGGTCCAACGGACAAAGCCAGGTCCCCTCGAGCCCGTGGGCAGGTCCCCAAGACCCTACAAAGATGGCGCGGCCTGGCACTGCCAAGGTGACGGGCTGGGGTAAAAATAAACCGGGCCCGCCCCGGGGGAGCTAAATCGAGGGGCCCAGGTGGAAGTGCCACTCCAGGCCACCAGCTGCCCCTGCCCCACCCCCAGCTCAGAGCAGCAGGGCCGAGAACACCGGGTGCCCATCGAGGCCCAGTTTCTGTACAGGAGAAACGCCAGCCATCTTGTCTACCCGTCTTGGGCGGGCGGCATACAGCATGGATAACGTTGGATAACCAACCATGGGTAACGGATGATCTCAGGCCTCACCAACAACAGGCCGGGCACGGGGGGCAGACGGTGGGGGCAACCAGGCTAAGCCTCATACCCTTGACCTCTGGACTGCCGCCTCCCAGGAGGGAAAAGGGCCTGTGAGGCCACACTGGAGCTGTGGCAGAGCCACACGGAGTGGCAGGCCAGCGCCGGGCCACGAGACCTCTCAGATCACCTCTGCTACGACAACAGCTGCCCAGCCCTTCCGTGGGCCCTACCTGTTCTTTTCCTCCTAGCACCCATCCCTGTCTCAAGTACTGGACACTCCCTTGTTTATCAGGTTCGCTGTCTGCCCTCCCACCGGGGCTGGCACCTCTGCTGGTTTTGCTCTCTGCTGAGCCCCCAGGGCCTAGAACAGGGCCTGGCACCCGGGATGTGCTGAGTAAATATTTGTTGAAGGAATGCACAGGCCCCCGGCGGCACCCCCAGCACCCGGGCTCCAGCTGGGTGCCCAGCAAGGTGTGGGAGAAGGCATCATGCCCTGTCAGGGTAGTGAAGGCAAGCCGGGCCAGTGGTGGTGCAGAGTGGGTGAGCCAACCACCCACTCCACTCTGAGTCCTGAATGGAAGAAGATCTGAAGGTCAGGGTGGTAAGGAGGGCTCAAGGGCTGACAGCTGGGGCAAGCTTCACATGGGCGGGTGGGGATGTACAGGCCCACTCTAAAATTTGGCAAAGGCCGGCGAATAAACTGCAGTTCTGCCCCATCAGGAGGATTTAGAATGGTGGCAATCAGAAGAGGCCCGGGCTCTATCACCTCCTAGCCCTTGACCCTGGCACTGGATATCTCTTCTCTTAGCTTCTCATCTATAAAATCAAGTACTTACTTCACATCAAGCACTACCTTAAAGCACTTCCTATAAGTCAGCACCTTTGGTCCTTACCATAATCCTGTGAGAGGAAACTAGAGGCACAGAGAGGTTGAGTGACTTGTCCAAGGTCACACAGCTAGTGAACAGCAGAGCCAGGATTCAAACCCAGGAAGTTGGCTCAGAGCCCCCACTCTCCTCATAACACTCAAGTGTCCCAAATGCCAACAGTCCCGAACTAAAGAAACCCTCCCTGCCTTATTATACTGTCAGCTACACACAGAGTAGCACACACACGGACAGAGCTAACCCCTGCCACACCTGCCTCATGTGGAAGGATATCGGGGACAAGCTGGGAAGGCATTTAGCACAGGGTGCAACACAGCAAGCATACAGCACCCTTTAGCCATCACTCTAGTTTTTAGGACATCTCGCTATAATCCCATAAAATGCTTTTCCTCTGTGCGATTCTGCAAGCCCTCTCTCTTCTTTCTCCAGACTCAGAAATGAAGAGTCCATGGCCAGAGGATTAAGGAGACAGCCCCACAGAGGACAAGAGTTTCAGAAATTAGCCTCGCCTTCATGCCGGACTGTCTTGATGGCTTCCAGAAGCGGGACAGTTAGAGTGGGGCCACTGGGCCAGAGGACTGGGGTGTCCTGGGCCAGCGCAAGCATGTGGCTTCGCAGGCTTCTCCCCCCCAGGCTGTGACAAATCAGCACAGGGATTCAGAGTCCCAAATTCCATCCGGAGAGGTCAGGGTGGTGGAAAGACAGCCAGAGGGCAGGCCGCAGAGGGGAGGCGCAAAGAGGCCAGGTCTGGGTGCGCAGCGGCCATTTCCAAACAGGGCCAGGTGTAACCCAGGTGTGAATGCCTGTGTGGGTGTGACGCCCATCCACACGGACTGGGGCGACTCGGGACTGTAAAGCCACACCGTCTGTGCCTGGGCTTATGTGTGGGGGTGGGGCAGCATTTGTGACAACACCTGGGTCCTGATGAGCAAGACTGAGTGTGCGGCACTGACGGCAGCGTCTTGTCCGTGTGTGTGTGCCCGCGTGCGTGTGATGGGTGTCCGTTGTGCCCATGTGTGTGTGTTACTGTGTGTATCTGACAAGGCTCGGGCTGAGTGTCGCCGCTTCGGCACTGTTGACATCGGGGGGCTGGATCACTGCTGGCGGTGGGGGCGTCCTGTGCGCTGGAGGGGGTTGGGCAGCGTCCCTGGCTTCCCCTCGGAAGGCGCCAGTAGCAAACTCCCCTCCAAGTGTGATGACCAAATATGTTCCCAGACATTGCCAAGCGTGTGTGTATCACTGTGTGTCTCAGAGTGTGTGGCTGTGTGCATGTGCTCCTCTGTGTCTGATGGTGGGCGGGGGTGCATCCGTGCTCGTGTGTGTGTTTCTGGGTGTCTGACAGTGTTAATTCGTGCATGTGCCATGTGCTTCTCACCGAGTGTCTGTGGGTCCGTGCGACACTCCATGGTCCTGTGTGTTTGGCAACAGCGAGGCATGTGTCCGTGCTGTGTGGCTCATGGCCTGTGATTGTGGGACCCCGTGTGCCCGTGTGCACGTCCCCGCACGGGTAGCCCACGCCCATGTGTTCGGGTGGGGCGGGCATCTCTAGGTGTTTGTGTGTAAAGGCGAGTCCCTTTGTGTGGGGCCGCCCGTGTCCGTGTGCTGCTGATTTAGGAAGGTGTGCTGTGCCCGCGTATGCCGGTGACAGTGTACGACTTTGTGTGAGATGGACCCAGAATAAACCCCCAAGATGATTCTGCTGAAGCCAATATGTGGGTGGAATCTCCTGGATGATTTGGCCCCCACCCCCTGGTCCTGACTGCCCTGGGACTGAGAGCCACCTCCCCAGGCCAAGGGGGTGGGGGGCACCTCTGAGCCGGCCCTTCCTCCGGCTCGGCTCCCATGGATTCAGGTGGGGACAGACCCCCGCCCGTGGCCGACCTGTGCCAGGGAGGCTGGCACTGAGCTTTCAGCCGAGGGGGCAGGTTCCTTGGCAGTGGTGGTGGCACTGCCCCCTGCCCCCTGCTGGCCACCACCCCCAGCTCCCCTCAGGGTGGGGCCCCAGTAGGGGGAAAGCTCCCCAGTGCAACCCTGGCTTCCGATTGGCTACGGATCGCCGCAGTGCCCGCCACCCGCCTCCCCCTCCCCGGCTGGCGCAGCCACATCGGTAGTGGTGGCAAACGCAGCTCCGAGTTCTGGGCACAGCTGCGCCTCACAGAGGCCTGCCAGCCCCACCAGAAGCCAGACACCCCAGCTCCATGCCCCCGACCCCTCCCCACCTGCCCGCCCGGCCAGCCAGGCAGCATGGTCACCCTGGCTGCTGGCCCCCTCAGGCTGCCAGGCCCCATCCACCCAGCCCCCTCACCCATCAGGCCTGTGCCCCCTTGGCCAAGCCCACTTGGGGGGCCCAGGCCCCTACACACGGCCACTCCCGCTCTCAGAGGGGCTCCTCAGGAGGGGGGAGGCAGCGAGGGGGGGGCAGGGAAGGGGGGAGCTAGCCCTTCTTTTAGTGAACGCGCCCAGAGCTGGAGCCAAAAATCGAGGAGGAGAGATATTCAGACGGAGCCAAGACGCGTTTGGCAGGAGGAGAGAGAGAGGGAGAGAGGGAGCGGGAGGAGGGGAGGAGAGAGGGAGGAAAGAGAGAGAGAGAGAGAGAGAAAGAAGGGGGGCCCTCGGTTTCCAAATCTGAGCTCTCAGAGCCTCGGAGGGACAGCGGGTGGCATGGGAGGTGTGGGACCCGGGCAGGCTTGACCGTGGGGGCAGCGGGGGTGGAGGGCCCAGGCCCACAGAGACAGCCGGACACCCCAGCTGGCCAGGCCAGGACGGACATAGGCAGAAGCCAAGATCAATGCGCACCCGGCAGACAGAGGGAGGCCTGTGGGCGGCCCAAACACACACCCGCACCTCGCCACACAACGGGCTTCTGTCCATGCCGGGCCAGGGGCACGGGCGGGGCCCACAGCGGGGCCACCGCGGCTGCCCGACCTCATGGGAAGCCATGGAGAGGCCGGCCTGCTCCCAGCCGCTAGCCTGACCGCCATAGCGGGCATTCCACTCGCTGCCAGGACGCCAAAGGGGGCCAAGGAGAGAGGGGGCCCTCGTGGTGAGATACACATTGGTGGTCACAGGGACAAGCCCAGCGCGCAAAAGGCCACGGGGGAGGTGATATCCGGAGACACAGGCGTTGACACGTTCGCCGACATAGGTCGACGTGCATGGGAAACCACACTGATACAACCTTGGCCGTGACAGTCAGACAGCCAGAGAATACATTTAGTGGCACGCTGACATGCCACGGGGACACCACGACACAAAGACGACACCAGGCCCCCACAGGGACCCACACCCGCCACTCCACTGTTCCCGGATACCCAGAGATGAACCTCGGGGTGACCCCTGGAGACACAGGCAGGCAGCTCCTAATAACGGACACTTGGAGACATGGGGACACTTGCAGACAGACCCACGCAGACGCTTGAAGCCACATGGCCATCCACAGCAAAATGGTGGCTCTAAAGCCCAACACACCAGTGAACGCACGCGGATCAGGGAGAAGCCAGTTAGCCATTCACAGCCCTCCTCCTGGCTCCTTTGCCTCCACATCTGGGGTTTTGGGGACGGGAAAATGAATACACACCCTTCTTTCCCCTACCCCAGTTCAGTGGGGGGGGGGCGGACAGGAGCCCCATCCTCCATTTGTTGGAGGAAAACACAGGTGTCTGTGCATCCTCTGCCTCTCTTGGTCCAGCTGGAGGGAAGTGAGAGACCCCAAATTTGTGCTTCAAGGGCAGAGAGATCAAGGACCAACCCAACAAGAAAGGCCAGGCTCCCAGCAGGTTGAAGATGGAAGCCAGCGATCAGACACTCGCTACCAGCGGAGTTTCGCTGGTGGCCACAGCTGTGTGCTCACCCCCCACACACACCCCCACGACTGTCTGACCCTGCCGGGTGCCCACATAGGACCCCCCATATGCATCCGAGCCCTGTGGTGGACCCGGGTGACACCATTCGCGTCCAAATGCAGAAAGAGCTCTGGAGCCATGCAGACGTCCCTGAAGTCATCATTAAGACCCACTCCCAACTCCGGGCTCTTTGCCCCTCTCACGTTTGGACACTCATGTACGCACATACCCCTGCATGCTTCAGAGCAAGGCCTCAGAGCCCAGCCCCAAAGTGGGCCTGGTTGAGGTCAGGGTTGAGACTAGGGAAAGGGTCAGGGCAACAAGTGGCCCCGAAAAAGGTACCTGTTCCCCACGGGGCATTACAGGGCTTGTCTCTCCCCTCCTGCCCCCTGCACCCTCACCCCACCATACTCTCTCCCTGCCTTGAACCCCTGCTTCCCTCTGCCTGGCTGACAGGACTCTACCTAAGGGAAAGAGCTGGGCCATGTGCTGGCTTCCCATCTCCCAAACTTGTTTCTGGCTTCCTCCTCCAGGCAGTCTTCCTGGACTTCTACGGTAGGGAGGTACTCCTCCCTGCCTTCCACCTGCCCAGAAGTACTCTTCCCTCAGTTGGGAAGGCCTAGGGGTGACCTAATGATGATAACCAAGACGACAACAAGTCATTCCATTTCCTGAACACATGTTACAAGCCAGGCACTGCGCTAAATCTAATCACAGTCTGAGAGATAGGTGCTCTTATTACCCATTTTACAGACGAGGAAAATCTGCGGTTCAAGTCACAGGCTTAGAAGACGCGGAGCCAGAGTTCAAACCCTGTGCCATCTAATGACAAACCCCAATTCTTGACCTCTGCACCCACAGCCTCCATCTGCGACCCCTGAACCTGCACAAGACTTTCCTGGCTCACCAAGGACCCCTGACTCCAGCACCCAGCGAGAAGGGAGCATCCTGCCCACCCCTCACCAATTAACCCAGCAGAGCCCTGGGCTCCAAGCATGGCCTGGTCCAGCCTCAAAACATCTAACAGAGTCCAACCTACCCCCCAGCATGGCCTGCCCCATCCCAGCTCATCCCTGAGCACACCTCCCATCCCAGAAGTGGGCATGAAGCAGGTAGGGCCAGAGCCAGGGAGAAAAGCTACCATTTAAAGGGGGCCCTAGGACTGCCCCAGGACGGGGAGCAGCAGCATCGTGGGGACAGAAGGGTGGCCACAGTGCCCCAAGGAGAGAGCTGAGGCGGGGGCATCAGGGAGGCCCCAGCCCATGGCCCCTGCCCTGGAAGGACTGTGTGTGCGGCTCCACAAAAACAAGGGTGCGTGAACACTCTGCTGCTGGTGTGGCGGTGTGGCAGGAAATGTCGGCAAGCGTGCACGTCTGCATACACGCCCAGGTGAGCCAAGAGCGTTACGTCTTATATAAAAGCGTGTGTCTGTCCATCCATCTGTCCTTGAGTCTGTGTGAGCGAGCGCAGGGGTGAACACACACTTGAGTCAGCCCGTGTCGGAGTGTATCGGGAGGTATGGCTGTGTCTTCGTGCGCCTACGTCGATATCCATGTCCCATCTCCAAGGGGGTGCGTGTGTGTGTTTGTGAGTGTGTGTTGGGGGCGGGAGCGAACACGGGTCCACCATTTCCTGTGTCTGTAGGCTCCTCCATGGCTGCGTGTCTGGATGATCAGCATGAGCAGGTCATTCATGTCCCCATTTTGGGGGTGGCGGTGATGTAATGTATGTCCTCATTCTGGTGCGTGTCTGTTTGTTGGGGAAGGGGTCCCATCCATCCACCCCCTCCTGTCTGCCGAGGACTCAGGCCTAGGGCTGCAGTGGGCTCAAGCAGCGCCAGCAAGCGCCCCGCCCAGCCGCCCTGGATTTCGATGCTTTTTCCAGAAGGAGATTTCCCCCCTACCCCCCGCCCTTCCCCCTCGCCCACAGTGCCTTTCCCCGCCAGGGCCCCGCTGCTCCAAGCTCGTTCCTGCTCAATCATTTATTGACTTTAAAATCGAAGCCAATTCTGGTTTGAAAAAAAGAAAAGGGGGAGGGAGAGAGAGGCCAGAGAGACAGAGAGAGTCCGAGACTCGTGGGGAGGGGGGAAGCAGAGACGGGCCAGTGCCAAAGTCAGAGACAGAGACAGGGAGAGACAGGGACAGTCAAAGATATAGAAGGACAGAGGCTGAGAGAAACAGAGAAAAAGAGAGAGAGACAGAGACAGAAAAGGGGCAGAGCAACCAGATATAGAGACAGAGACAGAGAAAAAGACAGAGACTGGCAGGGCAAATTATGGAAGCAGAAAGATTTGTAAAAACAGAGACTCTGGATCCAAGAGATGTGACTGTCGGGAGGGGCAAACCAGACCCTGCTGACCAGCTGACAGCAGCCGCCTGCACGGAGCTGAAGGGGGCGACCCAGAGAAACCATGGGCCCTCTCCTCCCCATCCACCCTGGCACACTCAGGCCTATGACACAGAGCTGAGCCCTTGCTCCCTTCTGGGCTATCACAGAGTCAAGCCTTGGCCATGGCCCTGAGTCTGGGTGCCACCCCAGCCCCTTCCTAGTCTTATCACCCGTGGACTGGCTGGCATTTTCTTTCCCAGGGGCCCAAGCCTTACCCGGGTCTCAGGGGCCAGGCCAGGCTGCTGGGCAGGTAGCTGGTGGGCAAGGGGCGACTCAAGCGTGGAGTCTTGACCCCACTAGGCGGGCAGGGCTGTCATGGGCCCCAAGATAGAGTGATTGGCCAGTCAGAGGCACAGATGGGGGGTCCCCCAGGCTGCCACAGTGGCCAGAGTGCCGGCTTACACCTACATGCACGCTGTGACACATCCGTGTGCCTTTGTACCCTCACCAACACTCACACCAGTTTTGTACAAGAAAACCTGCTCCCTGGGCCGCCCATACACGTCCGTACCATGCAGGCCTGCCCCCTGCCAACCCATAGAAGCCACATGCAGACCCCAAGACCGACACACACACACGCACTCCCATCTGTGGATCTAGGAGTGTGGTGCGGCCACGCCTGACACACAACCCCGACAAACTCTCCTGCCCCTCGCCACACGCCGCCACCCAGGAGCAGCCGTATTCACTTGGACTCCCACTCCCATCTGTGGGCACACTTGGCAGAAGGCTGGCAGGGCTCAGGCTGGGCAGAGGAGACAATCAGGACCCCGGGCCTGGCCTAAAGAGTCTCCTTACACATGCAGGCCCCGCTGGCAGGCAGGGCTGGACAGTCCCCAGGTGTCCCCTCTTCTGAGTCCGCGTTCCTAGCAGTAGCCTGGCCCCCGCAGGCAGCGCTGCCAGGGCCACGGTCGGGTTCTGGACAGTTCTTGTGCCCTCTCCTAGCCTGGGGCCACAGCCCAGGGAAGGTGGAGTGGCAGGGCAGGCATCCCCCGCGCTTTTGCAGCCGCCGAGCGCCGCGCAGGGAAGTTCGTTGGAGGCGGGACGCGCTCTGCTCTCGCGGCGCGCCAAGGTCGGCTCTGTTGTGCCCGCAGCTGACCCGACGGCGTGGCCGCTGCACCGTCGGCGGCATCCACGGCCGCCACCCGCCCCCCCCGCCTCCCGGCGGCGGGGCGGG